>JABSTQ010009615.1:0-498412 GCA_013358835.2 Ixodes persulcatus
CGAGTTTTACGAGGTCCAGGATGACGTAACACAATTTAAAGTAATGCCTGTCCGTTTACACATTGCAAATAGATGCCATTATTTACGCTCCGTAACTCCGCGGCTTCAATTCCATCACGTCACGCAAAGACAGCGACAGGGATCGGTTATTTGTAATCAACTTCTCTCCTATCGCGCGTTCCTCAATAGACCGACCTCATCAGTCAGTTTGACTACGCCACCACTGCCGCAATGCATCGAGGGAACTTTATACTTCGTCTCACCCTAGCATGAACTAATTGCGAAGGCTGTGCTAGCGCGAGCGGCCAGCCTTGACTACCTTGACTAGAGCACTTGCTGCACGAGCGCTCGTGCAGCTGCCGCGGCTTCATTCAAAGCGACTAGCTCGCACTTTTAGCGCGCGCGGCTAACAATAGTCCATACTAAGGTGAGACGAAGTATAGTCTTTCTTTCTGCACGTGCGACAACGCCGCTGGAGCTCTGCGCGTGTGGAGCACGTGACGGCACGAGTCCTCGCATGCACGTCCGCCTGCCTTTGTCGAACTATAGTTATGGCGGCATCACGCACGCGTCCAACGCTTAGTGAGATCGGTCTATTGCCGTAGAAGCCAGAGACAAAAACGCTTTTCACTCTGAATGGCTCTTTCAGTCGAAAAACAAAAAAAAGAAGAAGAGAAGACATCTTGGAACCCTGAGATGTTTTTTTTTTTTGTTTTTTTTTTCGTTCCCCATCTCAGGGTTTCCAAGATGTCGATTAATTACCAGCTCGCCTGCACTCTATCACTGCTTAAAAGAAAAGAGAGGGATTTGCGAACTCTTATGCATTTCCACCCGCACATGTACGCAAACAACTTCGCCACGGCAACCGACGGACCTCTTTTTGCACCGTATATCTTTCAACTCGCGACTCCGTTTTCTCGCACGCAGCCGCGTCAAACCTCACGCCGCAACGAAACCAATAAAAACCGGCGAAAAAAAAAAATGCAAATTGAGCAAACACGAAGGCAACCCAAACACCGCAGGAAATGTTCGAATCGAACGTTTCGAGCTTAGCCAAGCGGATTTCAGGCGAGCGTGAAACCAGTCTGCAAAGTGCAACCGAACGCAACGCGGCTTTCCCAGTCAAAACAGCCCGATATATCCGCAGCCACGGCACCGAAGCAGAGCGCGGCGCACACACTGCTTGCATAAGCAAAGCCCTCCCCCCCGCTTTATGAGACTGTCCAGTCGTTTTGGCACATCTGAAAATACCCGAAACTCAGACGCTGCCCGCGAAACTTCCGGACGTCTTTCGATTCGAAGATGGCCGGAAGATGCGCCCGAGCGGATCGGAGCTGCCATTTGCTGAGACGCGCGCGGCGTTGCAACATTGTATTCTGTCACGGCTTGCTGGCGGCGGGTCTTTGACCAGGGAAAAATTAGCTTCAACAGATCGTAAGTGTAAACGTACATTCGTATAACTGTACTACAATAAGCACTATTACAAAAAAGCACTTTCGTTTTCTATTTTTTTATTCGCCTTTTTTTTTTAGTTTGGCCACAAAATCAGTGGCGCCATCTATCGACTAGCCTGGCACACTTTCTTTTCACGTATATTTCGTGGTTTTTTACGCATCGTTCTTTCGTCACAAGAGTGTTTTACGTCTGACAGTGCTTCAAACGACCCTTTCCCGAAGATTGCGCGCATATTTGACCTCGCACATGCTGCCAAAACCCACCGTCTAGTTCAGAACCGAATGTATTTAAGGAACGAATTGCGCACTGGCGCCACCCCGTTTCAAGTCACGCGAGAAAGAATTAATAGCTCGTAATTTCTTTCAGAAACGTCCATGGCATTATTTAAAACGAACCAATGACGCTTATTTGGAGTCAATCGATAAGGCGCGCTCAACTCCTCCAGTCAAGTACATTTTTTCGAAATCTCGAATAATACATTTTAGATTTTGAAAAGTAAAGACGAAAAGATAGCGGTAATTTCGTCTTTACGTTGTATACAGATATTCCAGATACTCGGAATTCGATAAGATACAAATTAATTCCCTCCCACATCCCCACCTAAACTTCTCGTGTCCTTCCTTTTTCTTTTTTTTTTTTTTAAATTAATTATAACAGACCTATGTTTGCTAGTATCGGGAAACAATTTCAACATTAATAACTCTGCCAACGTAAAAAAAAAAAAAATACAGGAGGACAATTAAGGCTGTTTACGTGTAGGATTGCGGAAAAGCATTATAGTCTCTCGCGGTCGCCTCACAGTCCATCGCACGAAGCACACAACGAGCACAGATGAAGTCCGAAGCGCACCTTTTGCACACGGCGCTCCGGTGGTGACATCACAGTGCGCACGCGCGACGCCCCCGCCGGCTTCACGGCTTCCATGACGAAGCATCTGCGTTGCTGTGCTTTTCTTTCTGTTTTATTGCTGAGGCGCGTCCACTTTGACCTCGAGCGGCGCGTGCTTGATGACGCATTTTTATGGCCATCTTTCGGGCACAACGCCGACTTCTTTTCGCGTAAGGGACATATAAGGCTTTTGCCTTAAAAAAAAAAAAAAATTGTCGCCTTTAGGCTAACCCAGTACGGAGGCATCCATTCTACCGAAGCTCACTTTAGCAAACGCTGTTTAGAGAGCCCCATTTATAGAATCCCTTTATAGAGAAACCCAGTTCAGATAAAATGGCGACGCGCTACCTTTAGCGAATTCGGTTTATAGAAACACAATTCAGGATTGGGCGACGCAAAACTTTTTGCGTTTCGCCTGGTTGACGGGGGAGAGAGAGGAGGGGAGAAGAGGCGACGGGAGGGGAGGGGGAGGTAAGTCTTGGGTAAACACGCCCCAGTGAACCCCACACTAGCCTTTTTTAAACAGCGTCCCCTTTTTCGACAAACGGTGTTTCTCTAAACTGAGGCGCCGCTTTCTCTAACCGAGTTTCGACAAAACCTGCCCGTCTCTGAAATGTGTTTCGATGAAATGGCGTTAGATCAACCGTAGTGTACCCCCAGAAATGTTTAAGAAATATATAAACCCTGGGGACAGCATCGCGAAATGTTGAGTTGAAATCAATTCGAGCTGCGGCGCAAACCGCATGCCTTAAGCTGCTTGTTCATCGTTTCCTGCATATGCACACGGCTTCACATTGAGATTTCATCCGTCAACTTCCTGCACGCTTAAAGAAGGAGTATGCTGAGCGCTAAAAGCTTACGCGGCGAATATGAGAGCTGCGCGCCGCATTTCCGCCCAAACTGTGCCTTGCCTTATTCATAACAAGAACGACGGAGACGGCGTATAAACATCTCGCGTATATAGTTCACGGGGTCCCTGCGTGGTCCCTCGCTCGCCGCCCCGCCACGCTGTATACGACGTGCATGTTCGTCGCGAGGCGAGGAGGTTTTCTGCCAACCAGAAAGCGCACTTCGCTCTGCTTAGAGCGCATAAAATCGGTAATCACGAAAGGAGCTCGGTTTCCCGGGTTCGTGCTTACTCGTACAGAGGCAAGCGAACGAGGCCCGTGAATCGATGCACCGATTCTGTCGATTGTCGCACTTTTGGCTTACTGGGGATAGGTAAAACTTGGACTGAAATTAAAAGGCTCCAAACATGACCGATATAGGCCTGTAGCTCTCAAGTTTGACCAACGCCTCTGGCAAGAAGAAATCGAATATATTTCGGTCGTGTTTCGGTTGTGCGTCATTATGCTTTGTCACATTGGCTCGAGGGCGCCAAAATGGCATAATTTCATTGGTTGATATATATATATATATATATATATATATATATATATATATATATATATATATATATATATATATATAGATATATTGAAGAAGAACAAAATAACAGCGAGGAAAGCATTCTTATCGTTCTGATGAGACAGCGAAAGCGCGAGCTGCCTTTTCTGCTGAAAAAAAAAACCTGTTCTGTGTGTGTGTGTGTTTGTGTTGTGCGTGTTGTGTGTGTGTGCATGTGTGTGTGTCTGTCTGTGTGTGTGTGTGTGTGTGTGTGTGTGTGTGTGTGTGTGCGTGTGTGCGTATAATATAGCTCTATGAGCGAACGCACGTTCACGAGACGGGTTTTCCAACAAAAATGTTTTTCTACGCGCGCGCGCTTTTATGTACATTTGTAGAACAAAAAGAGCGAGAGTTACCGGTTCATTCGCGGATGATAGCGGTCCTCGCTGCACCCAGGCAAGCCTTCACGCCTTTCTCGCGCCGTCACGCCAACGCACGCCGCTTTCGCCTCCTCTCTCTACTCCGAATCGGCTCTGCGTCTCCGTCAGAGTTGACCGCGGCTGCCCCCATGGGCGCGTCCCACATCTCACAGAGCCGGGGGGCAGGCAGACAGACACGCGGGCAGCGATCGCCGCCCGCTGAACTACTTAGCCCCGCTTCCCTCGTTCGAATTCCCCACTTCCGCCTGGTCCTTCCGCTGCCACCGCCGCCGCCGCCGGTGAAAGGTGCACCGACGGCAACCATCAAGTCGAGACTGAGGACGACGTGATTGTGTTCCGTGGCCTTGATGATCTCGCAGACAAGGGCGCATTTATTGTGCGCACGCTGGCGTAAATACCAGTGTGTTTTTGACGCCTCTATACGATAAAGCTGTTATAGAATTCTTCTTCCGGGCTCGAGACCGTAACGATGTCAGGGGACATTGACCGCCCTTGTTTCGGGTGGCGTCGAAAGAGAAGGGCCAGGTGTAGGAGAAGAGAGAGGGGGGGGGGGGGGGGGGGTAATCTAAAGAGTGATCGACCCTCCGAACATTTAAGACAATTCTACACCACACTTCGTGTTATCTTAAGTCCGGACACGCCCAGCGTTACGAGCTGATAGGACCGATCAAACAATGTCAAAAGCGCAGGTCACTGGGCCTTCCCTGTGCATGATTCGATGATGAACGTACAGAAACGTGGCGAACACCGTGTCGGTGCGCCTTTTGACGCCGTGTGATGGGTTCCATTAGCTCGTCGTCGGAACGAAGTATAGTAGACGAAAAACTGTTTCACACACTAAGGGGGAAGGGCGATTCCCATCCCTTGCCCATCTTCCAAGTACTTCCGACGCCGATGCTTTTCGAACCCTGTTACGCTGATCGCTGCGCTTCGCTACTGCGATCATGGCACTGACTTCGCAGCTCCATCGCAGAAGTGCAGACGCGTGCGACGGAAGCTCGATTGGGAGGAGGCGGATGTCGGTTGCCGGAACCCGGGCTTCTCTCTTAGTTGTCGGCCATTGCGTGATCAAGCGCGACGGGACACACTCCGCGAGATTGGTAGCTTTCGGGTTCTCTGCCATCGGGAAACGTGAGCGCGGGTCTCACCACGGACCGAGCGACGACCCACGACGCTGCAAGTGCTCGGTGAGAACGCCAACACGCGTGAGCCATTGCGAGAGAAACTGACGGCCCGCGAAAGACAGAATGGGATACGGTCGACTTCGTGGTTCGTCATTTCACTCGGAAACATCGCCGTCATATTTTTGTTTTTTATTTATTTATTTATTCACATACCTACATTTCGCCCAGAGGGCATTACAGTAGGGGGGTAAACAACACAATTTCACACACAAAATGTACAAAAAAAAATGAAACTGGAACTTGTTGAAAGCCAATCGTGCCTCTACCGTTTTTGTTATGTGATGTTCGCTTTCTGGAGAATAGAAATGAAATCTTCGAGTCATATCTGGAAGCATTTAGCTGTAACGAATTAAATTACAGTTCCTCGACACACACACACACACACACACAAAAAGAGCGCGGAGATTACTATTTGACTTGGTGTTTGGTTTGTTGAAGATGCGTGGTTTCAAGTTTTCGGGTGTTTAAAAAGATAGTGCAAAAATTTTATCGTTGAAAGAATTTGCAGTTTGCATTTTTTTTTTTCTAGGCACAAGCGAGAAAAAAACGCGCCGCCTTCCCCCGAAAAACTTCTATTCCGCTGCGAAATCGCAAAAGAAAAAGAAAACGGATTATATGCCGATCTCCAAGCCGCGTCTGGCGGTAACGGGGATTAGGGTGGTACGTCACTGAGGGACACACGGAAGTCAACAAAACCTGTCCCCCTCCGCTGCTACACTTATCGGCAGCCCCGTGGCGAACCGTCGTTTGTGTCGATCGCTCGCCGCGACCATCGGCGATGATAAATAATCCTTGAAAAGTCGGCAATCGCGGAGAGAACGGCTAAGGGCTCTAAAGAGAGAACCCAACGGGAAATTAGGGGGTCCCTCAGAGACGTCACTCGAAAGACGCTGTGAGATTTGAGGGGCACTTTAACCTTCGATTGGTTTCATCTTTTTTTAAAGTAAGAACTAGCGCGCGCATAAAAACATGGTATTCCCGCACTTAATTGACCAAAGTCCGAAAATCGCGTAACCGCCCCTTTAACTATTAATCGTCGAGGGAAAAAGTTTGGTAGCCTTTACGAATTGCGTCGTCAAAGTGATTACTCGTTGAAGATACCGGGCGGGAACTGATATTCGCCTTGACTGTCGGGGTCGCACGCAGGAGACTGTGCCGCATTCGAATATTATTGGTTATTCTTATTTTAACTACATAAGTTAAGGACTGAACATACCATAGAGAAGAAATACATCTGTACCCACACGATTCACATTCCATTACACCGTACGAAGGACCCATATGAAGAAAAATCTAAAAAAATAGATTTAGATAGACGCAGGAGAGCATGTTGGTTATACATTCTGAAGAGGTTAAAAAAAAAAATTTCTTTTACCTTATACATGCATTGTGCACATAAAATACGCGAGATATTGCCTGCGTTTTCCGCCTCATTTATTTAAGTAAAAATCGCTAATGAGACACTTCTTAATTAAAAACAGGTGGAAGAAAACAAGGAAATCTATGTGCCAACTTAGAGGGAAAACTATGGTGGACCAGTGACCACCATGGCAATACATCAAATGGATCTCTGCGTCATTCACCAAGAAACAGGCACATAATATTTCATATGGTGTTATGGGACATGAGTCATTGGTTGCATATGATTTCTTCTTCAAGAGAGATTTACATCGTCCCATACGTGTTGGACTTTTATCTTGACTTTTTTTTTAACGATTTTTAGCATTTAAAGGAAATTCATGTGTTCGCTTCATCGGGCCGGTTTGCTTAAAGGGCCAATGAAACATTTTTTCTACTTCAGCTAAATGCTAATCAGCATCACTCCCTAACGTTAATAACCGAATAAACTTGCCTTAGTTTTTCTTTCTAAGCAATGGCAGGCGAAAAATAAATTCGAGAAATATCAGCATCGTTCATCTCCTCAACTCAGAGCCAGAACAAGAAGCCACGTGGACTGGTGCCTATCCTATGCCGCCAACGTTAATCATAGCCACGCGCTGGGGTCGGTAAAGTAGAAAACGTGTGCTGAGCTCCAGGCATTGTAAGAGTTCGGCCATTCGCATCACCGCAGTGGTTGAACACGAGCTACTGCCCGAGCGCACGCCGACGTGTTCATTGTTACGAGCCGGAGTCGAGTGCATGCTCACGCAGTTTTCGTGTCCAATCCAAGAGCCGCACTCAACAGTCGTCAGGCGGGTGGTTTCGATCCCACAGTTACGTCATCAAACTTTGCGAAGGCAAGACTGAAAGGAATGGACCCCTTTTATCCTCGCAATTTCTCCGCGAAAAAAAGCTTGTGAATCAGTGGCGGTACGTGCGAGTATACTTGCGCCAGACTAGGACCAGTATACGCTTCTGTAAAGTCATGAACATTCCAACCGGATATCGTTTCATGACCCCTTTAACATGACCAACTCTAGGCTCTGTCACAGCTTCCCGGATAAAGTGCGGTGACCGTCCCTGAGACCTGAGAAAACGTCACCTAACCTGGCTATACGCTATGCCCTCCGAACTCTTCGCGAGGCCGCACTCTGCAGTGCTTCTGCACACTGAGAAACGTGCCAACTTTGTTTTTCCTCGTCGGACTGTCGCTTTCGAAGATGAAGGAAGGGCTCTTGAACCTGTATGCTTGAGACGACTTGTCTATAAAAGGGCTTCAAGGCCACCGGCAATCCCAATGTCCACACAAGCGTTGTTCTCCTCTAGGTTTGCACATCGGCACGCTTCCTGGTCTGCTGTTCTTCGATAAAGACAGGTACGGCTAGGCAGCCGCTTCCGTGATCATTGACCTCAAGGTTTCTTTCTTTTTTTTTTTTTTAACGTGATGCATTTTTAGTTTAGTTTTTCAGATTAAGCGAAGCCACAAAATGCGCGACCGCGAGTTAGTGGAGTTAGCACCATTAAATTCACTAACTCTAACACTAACTCTGACTAACTCTAACTCTAGCTAATTAACTCTATCTATAACTCAAAGTCTAAGTAACACCAACTCACCACTAACTCAACTAAACACTTTGTTTAGCGCTAGTGGTTTAGCACCACTAGCGCTAGTGGTTTAGCACCACTAGCGCTAAACCAAGAACGTGTCAAGTAGCAACACAATTGCAGGGCAATTTGCGACACGTTTTCTTTGTTAAATACCTTTTTAATTGTAGTGCGATGCGTGTCTTTTGTCATGAGCAACCCTCGGGTTTTAGAATAGCGACGCTCCTTGGCGACTGCCACTCAAGATGTCGGTGCGTTTAGCGCGTACTCCCTCGCTTGCCGAATGGGCAGGAATGGGCAAACATGTCCCTCTGCAATATCTTGAGTGCACGCTGAACCGTTCCTTTTTATGATGAATAGCATGGTGTTCGGAATGGCACGTCTCATACTGGTCTGTTTCCCGCGTCCTCAAATATGTTCCCCCGATTACTGCCTCATGACGTTTTAGAAAAGTCAGGATGTTGCCTGTCGTGATTCTGGCGGTGACCTCAGCACCGGAAGGAAGGCACAAAACTTTATTTTTAATAAAACGGCAAAGCAGACGACTGTTCTGCTCCAAGTCGCCCTGCAATCGGACAGTCGACCGCAACCAAATCAGACGCGAAACGGGACACAGCTAACGACAGTGACACTTGCATCGGCTCGTCTTTTTCGCCGGAATTTCTACGACCAACCGCCAGGGGCGCGACATCCGACAGCATGACAGGCCGGTTTTCTGTGACGCAATTTGCTGCCCCTTTGGGACCCCTTTTAAAGGGATACTGAAGCGAAACTTGAAATACACCTATTATGGTCAGAAATAGGTTTAATACGATCAATGATATCCATAATTCATAATCGCGCGTTTGTATTTTGAACGGATGGCTATATTTTTCACCCTGAGGGGCCCGATTGGGCGCGCGCTCGAAAATCAGCCATCGGAGAGCCCGATGCGTCTTAGGATATTCGGCGCATTTGTGACGTCACTTGTGCCAGACGGGAAAGGCTACGGCGTGAATGTTGTGGTTACGAGCGTTGCCACTTGGTGGCGCGTCGACGATTTACAACCTGTGACAACCTGGCCGTTTGAGATGTGCAAGGGCTGCACGCACGCTGCACCACGGCAAGTCGGCAACCACGGCAGCACTGACAAAACCAGCTCGGAGGCCGGATTCTCAAAGCGAACTTACGACGAAAAAAGTGCGTACGACAAATTTGAAAGAAAACCCGTATTCTCGAAGCTAAATTGTCTTAACTTTTGCGCAGGTTACGACAGCTCCGAAGCTGCATTTTTTCCGATCAAAGCCGCATGGCCGACAGCGTCGCTCAGTTACATGGTCGCGACGACCAACGGACATTTTTTTTCTGCGTGCTCTTCTCGCGCGTCCCGACTTCAACCAGCAAGAAAAAAGGAAGGAGTACTTGAAACAGACCGAACAGACCACGACGAACAAGAACGCTGGATCCACAAACACCCGAGAAGAGCTACAACGGCCAGGATTCCACCGACCAAACGAGCTCGGATAGTAGGCCTAGAGCAACACCGACTCGACGCACCGTTGCTCCGGCGATCCTTGGCCAAGACCGTCTGCCCACGACCGGCTGGCCTGCTGAATGGAATATGGCCGCGCGACCCTTGTGGACCCTTCCCGGATGAATAGTTTGATCCCTGAACTAAATTTCAGAGGTCAATCTTTTCCCCTTGTCATCTCGATCTCTTTGTTTTCCGAGGCAGCGGGGACGAACGCTGTCGTCGAAAAGGGACTCTCATTGATTCTATCTCCTTGTTTTGTGTGATAGAGCTCAAATAAACGCCGTATGGATTATCTTCGCAACACGGTATGTACACTTTGTTATTAGTATGCCATTTTTATTCTGACACGACGCTACGTCACTGTCGAGCTATAGCAGTTCGTGGGAGCTGCGCGATGTCGGTCCAACCTTTCTTTGCCGAGTGTCATGTCAGTATCGATTAGCAATCGTGAAAGATCGGTCCCGAAGCGCTTACCGAAACGCGGTCTAAAACAACGAATCCAGCACTTCGATCAAACGCGCGCATCCGCTCCGAGTGTGAACAGGTATTTGCGTGGCTCTTGCTGACACTCTCGTAGTTGAAACGTGTCTTTTTTAACGTCGGCTCGCAACTCACAGCAACTAATACCGGCCGTGCCAGAAGCGTGCTCGCGTGTTGTCGTGCATAGAGCCGCAACGAGAACGAGCTCACTGTGGCCAACTACGCTTAGGCTTTCTCCGCCAAGGCTTTGCAAGCGCGTTCAGGCCTAGGCTAATTCTGCCGGCACGCCGTATTTCCGCAGAACGGCGCTGCTCCTATGCCACAAGTGATGTCACGAGAACTTCCCACCATCCACCAGATGAGAAGTTGAAATCGTTTAATTAGGTTTAAAATTAGTTCTCCTGTGTTTTACAGCGCGATATTGATATCTCCAAGGTGATGCCTGTCCCTAGCCCATATTTATGCAAAAATATGGGCGCTAAAATTTCGTTTCAGTACCCCTTTAAAGCATGGGTGGGATAGGAGGTTAAACCGACCAAGTCAAAAACGCGTTCAAGGCACCGAATATAAGTAGGGAAATGCTCCGTATAAAAGAAGAAAATAAGTGGTGCTATAGAGACTTTGGCGTATACAAATCCACAAAACGACCTCCGGCCGCTGCATGCCATTAATACCCGATTCACACGACCAGCATCAAGGTACCTTTAACATAGGTCCCTTCGCAATCGGTGAATCAGCCCGCGCTCTTTGCTTCCGAGCAAACGCCACGCGCTGAGGATCGTGAATTGATTCGCCTCGGAGAATAAAGGTCCAGCTAAAGGTACCTTCATGATAGTGTGAATGGGGTATACAATAAGCTACGCATTAGAGTAACGAAACTTTCCCATATTGTGGCTTAAAATCATGGTTGCCAGTTATCTGAAGCTTTATCTCAAATCACGGGAAACGCCTTCTTGTCTTTCAGAAATGTTTAAACAGTTCGCGACTGAGCAAAGTAATATTGTGCACGAGCTTCCTAACACCGAATCTAACGCTGAGGAAGTGCCCCTTTTGAATCATGACGATCGGCAGTTGCATCTGTTCTCCACAAGCACCATGATGGCGGCGTCCGCAACGATATCAGGGCCGGTTGCACCAACGTCGCTTACCTTAACCCAAAGCGGCTCTTTCCTAAGTCGGCTTAGCGCCCTAAACCGAGTTCGGGTAATCACGGGTTTAAATTCCGGTTGCACCAACGTTAACCCGGCTTTACAGACGCGCCCCTAGCTAAACGCTGGATTTGCCTAGGGAATGTAGGGACAAACAGAGCGAACTAGGGAACGCTCAGAGGGACGAATACGATTGGCGGAGAGGAATCTCGTGATGTAAACAAAAAACCTGCTATAGTAGCCGTCGTCGGCGTCTGCTTTCGCTGTATTTCTTCGGTGAGTAACGAATTAAAGGTTTCCAAATTCAATCATTTTTTTCGCTTAACTTTCAAAAACAGGAGTCAACGCTTTAAATAAACACAAATGCTCTTTACATCTGTGATTGTGTGTTTATTATCGATTGATAACAGAATATTTTGACAGTGACAGTAGTTTTCGTGCTCACATTTTGAGATAAAGGAGCCATCCGGGGCCCCAAATCTTACCGAACGCGAGAAGGACGCTCTACTCTCTACATCGCTGAAGACAAAACATCATCGAGAATAAGTAGGCAGGTAAGATGACTACTAAAATCAAGTCATGCCTGAGACCGATGAAGTTCAAAACAGTGACGAACTCGCCACGGCAGCTGCGAAAATGCCCGGAAATCGTCGAATAGAAGTCGTCGAGTTGTCGTCACCACGAATGAAATATATAAAGCAAAATATTCCTAAAAAGCGCGATCACCAGAAAAGTTACGGTTATGGAACAATACAGTTTTCTGAAGCCAAGATTCTACTCGCTGTAATATTCTGTGGGTCCGAGAACGACGGCTATGGATCAAAAACAGACACGACCAGCCCCGTCCGAATCCAAGCACGATCTCTTTTATCACGAGCTTATCAAGGTTTGAGCTTATCGTGGGGTATCACGCGGGCACGCCAGAGCGTGCAACATGGCGGCGCCGGCTTTTGGCGCCACTTGAGTTCATGTACTAAAACCACTACACTCGCGAGACAAGGAAAATTCACTGAAGATTGTCTCGAAACTCAGAAAACAAAAGAAATTGACTTTTCGCTGTTTTATAATCTAAAAGCGCCGCAATCTGACGCAAACGGCAGAAGGGTCGACAATCAGCTGATCGCCGAGATCATGTACTGCCACTAGTCAACGCGCTCATCGGATTGAAGGATATGCGTTGCAAGTAGAAATAACAATACGTTACAGTTACGCGAAAATCAGTACTTCACGCGACAATATTTTGCATCCTTGTCACAATCGAAGGCCATTCTGCCGAGACTCTCACGCTGTTGTAGCCTAAAACACTTTGTACAACCAATTTTGTCCACCGCGTCGACCGCCACAAACCAGCCGCCATGTTTTAAATCCAGGATTAAGAAACAACCAAAAGCAAAGCGCCCAATGTTGAGCGCTTACGATAAGCGTAGTTTAGTGCTAGGTTTAGCGATAAGCGATTTTGGTGCAACCAAACGAAACCGAAACTTAGCTTAGGTTCCCGGCTAAGCTCCGCTTTGCGCTAAGCGGCGTTGGTGCAACCGGCCCTTAGTGGCTCTACTGGCCGGCTAAAGGCTGGTTCACACAGCCCCGATTCCTTACGTTAAGTTACGTAAGCTTACGTATAAGCCACCAGGATATCTGGTCGAGACACGAATGTTTCGGTGACTTAGACGTAACGTAAGAACAACAACAGTCTTTAAAAGTTGAACCGAGCTCAACTCCTTACGTTACGTTACGACGATTCTTGTGTCCTTGGTTCCCACGGTAACTCATCGTCCTAGCTCGTCGTCACCGAAACATTCGTGTTTAGAATGTCGCCTGCGAGGCTATCTCCTTGAATTGGTAGCCACGTTTAATATGAAGTTGTCTCAGTGACTTGTGCGTGAGCTTTAGTAACGTAACATAACATAACGTAACTAGACGGGGCTGTGTGAACCAGCCTTTAAGGCGCAGCTCATTTAGTGGCTCTGCATGCCATATACTTTCTTCACCCTGAAGGGGAAACCGCAGCCAATGCCACATGCACGAGAGCTGGAGGTCGCTGCTGCGAAGAGCTCTTCTGCAGAACGAGCGCTCGCGCTAGAAATGCACGTCTCAAAGTCAGGAGCGCGCGCGAGCTAGCGCTTGCAGAGTATATAGATGTTAAGGCATGTTGGCGAATGATGACCTCGCTTGCCCAAGTGGGAAGTTTGCGCCACTGGAAGTCAATGCTATCAACGCCTTCCGGGTACGCCCAATGCTACGCACGCGCGCATTCGACCCGGATTCCTTTCAAGCCCGAGAGTAGCGAAAGGGGAGAATTCGAAAAGAAGCCTTCCGAGTGCCTCGGACTTCCCAGCCAACATTTCACTTCTTTTGGCAATTTATTCGCTGCCAGTCGAAGGCTTCCACAAAGAGTTTCATTTCGACCAGCCTTACCTGTTTGTTGTGCCAGTAGCGGTATTTACATGTGGTTAGCGCCGGGGTTAACCTAACGTCTGCCGATACCTAACTGTGACGACGTGGGATGAACGTAGAAATAGCCCCATTTCGTTCATCGTGGTACGCCACGATGAACGTAGAAGCTTGCTGCCAGCATGACCTCAAGCTCAACTTCACACATAAAACCAATAATCAACAAGTTAATTAACCGATTTCAGTTAATTAGCTGGCTTATTGCGACGGTTATTTCCTCATTTAATGTCCACCGAGCCTGATAAATACATGGTGAAGACGACAGTTGTTTTTATTTCTCACCTTTTTTTATGTGTTTGAAATAAATTTCGGCACCCTGCATATCTTTATTCCGATACTCAAGGCTACGATGTGGCGTTTGTACCTCCGCTATAAATTCTACTTGGTGAAGAGCCTTTGAAGCGGCGAACTGGCGATTTGAAGAAAAGGGCTGTTGTACATTCGAGTTTCTCAGCAATTGCTCCCTTACCTTGACTCGACAGTTCTGAAGACACAAAATAAACAACGCTTCAAAATAGCAACAACTTAGCCATCTTGGCGCTTGAAATCATTGTTGCCAGTTGTCTAAAGCTTCGTTTGAAATCGCAGGAAACACTTTTCTGTCCTCCAAAAGTTAAAAAAAAAAAATACGCGAGAGAGCAAAACGATACTGCCTAAGCTTCCTGAAAGCGTATACCTAAAGCTCAGAATGTGGTAGCATTTTAGAATCATAACTAGTGTCGATAGTCGACAGTTACGATTCTACGGTCGTCTGCTAGCTGCGCCCATCGGAAGACGGCGCTACATGTTATACACATTGCTAACTCTGTCGTCTGTGAACTAGTCCGCAGTTGACTTTGCCAAGTTTGTCGGTCTCGGTTTTTTACGAGAATTAAGCTACGCCCCGAAATTCCACAACGTAAAATCCACCACCCATATAAATGCACATTTGGTGAAAGTTTGAGCTTTCTATTTGCAGGCGCCGATTCTTCCGGTTCATTTAACAGTGTAGGGAACACTGTGGCCACCCTATATATGAGGTGTCTGAGGTCACCATGGGCTTGCTCCAAAACGGACCGTAAAAATCGACGGCTGCACAAAGCAATCGAAATTTTTCGTGAAATGTGATTTTCGCATGTCCCTTCTTTCTTGTAAAATTACAAAGCGTAGCTCCCTTCCTGTAAAAAAACAGGGTAAAAAAAAACCTTGCCAGGGTCAACGGCGGGCGGCAACGTAGACGATAAAGTCGAGCGGCGGGGCGCGTTTGGCGCACGTATTGATAAATAATGCTACCTCCTTTTCGAGACTGCTCGCGACGACCGTGATTAACTAAAATGAAGATAATATTTTTGTAGCGAATGTTTGATTTAATAATAAATGCAAACAAAAAATGAAAAACTGAAAGTAAAAAAAAAAAAAAAAACGTTGTTGCATAACGACGGCGTTCTTGCTGCCGACGGACTTCGTCTGCGTGTCGTCTGCTTTCTTTCGCTGGTCGGCTGTAGCTTCCGACGCTGCACCCGACCCATTTATCAATAAGTGCGCTAAACGCGCCCCACCGCTCGACTCAGTCGTCTGCGTCGCCGCCTGCCGTTGACCCTGGCAAGTTTTCCGGCCCGATTTTTTACAGAAAGGGAGCTACGCTTTGTAATTTTCCAAGAAAAAACGGACCTGTGAAATACACCTTTGATGAAAAGTTTAGATTACTTCGTGCAGGCGTCGATTTTTACAGTTCATTCTACGATCGAACCTGGTGACTTCAGACACCCTATGCACCAGGGGTCTCAAAAACGCGGCCCGGGGGCCGCATGCGGCCCGCAACTCGCTGAGAAGCGGCCCGCAGGCAACCGGCTGCGAGTCCCGGTTTCCATATCTCGAGCGCTAGAAATAACATGTGTCATAGTGATCTCATCTCGCAGATTCATTTTCGCTTGGAAAGTAGCCCTGCTCCTTTAACGTATGCCTATATTTTATAATTCTCTGTGTTCATTTTCCCTTTGTTTCGCTTTATTTCTTGCTTCCCAGCTTTTTGTAATGTACAACAATTCCGCTACTAGTCTGCAACCTCGAGCTATTCGTTGAAGAATGCATGTCTGCAAACTCTCGCTTAGCAGTAGCAAGTGCCAAAGATAAAGCTATGAGCTCGGGATTCTCACCTTCAAAACAAATATCACAATTAAAAGTATTTGTTCAAACTTCAGAGTGTTATAATAAAAATTGTAAGGAATTCAAGAACTTTCAAATTAAATTATCGTTTTATTTTTCAAAGACATGTTGAGCTGGGAACGATAGATTACTTGCTCTCTTGTTCTATTAAAAATGCCAGCACGTTGGCGGGCGGTGTAATTTTAATTTCTGTTATCACATCAGGTAAGGGCCCAAAGTAGTCATATAAACAAATCAAATTAACATGTCACTGGCAACACGTGAGTTTACGAAAAGCATAGGGCACGAGGTCTCTTCTCATAAAAATCTTCAACCCCCCCCCCCCCACCCCCCCCCCACCCCCACCCCGTATAACGTTGGGCCCCGGTCTTTCCGGTGTGGGCTACCTGGCCCCCCCACCTCAAATGAGTTTGAGACTGTTACGTGAAACTGCCGCTATTCCCAATTCAATTTCAATTAAAGACATGGCTGATAGGCGCTCATTCGACCCCTGCGTTAGACTCGCTCGTTTCAAAGAACCAAACAGAGAAGCAAAGCAAACAAATTTAACTAAGAAAGCAGATAATGATTGGTGGATAATATAGGTGCGCTTATGATCGTGAAATAAAGCTCCGCCAATAGCTCTCTCCTTTGATACTTTTCCTCAGCGCAATAACTAAAATAAATAATGTTTACAAAAAAAAAAAGAAAGAAAAAGGTGAATTTACGGTAGCGAAATAAAACCCCGCCCGTCGCCTGTTTCTTTGCACACTCGCAATCAGCTTAGCAAACCCAGGTTTAGGCTCAAACACAAACAAAAATATATTTAAAAAAAAACCTCGTTTTCTACGCAGGAAAAGCGTGCTAAAACATTTCTGGAATCAGTTTTGTTTTTGTTCTGTTTTTGTTGTTGTCAAAAGTACTTCTTCCTTTCCGGCTGCGATATACGGGGCTCTGGCGGAAGGCCCCATGTGAGACGTGTATTCCTGCGTTGTTTTGAAGGAACCAGGCAAACTTGCTTCTCGTTCCAAACGCCGACGGACTGGGGCTGTACCAAAAGGGTCGAGAAAGGTTTGAAGGTCAGTTTTCAAGTGCTCGGTTCGTCCGAGAACGTAAATATGTGCCGTGAAAAGGGAAAACCAGACGCCGTGGGATCACGATTGCTTGGGCGGGAAGTACTTTGGGTTGTATTCACGGATACTTGTGGTCATCAGATTTATTTGTTTTGTTCCAACATAAACGCAGGAAAACCGTCAAGTTGTACGGACCACCTGCAGACTACGTTCAGTGCGTCTTCAAGTTCAAACGGCCGCCTGATCGTTCGAACTGTCGTCTGCTCTTTCAAACATTTCTGCTTGTTGTCTGTTTGTTTGTTTTGTTTTTAAGTAAATATATTGTTCATTGTTCAAACTTTATGTGTCCGCCTGAGTTCATTCCGTTCTTCCCCGACTTGGGCACACGCGCCAACCGCGCGGGCTGACCGACCTCAACAAAAATAAATGTTGTCCACAGTTGTTGTAGAGGGCCGGCGGGCAAACCGTCAAGGGGGAATCGCGCCTCTAACCTCCAGGCGGGGGCGACTGTGACACGTATACTCCTCTTTTCTTTTTCTCCCTAAGCTGAAAGCGTGGAAGAAGCTGCGCAGTCGCCGGACCAATGAACCGGGGGCTTTTTTATCGCTTTACTCCGCTGACTTGGCGCGGGTAATGGCAGGAGCGTGATCATGTGATAAAGGTTTCGCAGATGACAAGGTAGCTCGTTCCGATCCCGGAATGTCTGATTCCCGGCCTAGTTTCTTGTGTGCTGTGCTGCAACCAGCGGGGCTGCCGGAGATTTCGTCCGCGACAACGTATTCGAGTGCACCAAGGCTTCCAGTGTTTGAAAAGTCCTACGCGTACATCGGCAACAAGCGATTTCTTCAAAAAAAGTCCAAGGAATTCATGGGATGCGTTCAGTGTTCGGTTTGGCAAATTACTGCTTCTGCCACATTGTGTTGAATCTTCGAAGACCCCTTTCTTTTCGTTTTTGTGTTTGTGTGGTTGTTCTGCAGTGAGCCCGTGTCGACATCTCGGATTGCATATTTTAAGTCCGGTATTTTCATCGTAAGTGCGCTGCTACCTACTGCTTTGCAGCAATTGACCCATCCGTTCCGGGTTACCTCTAAAATTAGGCAGTGTCTATTTCCTAGCAGCCAGGAGAACAATCTCCCCGAAATTCTATCGGCAGTCGCCTGCCATTAGTCGCCTACAATCAGGTGATAACTGCAGGTAGAATACTGACTTTCTTATTCTCCCGGCGTTTTGTGAAAACGTGTTTCATGGACAACTCGTTGATACACGTTTTGTAGACACGGTTCGTCGACACTAACGTTTCATCGTCACTCGTTACGTGAAATGTACGCTGAAGGAACATTCCGTCGCGCGTGTGTCTCTGAGGCGCGTGCTCACCGACCCAGCCCACCCGTTCACGTCGCTTCGTGGCGACAGTCTGCGGCGGCTCATTACAAAGAATTTACCCCACCTGTGCCACCCGTACATGTCACTTCGCGCATATAGTGTCGGGCGGCTCATTACAAAAAAAAAGAGAAGCTAATATAGGAAAGCTAATTTAAGCTGTCTATGAAACATCGCGTGTCGATGAAACGTCGTTCGATGAAGTGGTTGTATCACTAATGAGTGGCGACTGCCGGCAGAATTTCGGGTAAATAATTCTGCCGGCTGCTGGGAGAATAGACACTACCTAAGAATCACCCCCGGTTCTTGTTTTCTAAGTAATCTTCTCAGTTGTGTAACAGCTTCGTTGTACATCTTCACATATCACGGATTGCTTGCACGTTTGTACTTGTTTACGGAATAGGCTGTCTAATAAACTTCTAGGAGATTTGAAAACAATCCCTTGTGTCTGTTTTACCTGCCTTTTTGCAACCACCTGGGCGCGTACATTTTTTACAGGTTTCCTTGAGGTGGGTGCACAAAGAGGTGTAATGGTACACCATTGAATGAGGTGTATCTATGTTCCCTATGAGCGGGGTGGGTGTAAACAACGGTGTAATAGTAAACCCTGTTGGTGGGTGTATCTATACTCCCAAAAAATGCGTGGGTGTAGAGAAGGGAATACTTGTACACCTTAAATTGGGGTGTACCGGCACACTGAAACGACAGAGAGGGTGTAAGAAAGGAGTAGTGACACACCCCAATATGGGGTGTGTCTGTGCACCCCCGAATGCTGAAGGTGTCTAAAAGGGTGCACATATGCACCCTGAAAAGGGTGTATGTGTGCACCTCGTCTAGAGGTGTACTTGTACACCTTTATGGGTGTAGTATATGTGGCAGCACTTACACCCCTGTGGGTGTACCCACTACACCCTTTTTTTTAGAGTGTGTGCATTCGCAAAACCTAAAGTAGTAAAGAACAATATTCAGGTGCGTTCGTCAGCGTTCTATTTCGATTGTATATTTCAGTGTTCTTATACTGATAAAGCAAGCGCGTACAACGCGCGTATGTACCCACGTTCCCAGCCTTCTCATTGTTGCTCGTGTAGTTTACCAATGGGTGCACTGAAACTGCCGCCATTCCCAATTCGATTTGAATTAATGACATGGCTGATAGGCGCTCATTCGATCCCTGCGTTAGACTCGCTCGTTTCAAAGAACCAAACAGAGAAGCAAAGCAAACAAATTTAACTAAGAAAGCGGATAATGATTGGTGGATAATATAGGTGCGCTTATGATCGTGAAATAAAGCTCCGCCAATAGCTCTCTCCTTTGATACTTTTCCTCAGCGCAATAACTAAAATAAATAATGTTTACAAAAAAAAAAGAAAGAAAAATGTGAATTTACGTAGCGAAATAAAACCCCGCCCGTCGCCTGTTTCTTTGCACACTCGCAATCAGCTTAGCAAACCCAGGTTTAGGCTCAAACACAAACAAAAATATATTTAAAAAAACCTCGTTTTCTACGCAGGAAAAGCGTGCTAAAACATTTCTGGAATCAGTTTTTGTTTTTGTTCTGTTTTTGTTGTTGTCAAAAGTACTTCTTCCTTTCCGGCTGCGATAGACGCCGCCGGTTTTCCACGGCGCGTGTCGCCCCGATTAAAAGGAAACAAATAAGAATAAAAGAAGACATACTTTTCCGGAGCGCACGAGATGCGCAAAACCCTGTGCGATCCATTTGGAAGAGCGGCGCAAGTGGCTCTAAGCGGCGCGTTTAGAACCATAAGCTCGATGACGTCGAGACGACTGTTTCGCACAAAGCAACGTTCGCGCGGGGCTTGGCGACTCGGGAACTCCCCGCGCCCCGAACAACAAAGAGGACGAAACGGCAACAAAAACAGGCTCGTTTTCCTCGACACTTTTCCTTCTCCGATCACCGGGGAGAATCGCAACTTGGTCCGACAAAATGGAAAACAAGCCGGGGTTCTTCAACTACTCCCTTATACACCCCGTTCTCCCCCGAAAACACTGGTCGCATACATCCCGTCAAAGACACGGTGTTCCCCACAGGCGTACGATGACAGACGAATCCACGGACACGGCTCGAGGGTGTTCGAAGCCCGTTCGCTTGTCACGTATGTATGCTTCGAAGATGTCTGCGGACAGTTTGCGTGTTTATTCAGTGTGACAGGGCTGTTAAACGCTTCAGACAGTGTCTGCCAACTTTCGGGGATCTTTTGTGAGCGTTTACGACTACAGACCGCACCGCCGCCAACCGTCAGGTATACGCCCGGAACCACGTAAAACTAGACCGAGGGCTGGTTCGTACATTTGCGTTCGGGTGCGTTGTGACCGGCGCAACCAGCTTTTAAGCCGCTTACGACCGCCATCCCTGCGGATTCTCCACCTGGCGTAAACACTCGGAAGGGGCTTAAAGGGGCCGCCGTACAACAATATTCGCTCGGAAAGTTTTAATGCGAAAGCATAAACTGTCCCATGGAGCGAACCGGCGTTGTCAGCTTTTGAAGCCGCGCCAAACGGCACCTATAAACTCCCCTGTCTCAATGGAGCGAAGCCTGTAGTCTGTAGCAGCGATTTGATGGGTAGGCACCCATTGGCTGGCGCGCGTCATAGTTTCGAGGAACGAGGCTCCCATTGGCTGCCGCGCGGCGTAGTTCCAAGGAACGCCACCCCACAGAGAGGCCCTCCCCATGGCGGCGCAGCAGCCCGGCCGCCAGTAGTACCCCTGTTACACGGGCACACTTAACCGCGGTTAACTCAGCTGAACTGCTGTTACGCGGCACCACAGATACCGCACTATGCTCTCAGACAGCTATTTCAAAAGAAATGAAGAGAGCGCGTGCAGTGCTTTGATGGGTGCTCTAGATGCTCAAGCGCACGTTCGCCCATAGTTTTGACTGCATAGCCGCCGAATGTTGTCCGCAAGTATTGTGCGCTAACGGTTGCTTAGCGTAACTGCAGTTAAGTGTGCCCGTGTAACAGGGGTATAAGAGGAAGCGGCTGGCCGCAAAGCCAGCAGAGCCCGCGTGGGCAGACTCCGGCGAGGTTGAATGCGAACAATGTATATAAATAAATTATCCTTCTTTCTTTACTTTGCCTCTGAAATTGGGCTGTCTCACTTGTGATTCTCTCTCCACTGCCCAGACTGTATTTAACATGTTGCTCGAGCAGCATGCAGCTTTTCTGCTTCGGCGATGTTGTTTAAGAACAGAGATAATTAAAACAATAGTATACATAACCTGCCCATTCATTCAGACTATCAGAAGCATTTATTGTGTGAAATGTAAATCTATAGTGATGCTCCTGCAAATGTGGCCATATTTCTTTATTTTAATATACCAGCTGCGATTCATGCGTTGCTTGCCCTGTCAACCATGCCTGAAATGTTGGTTGAAGTTTCGCCTGCAGCTACAGGCCACACCTCAATAAAACCACATATAAAATTTTACACTTCCTGCGAAAAATGCGCGCACAAAAAATTAAATAGAAACAAGCGCGCCCACAGCTAACCTCGTCACAGTCTCCACAGGGCGAGCGGGGCGAGTTGGGGAAAACTTCTGTCCTCGCCGTGACGTCTCCCAGGTCAACGCCGCCTGTTGCCCAGGTTAGCCGTAAGGAGGGGCCACGCGAACTTCTCGGGGCTAATAGCATTGTTGTTCACTTAGGCAGTTTTACACGCGATCTGACACGTGACGTGACCCAGGTGAGGAAACCGAAAACAACTCCGTAACCAATTTTGGCAACCAGTCTTGAAGAAGGCCTGCCTCAGGCCGAAACGAAATGCTTTAAAACTCCAACAACGCTCGGAAGTGCGACATCATTACTATATATATATATATATATATATATATATATATATATATATATATATATATATATATATATATATCCCTACTCTATATAACCGTTTTCTTTTTCTCCCTCATGTTTTACAAGATATGTTTAGGTTTATAGTACTACACGTAGCTGATACTGAACAGAAATTTGCTAGACCGCGGTGACCATGCAGCGGCAGCAAGAAGAGTCTAACAGATGTTCTTGAACATCTGCTTGATGCTTCTAGCAGATGCATATCTTTTAGAATCGCCTACATCTACATTCCTATGCAATACGAATAGTAATATTTATACAGTAAACCAGCTACAGCTCTTTAGCATTACTTTAAGTATTAGCGGATAAATATGGCCTGAAATTCTTGTACAAGGATGCCAATGGTAGCGACGAGGTCATTATTGTAGTCCTTGTATATTTTCAGGTCTATGGCCGAGGTCCAATCTATTTGCTGTTTGTACCTGGGCCGGCTTGCTAGAACAGCGTCTCAGCTGAGACTGGGTGAAAGAAAGCACAGCAAAAGCTGGGGCGCGCGAGCGTCTTGAGACGCAGCTTGAGTCCCGCTCAGCTCGTGCGCTGGCTTTGGCAGTGCTTTCTTTCACACAGTCTCAGCTGAGACGCTGGTTCTATACTTCGTTTCACCTTATGTGCGAGCGAAGGCAAAGCTGGAAGCGCGAGCACGATAGGTCCGTGCGTTCTGGCTTTGCTCGAGCGCGCGAGCTGGGGAGAAACGCAAAAAGCGCTGGTCTCGCGCTTCTAGCTATGGCTTCGCTCGCAGATAAGGTGAAACGAAGTATAGCAAGCCGGCCCTGGTGTTCCTTAACGCTACACCCTTAAGGGCTGTTTATACTCCGACGTTGAGCGCACTGAACGCAGCGTAGCGCAGAACGCGCGCCTTTTATTGGCCGGCAACCAGGAACTCGATATCTGCAACCAATAAGTACCTGCGCGCGCTGCGCTACGCGGCGCCCGACGACGTTACGCTGGAGTAGAAATGTACCTTAAAGGTACATTTATACTCCAACGTAACGTCGACGGGTGTGGCGTAGCGCAGCGCGCACAGATACTGATTGGTCGCAGATATCGAGTTCCTGGTTGCCGGCCAATGAAAGGCGCGCGTTCTGCGCTACGCTGCGTTCACTGCGCTCGACGTCGGAGTATAAACAGCCCTTTAGTTGTATTGTTTGTCGAAAGTGCTGCTCGACATTATTTTCCCCCCTACTCTCAAGCGAGTGTTTGGTATACTTCGTCTCACCCTAGCATGCACTAACCGCGAAGGCTGTGCTAGCGCGAGCGGCCAGCCTTGAGTGCCTTGACTAGAGCACTTGCTGCACGAGCGCTCGTGCAGCCGCCGCGGCTTCATTCAAAGCGACTAGCTCGCGCTTTTAGCACGCGCGGCTAACGATAGTCCATACTAAGGTGAGACGAAGTATAGAGTGTTTGGCACGGCTTTGATTTTCTCCTGACTATTTTATTTTTCATAAGCGCACCTAATCTTTAGCTGGCGTTTCACTGTTAAAAAGGCTAACTAAATAAATAAAGTCAAACGATAAATAAACGACACCCCCCCCCTCCCCCACCCAATCACATTCTCCCACCCCATTTTCGGTTAATAGCACGGAATCTGGGGGGGGGGGGGGGGGGAGGGGGGGGGGAAACCCCACATTCAGTCGAAGAAGAATGCAACCGGAGAATGGGGTACCCCGCACACGCCCTTCGCCCCTGAGCTGACAGTGCGGTGGGAGCTACGCGTTCGACGGACCAAACAACCACCTGGCTTTCACCTTTAGCTTTCATCACCGGATCCCTCTCTGAGCCAGTGACAAACGCGCCAGGTGCGCATCCACAATTGGCCCTCTCTCCCTCCCCCCATCTTATTCACAACGCTCAAGAAGAAGGATCCCTCTCTCCGCACGTGAGTACGGGCGGGAGCGTGGTCACGCGGTGTAAGTGATCACGTTATCACGTGGCCTGACTGGTCAAACGAGCAGGTAGCTTCCACCGCACTATCAGCTTAGAGATGAGGAGAGCATGTCCCTCCCATTACGCGGAGGGTTGAACGCACCCGCCAGCCGGCGGAGCAGCCCGAGGCATGGCGCGGACTGTGGCCGCGAAATCAAGACCGGCCGGTTCACGATGAAACTTGCGCGTCTCTTTTGCTCCGAGATAACAACGTGCCCGGCAATGAAAAAAAAAAATACAGACAAAAGATTTGTAGGGTCCATGGAAGCGTATCCAAGATTTTATTTCGGGGATAGAGCAGCAAGCTTCCGTCGGTAATTTGCAGACTACGAAAACGAGGGAGGGGCGTAGAAAGGAAGACAGTATACAGACGACACATGCTTCAAACGTGCAAAAAAACGTTTGCTGGTTTCCACTTGCTTCCCAAAGCTCGACAGGGGAGCGCCGAGGATGGAGGGGGAGAGGGTGGTAGGTGAGAGTAGATACGAAAGAAAAAAAGCATTTAAGTAAAGTTACTGAGCATTAGGTAAATTAGTGACTTAGTAAAGTTCGAAATACTCGGCTCTGGGAAGTGTCCGAGTAGGGCTCTAAATACTCCAAGAAAGTAACTCGTTATTTTCAATATACTTTTTATAATTACGATATTTTATACAACTACAAAACAATAAGATAATGTAAAACCGTCATTATTAGCTTTAAAAAAAAAAACACCTCATTCGCACGCATAATTGCTGTCCCTCGCAATTTGTGTCCGACAGCTTTGCCCTTTCAACGAAATCGCAGAGCGCCTGGCCGAAACGAGTAAATGAAGTTTGTTATTGTTTTGACCATCCCCCACAAGTGAGTGAAAGTAACTTTGTAGTAACTTATAAAGTGGGTGTAAGTCACTCGCGAAAAGTATTTAAGTTGTTGTGCGGAATACCCACTTCTGAAAGTATTTGCAAGACACCAAGTTACTACCAAAAAGTATTTAAGACACAGTAAATTGAGTATGGTATTCAAGCTTCGTACACGTACTACATTTCTGCTGCTTGAAATGAGATATTTCCCCAGCCGTTACGGTTTACAAAAAGCATCTAATTTTTGTTGGCGAGGTACCGATCTACTATAACCCACACAGTGTTGGACCAAATACTCGATAAAAGTATTTAAGTTAAGTTACTAAATACCTGCTTCATAAAGTATTTAAAATACTACTCAAGTTACTTTCACTGTAAAGTATCTTGAGTAGAGTACAAATACTTAGAAATGTATTTCAGTTACTTTTGAAGATACTTCAGCATTGCTTAATTTGTATCGACGTCATTGACAACGACAATTATGCAGCTACGCAAATCTGGGTTACCAGAATGGTTTATTAGCACGCAACAACACAAAACGGGAGAAAAAAAAGTATCGTAGGGCTATTTTATGCAGTCCGGCTATAAAGAGCAAAATATTGTCACGAATGATAAATGATGAGGCGGCGAATAACTAAAGAAACTAAACGTTTAAGGGGGCGAACTTGTTCCCAAAACAAAATAGAGAAAGGCTAGCGTCGCAGGCGTCGATGTCGACGAAACAGCAAGATCGACCGCTGGGGCGAGACTGACTCCGGACCGCCACTCGGAGCACCTTTTGTACCCGCGTGGGTATCTGGAACATTCGGCGTAGAAAGTTCGGCGCGTAGAACATTCGTAACTCGATCAGACGACAAAATTCTCGAAATTACCAGAATGTCAAGTTGAAGGAATAAATAAAAGAGAAGTCGGCTTTTCGGTATCGAACCCGGAGCCTCCGCGCGAGAGCGTCCGCGCGAGAGCCAAGCGCGGTAACCATTCGGCCGTGCGCTCGCTGGGCAACGCGCGGGGCAATATCACTGATAGATGTTACAAAACATTTCTGGGACAACAAGAAAGGTCATGGGGAGAAGATCAGACCATGGCGCCCCAAGCGGTTAACTTTAGAACTAGATGGATGGGGACAACAAATACAATGGCTCAGCGCTCGGCTGACTTAACCGAACGCGGCGTCAGCGTTCGACTGGAGTTCGTGTTCTCGGTGAGGGGAAAGAGGGGCTCTTTTGTTACCACTCCGGCCTGCATGAACAATGCAGCATGCACAGTGCCCAGCTCAGCACAAAAGTCCAAGTGAGTCAAGTTCGCATCCCCTGACGACTGCTTTCGGGGGAGATCCGGCACTTAACGTCCCTTCACTAATTTGTATTTTTTCATTAGGTGCCTTGCGCTCTATTAAAAAAAGATGTCACGAACATGCCCACAAGGCCTGTGGGCATGTGCACAGGCCTTGTGTTGGGTAAACACCGAGGTGTGGGGGTGGCAAACGGGTCAAAGCGCTTCGCCAATAGTGATATCGCTGAATATCACATCCCGCGGCGCACCTTAGACGCATCGTTTAACTACAATCCATATTTCCTATACGGGGAGTTCACTATAAACGAACTTGGGACACGGATATGAGTGAATGAATAACAAAGAGAACCTACATATTAGCCACGGCAGTGGTCGCACCTTCTTCAAGTAGGTTGCGTTCAGAAAAGCACTCAACGTCGGGGGACACTTGGTTGGCATTTTGAGAGTCATCCAGGTCCTAGTTCGTTTCCTGTACTGTTCTCTGCTTATCAATGTTCACTTACAAACAGTGTTCGCGAGAGCAATAAGTGCCGGACTGAAAACACAAAGAAAAGAAGAAAAAAAAAACCTGGACGTTTTGCCTTAGCAGGGTCAAATATACAAAAAGCGAAACAAAAATGTGTACTTTTTTGTGTGTGTCCACTTCTCATTTTCTTCTATTTGTTATTTTCTTGACACTCAAGTCTGAATTATTCTCGTTGGTGGTTTCCCGGTCTGCTTGCGCCTCAGAGTCAGGGTGGCATTTTTACTTCCGTAAAACCACACCTTTTGTTTGAGGATTTTTTGGGGGGAAACTTTATAGAAACAAAAGGCGCCTTTGGGAAGGCGAGGGGAGAACCTTCATTGTACGAACTTTGGGCTGAAATATGAGTCACAGTCGGCAAAAAAGCGATATTTTCACGAGCTCAGTTAAAGTCACCGTAGCTAATCGGAGCTAGCAACAGGATTCGGTTGCTCACGTTTGCTCGTGCCACGCCCACCGAAAAACTCGGAAAATGGCGGAATGTCAAAAATGTATTTAAGATCATGAGTACAAGATACTCGGAATTGTAATTAAAATAGAGTATTAAATACTCTCCATCAAAGGTATTTGCAAGATACCAAGATACCCCAAAAAGTATTTAAGATATAGTATCTTGAGTAGAGTATTTGAGATAGGCACAAGTCTGAACCCACAGGTAGCCACTTTATTTCCATGAATACGCTCCTGAGGAAGAGAACTGCGGGTTTAAGCCTAATCAGTGTTGTATGGAAAAAAATAAAAACTAATGGCACCACAAACGATTGCTTTCTGTGCGTTGCCAAGATCTTGGCTCTTTTTGTGCGGTCGGTACTGGCTCGTCCTAATGTGTCTGCCTTTAGAGTTTCTAGGGGCTTAGGTCATTTCTTTAGGTTATTTTTCAATTTGTATTTCATACTATCAAGTTTTTATTTCACATTTTATATTTATTTACACATTTTCACATTTTCACTTAATGAACATTTTCACGTATGTTCTTTTATTATTAATCTGTGGCTTGTCCCTTCCGAAATGTAAAGTCCCTTTCTCGAATATAGGCTTAACCACAAGACTTCTTGTGTCCTCTGTGTCAAGCGCCTGCAAAACTATCGGCGCAACGAAAGCTGGAATATCTTAAAACGGCATCGAGATCGATAAGAAAATCAGGTTCCATTCAACGTTACACATAACATTATGCAAATAATCCAGTAGTGTGCTCGTAACAATAATATATATATAGGGCTGTGCGGCTGAAGTTTCGCCGCGCATACGCAGCGCCACTCCTCCCCCTGGCGAGGCGCGCCGATACTTGTTAGAAGTACGAGGAGCAGACGACGCGGGAGGCTGGTGCTCTTGTCGTGCTGGATTCGCGCTTCGTAAAGTGATGTACCGAGTGCAATAGGTACCCAAATGTCACAGGATCGTATTAAACAGAAAGGTATCCGCCTCCCGAAAAGTTTTGTTTGGTTCCTGGGAGGTGATTCAAGAAAGATCGCCAGAAGCATGTATTGCCAGCTGTGCGGAGGACAGGTTTAATTATTGTTTCTCTATCTTGTCGCATGATTGAATAATGCAGCTACGCTTGCTTGTCACATTAATAGGGACTTTTCGTAACTCACACGTGAGAGCATGCAGGAGTTTTGAGTTGCTTGGGGCGGTATGAGCTGGCGCCTGTGGGGCCCGACCGACACTGACGTTCTACGATAAGTTCCTAATGTAAAAGCTACAATGGTTCCCCATGGCTGTCTACAAACGAAACCCGAAGATGCAGTTACCATTTTTTTTTTATAAAATACTAAGTTCGAGACCAAGCTCATTTTGCTTACCCGCCCATTTCGTTCCCCGATGTTAACAAGAGAAAGCGTGTAAGCGGCAACAGATTTGTTGAAAAATTAGGCAGATTATCGTAGCCCCTTTTGCGTACTGACTTGAACGCATAATTGAAAACAAATTGACGGCTGTATCCTAGTTTTTCTATTTATTATTAAAATGGTGTAGTTAGCCCACAACAGATATAATTACTTGCCTCACAAAATTAGACACAAGAACATCCCTGGGTCGACCAATTTGTGCGTGTTGGCAATGTTAGATGTTCCTGATGTAATAGCTAGGATGTTTCCCAGTGGCTGTCGACAAAATAAACCCGATTATGCAGTTACTATTTTTTACACAAGTTCGAATTTGAGAATCCAGCTCACCTTGCTTACTTACCAATTTTTCATTTTGATTAATTAGTGGAGACTGGGTCGCGAAAACTAGAAACATCAACCGTGGACAGAAAGAAGCATCTCTCATACACGATTGATATTTTTTAGTTTTTTCGCCCCAGTCTCGGGCAATTCAACCAAATTGTTAATATACACACCGGCTCGCCTGCGCTCTCACAGTAATTTCTATCAATTTTGTTCCCTGATGCTTACAATAGAAGGCGAGTAAGCAGCGAAAGACATGAGGACCAATGAGGCAGATAATCATAGCCCGTATTGAGCACAAACTTGAGCGCATAGTTGAAAAGAGAGTTACACTGACGGCTGTACTCTAGTTATTTTTTTATATTATTAAAATGATGTAGTTAACCTACAACAGGCATCATTACTTTCCAAGGAACTCTAAAACATCAAACCCGGACATTCCTCGGTCAACCAATAAGAGTGTGTTGCCAATGTTAGATGTATCAATTGAAAGCACCGTAGAGAGGACGACGACAGGGCACGTCTCAAAGGCCAGTAACTAAACATTCATGACTGAAATTTAAAATTAAGTAATCTCTTCTTGCAGAGACAGAGAGTGAAGGAAGATTGACGATCCTCTCCTGGCACACAGACTCAAGATATATCAAGTTTAATTCTACCTAAACAGAAAACAAAACAAATAGTGACGCAATTTTTTTTATTAGTTGTGAACCGGAACAGTGTTCAAAATTATAATTCTGCGGTCACATAAAAATAAGTTAAAAAAGGGGACGTTTTGCGACGCAAATGCAAGTCAATTGGAGATCCCTCTCTTCATTAATAGAATTAAAAGTGGCTAATTGCCGCACGTACATGAGTTGCGATTCTACCGCTTTGACGGCAGCGACAGGTGTGCGGAAACACAGCAAGGTGTTGCGGCGTATAGTAATTTTTGTTTGTTGTTGTTGGACCCGCTCAAAATAAAAGCGGTGGCCTTATTGACGTACCGTTTCGGTTTTGTATTAGAACTTGACCCAGTGTTGCGATCAGGCTGTACGTGACTCGTCATTGGGATGAATCAGAACAGGCGCGGCATGCTTCCATCAGCCGGTAACTTCGAGTTTCTAAAAGAACTAACCTGAATTCAAGGTGTGTATATATGCGACAGCGCAGTTGTGCGCGAAAAGACAATCGGAACGATATTGCATCCTGATCTTTGTCTCAATATCCATGACTTTGAACAGCTAGCGAAACCATAAAGAAAAAGAGCATTTATCTCGAGGCGGATGTTACAGTCGACGCTGTCTTGCACATGCGAGATACACTTCGCAAACGACAAATATTCCTATGCCTGAATTATTTGCTCCACCCCGGAGACCTAACACATAGCCAACCTTTCTTTGCGGAGGTTCACCTCTCTAAAAATGATCACAGTTTTCTAACGGGCAGAAAGCTTCAACGCGGTGCCTGCCATTGCAACTGGCAGCGCGATGGGGACGAGCGAACGGCTAAGTAGGGCGAATTTGGGCCACGGCGCGGCGCCACTGGTATCGCTCCAGCGCGCCCCCTGGCCCAGCCGAACGGTCCCATAACCACTCGCGCAACGAAAATACTTAGTCAGGACGCACGCTCACGCTCTGCTTCCTACGAGGTAACTACGACAAACTTCACAGCTATATTCCGCGACTTTAATAGTTCCATATTTTGACAGCCAGACGTTGTGATAACATGAAGCGATCGAGAATAAATATCTAACATCTTGTGGCAGCTCTAACTGACAGCAGCACAAATTGGTCAAAATATGTAAAGCCGGTTACTTCGGATCGCACGAAATATATAGAGCACATAGCGGGCAATTGATAAAGCCGAGGAGCCAAAGTAGGTCTCAGAATTTGCTTTTTACTGTGGAATGCAGAACTTGAGCGTGAGGCTTCACTGTGTACTTTCACTGACCACAAGCTCGAACAACCAAAAAAAAAAAAAAAATGAAAAAAAAGCAAATGGCACATTTACGCCAGCGTGTTTTAACATTCAGTCACTTAAGTGAGAGAGTGGATTGGGGCGTACATTTCCAAAGCAAGCACGAAATTAGGATTTCAACTGAACTTGAACTTGTGGTAAGCCATATGGTCGAAAAATTGACACGATCTATCGACTTCCCCATCAAAATGTCTTAGCCCTCGCCCCCTCGTTAAAGAAATACCCGCTCATCGCTGGCACGACCAAAGAACCCGTATCTCTCAAAAAATTACAAACCTTAAAGGAAATAAACAGGGCGGGGGGTTCAGGTGTCATTTTTAGCTTTCGCGCGTAATGATACACAATGCTTACGTTCATTTTATATAGGCGCCGTTCGTTTTTCATGAGAGTGAAACAATTCTCTTCGCGAGACTGTACGTGAACTACAATGACGCCATTTCATCTCCTAGCTATATTCAACCCGTATCCCAGTTCTATTTAGGCGTCTCTCATTGGATCCGTTTCTCGGTAAAGAAAACGGCTAACGTGATAAGAATGAACGATTTGATTGAACAATTACTTTCTTCTACAAACTGACAAGGGGCGCCAGCAAAAAGAACCTCCTACCGTACATTTTGTCTGCTCCACGATGCGTCAGTAGAGAAAATTAGGCTAGAATAACATTTTACCCTTGTCCCCTCCTCTCTCTTGCGTGCACTACTATCGTGAGCGTAGCGGGTAAAGTCAGCCGGTACCTGATGTAGCGTATTGACTGTGTCACAGACTTGTGCCTATCTCAAATACTCTACTCAAGATACTGTATCTTAAATACTTTTTGGAGTATCTTGGTATCTTGCAAATACCTTTGATAGAGAGTATTTAATACTCTATCTTAATTACAATTCCGAGTATTTTGTACTCATTATCTTAAATACATTTTGACATTCCGCCATTTTCCGAGTTTTTCGGTATGAAGTGGGGTGGGCGTGGCACGAGGAAACGTGAACATTCTTTCGAGCAACCGAATCCTGTTGCTAGCTCCAATTAGCTACGGTGACTTAGATTAAGCTCGTGAAAATATCACTTTCTTGCCGACTGTGACTCATATTTCAGCCGAAAGTTCGTACAATGAAGCTTCTCCCCTCGCCTTCCCAAAGGCGCCCCAAAAAATCCTCAAACCAAAGGTGTGGTTTTACGGAAGTAGAGATGCCACCCGGAGGCGCAAGCAGACCGGGAAGCGACCTACGAGAACAATGCAGACTTAAGTGTCAAGAAATAACAAATAGAAGAAAATGAGAAGTGGACACACAAAAAAGTAGACATTTATGTTTTGCTTTTTGTATATTTGACCCCGCTAGGGCAAAACGTCAAGGTTTTTTTTTTTTTTTTTTTTTTTCTGTTGTCAGTTTGGCGCTTATTGCTCTCGCGAACACTGTCTGTAAGCGAACATTGATAAGCAGAGAACAGGACAGGAAACTAACTGCGTGCAGGGTGACGTGCCGTGGCTATTATGCGGGTTCTCTTTGTTATTCATTCACTCATATCCGTGTCTGAAGTTCGTTTATTCGCGACTCCAGCAAAACGGACGCCACCAAGCGGGAAAACCGGGAACCAGCCGGTCCAGGTCGCTTTGCGCCCCTCCGCGTCTCTGGTGGCTTTCGCGGACGCGTGTTGTCGGCGCGGTGGCGAAGAATGTAATTTGACGAAGGTCCGAAAATTTCTTAAGTTTGCTTGAGTGTTCATTAGTGTGGTGAAGCCTCAGTAGATTGTTTCCTTCCATCACGTGTTTGAAAGCCCATTTACTCCACAATACACGGTCGCGTGCTTTCGATTTCTTGGATGGGGAGGAATCACGGAAAAGCGTTTTGATTTCTTGTCTGTCTCGAATCACGTTCAAAGTGACGACTACTTGGTAACTGATAAGGGGTTTCTTTGTAAGGATGTAGAACAGTGGAGTGAGGACGACAGACGAGGTGTTTCACTGGAGTTAACACCAATGTTGCAGTCAAGTGAATGGGAAGGTTCGATAGCTGCTCTTCTTGAGTTTGGTTGTGTTCGATTAGTTTCAAGTTTGAGCCACCCACGCCGGTCGGTGCGTTGGCTATTAATCTTGGCTACTTTTCGCCGAAAAAGCCTCTGGACCACACGGAAGGAGTTGGGCTGATTTCGCAATTACTTGATTCTGGAAAACCTGCTCGCTGCACACGGTTAATGAGGGAAATTGTCTGCTTTCAAAAGGTGGGGGACGCGTCTCGCAACGTTAGAAGCCGCCACGGCATTATGATCTATCGCGCCTCCAATATTTATATTATACCCCCGTCGAAGCCAGCACCAATATGCGTCTACATTGCTCAAGTTGACCGGCCACAAAAAATACTCATTGTCTCCGTCCAGGATTCGAAGTCAAGTTCAATGCAGAGAGGTTCTGCGTGAATCTCCGATAAGGACTCTCTTCAGTTTGTCCGCATCCGTCTCCGTGCTACCGGCTAGAACCATTTGGCTGAGTTTAAGTAGCATCTCTCTATCTGTCAAATAAACTTTTATTCAGCAGTTCACTTAATAGCTAGTCAGCTAAGCTCATATTTCAACCCAAAGAATATACTAATATTGCTTTAGTGAGGCATAGTACGTAATATAATACAAAACCCGCAAATTCGTCAAAACGACTTCTCGATTGCTACTAAAACCTGAATTGAAATACGAGTATCAGCTGCTTAGTGGGGCGCCCGCGGGTTAACATGCTCCTTGGCTCAAGAAGCGCTTGCTTAATTTTTGTAATTTTTCTGCAGCCTGTGTTGTTGACCGAGCAGACGACTGGAGCTGTTTCTTAAACGCGGACACGCACAAAAGCTCGATTTCGCGGACAGATAAGTCGCATGGTCGAGACATGCGAGTTAGCTGAAAATTACTCTCGGTTGAACAATTCTGTAGTCATCGCCGCTTTCCTTAGCTGATCAAAACTGATTAGAGTCTATTGCCTTCTCTCCGGGGCCCATAGTTTCGGTTTTGAACGAAATCTCCGAACCGAAAGTTTGACATGAAAAGAACAAAAAACCACGGGAAAACAAAACTATGCGCTGCAAGTTTATGTGCACCGGCTACACTTAACCGACGCAGCTCAAATACCTATAAAATTGGGCATAAACAAAATAAAATCTGTTAAATTGAATGCGCCACCCGTTCAGGCGGCCCGGCCGAGCCGATGCGACCTGGACTCAGCCGCCATGTTTGTTTGGTGGTGGCGCCCCCTATAGGTCGCTGGAGTCGCGAATAGTCTGCGCCTAAGGCGCGCCGCAGGATGTGATATTCAGTGATGTCACTATCGGCGAGGCGCTCTATCCCGTTTGTTGTCCCCACACCTCAGTGTTTACCCAATACAAGGCCTGTGCACGTGCTTACAGGCCTTGTGGGAATGTCCATGACGTTAGGTGCCGGATCTGTCCCGAAAGCAGTCTTCAGAGGATGCGAGTTTGACCCACTTCGGCTTTTGTGCTTAGCTGAGGACCGTGCATGCTGCATCGTTCATGCAGGCCGCAATGGTAACAAAAGAGTCCCTCCTCCCCCTCACCGGAGAACACGAACTCCAGCCGAACGCTGACGCCGCGTTCGGTTAAGTCAGCCGAGCGCTGAGCCATTGTATTTGTTGTCCTCATCCATCTAGTTCTAAAGTCAACCGCTTGGGGTGCCACGGTCTGATCTCCTCCCCAATAGCTAAAGCGACCTCTTTCTTGTTGTCCCAGAAATGTTTTGTAACATCTATCAGTGATACTGCCACGCGCGTCGCCCAGCGAGCGCGTGGCCGGATGGTTACCGCGCTTGGCTCTCGCGCGGAGGCTCCGGGTTCGATACCAGAAAGCGGACTTCTCTTTTATTTATTCCTTCAACTTGACATTCTGGTAAGTTCGAGAATTTTGTCGTCTGATCGAGTTACGAAAGTTCTACGCGCCGAACTTTCTACGCCGAATGTTCCAGAAACCCACGCGGGTACAAAAGGTGCTCCGAGTGGCGGTCCGGAGTCAGTCTCGCCCCAGCGGTCGATCCTGCTGTTTCGCTGACATCGACGCCTGCGACGCTAGCCTTTCTCTCTTTTGTTTTGGGAACAAGTTCGCCCCATTAAACGTTTAGTTTCCTCAGTTATTCGCCGCGTCATCATTTATCATTCGTGACAATATTTTGCTCTTTATAGTCGGACTGCATAAAGTTGTTGTTGCGTGCTAATAAATCATTCTGGTAACCCTGATTTGCGTAGCTAAATAACTTTCGTTGTCAATGACGTCGATACAAATTAAGCAATGCGGAAGTATCTTCAAAAGTAACTGAAATACATTTCTAAGTATCTGTACTCTACTCAAGATACTTTACAGTGAAAGTAACTTAAGTAGTATTTTAAATACTTTATGACGCAGGTATTTAGTAACTTAACTTAAATACTTTTATCGAGTATTTTGTCCAACACTGCTGTGTCAACGAGATTTCCTGTCTTCGTTCGCTGCATCCGCTTCTTGCATTTCCACGCAGGGCCCCTAAGTGATGACGTCACAACATGGCCGCTCCGCTCTAAGCAAAACCGGTGTTATGAACAAATGCATGGGGGCTCGACGTGAGGTTAGAAATTGTCCGATAAAAAAGCAAATAATGTTTTCTAAGCATTGCGTCTTCTCATTATCTAATCATAAAGACTTTTTGTATCGTCTCAATACCCTAAAATAATGACAAAAACAAGTAATAAAGTTTCACAACCGCTTTTGCCTTGCGATCAGACGACCCGATGCCTTCGCGGAGTCAGTGGTTCTGTGAACCACTGAACCACTGATTGTGTGATCAAAGTTTGATCACACAAATGTGCACTGAAGCAACTATGCTGTTAGAAATCCTCGAAACGTGTTGCTGGCCTGCACTTTGACCTTGATACACTTCACGTCGTCGTCGTACGGGATTCGGCTTCACAGTATTTTCCCCTTCTCAAATATCGCGCTACACGGGAAGGCGTTTGCGCGCTCGCGCACCTCGAGCGTCGATCAAAGCTGTGTACGGCTAGAGCTACGCTGCCATATACAGTGGCTCTATGTACGGCCACTCTTCGCTTCCGAAATTCCACAGAAAGTTAACCCCTAAAATACCCCCCCCCCTCCCCCCCCCCCCCCCCCCCCCCAAGTTTCGTCGATCGTCACCAACTTTATTCGACGCAGTCGCGTGCTCCCTCAGAAAGAACCACCGAACCTGCACAGCCATCCTGGCACCAAACGAACTGTCCCTAACATTCATATTTATTTATTGCCGCGTGCATGACCGAGAAGGGACGCTTTCCCTTTTACCACGCACCCAATCGGCGAACTTTTGCCGGAAACAAAAGAAGGAATGCGTCAAAACAGCAGCAGCGTACGTCGCGGCGTTGGCGTGATAGCTGGCTGGAGCGAGGATGAATGTGCCTCGTCGTAGGGAGAATCTGAGTGAGTCGGCAAAGCTCACGCTCGACTCGCAACTCCAACGCCCTATAGGTGGCGGGGCGATAGCTCAAAGATGTCGGAAGAGACGGGAATAGATTCTCGAGGATATCCCGTGAGCCTGCTCGCTGACACTGTTAAGCGCGCTGAAAATGATTTATTTGTCTACAAATGCGAAGCGCTTAGGGAGGGATCATATAACAGGTGACGGAGATGCTGATGCACGTTACGAAAACGAACATGCTGTTATTTATAAGCTGCAGAAACCTCAAAGTGCGAAGCTTTGTGGTGAACGAGCGCGTTTTAGGCACCGGCCACGTTACTGTTTGTGGCAGAATATTTTTGAGGGTGATGAAGATATGTTTGCGCTTTGCCTGGCCATTAGGGTGCTCTAAAAAGAGAGCCACGAACCAGGCACGTAACCAGGGGGGGAGGCCCATATAGGGCCCGGCCCCCCCCCCCCCCCCCCCGAAATATTCCATTTTGCTGGGACCTCCTCTCGCCCCTCCCCCTCATACAGCATTTTGTCATGGGCGCCCCCCCCCCCCCCCCTTCGAACCAAAATCCTGGCTACGTGCCTGCCGCGAACGGTGACCGGCAAGCTTCGGAAGAGCAGCAATACACAGTATTGTTGTCTTCGCGTCACAGCCTCTCAAATCGCTGCTCACCGTCGCGGTTTTAGTGTATTGCAACACGTAATCAAACTGCTCTATGATTATTGATAAAAAGTGTATTACCGCAGGCTACCGTGCGGTATAGCATTACAACCGCAAGCTCGCGCTGCGTCCTTGAAACACAATTTTCAGTGCGCGCCAGGAGCGTTGCCGTCCTCATCACTCTAAAAAAAAAAAAAAAAAAAATGTTGTAGTCCTTACACCTTTTTCACGTATACGACACTCCAAAACTTCAGTTCGCCGTGCAGCCCACTGACGTCAAACTGACGGCCCCAACTTTTACGAGAGGCTTGATGACGGCCCAATATAAGATATTAAACAGCTAAAGTACGCATCAAAGAGTACCGAAAAACAAAACAAAAAACACCGAGGTTTTGCAGTATATAGAGCCAAGAAAACCCCGATTACTTTCTTTTTTTTTTTTTTACAGTCATTTACACTTACTTAGGCTATTTTAATAAGTTGCACAACTCGGCTATCAAGCCGCTCGTGAAAGTTGGTAGCGTCGGTTGAACGTCAGTGCACTGTACTTCCAAGTGAAGTTTAGGGGTGTCGTACGCTATGCAAAGACTGACTATTAACATAATCGGCGTGTTAAGGGGTTTTATTTATTGCTCTATAAAAAATATTTTAATATACCGTACATTTGTTGTACCGCGTTATTTGCAACATTGCGGCCCCTCTGGCCAAAACTGCGCGTTCTAAGCTCTCGTCACAAACGGCTGGCTAACGCAGACGCGCTTAAAATGCTTCGAGCATTTCTTTATTTGCTTCGTAATTACCTGAAAGCAAGTACGGGTATTCTGTCTTTTTAAAGTGCTTGGAATAAATGGTCATGTTCCTTGAAACGGCCTTAAAACGCGAACCCATTCCCGATTTGTATTGCTCGACCTACCGTTGCGCGACGAGTTTTCTCCTACTTATGGCAAAGAATAGACTTTCCGTAGACCGTGCTATAGAGTTCTTCATTATTAGCAGGAGCGTTTTCCGTCACGTTAAGCACAGATTGAGCTGGCGGCCATGCACAAGACCAGAAATCCGCAGCGTATGCGATACGCGAAAAATCCCTAATGAAATTAGACCTCTTGGTCCTTTCTGCAAGGCTGTTGCAAGGCGGAGCACAAGAATTCCTTTTTTAAAGCGTAGACCGCATGGAGCGTTTTTCTGCACGCGAAAACGCGACGCGCTATGAACGCTCGCGCGGAAGCTGGCGCGGGGGCACCCGCATGCAGCCAAAGCCAAGCGCCGCCGGCCGCGCGTTATCAACGTTGCCAGATAACCGATTTCTCAACGCGCGATGTAATTGCTCACGCAAATACTACAAAATAAGAGTTAAAGTATTAAATAAGTAAATCAAACGGGTTTTCGTGTCAAAAAGAAGACTTTTTCAATTTTTATATGGCCAATAAAAAGGTTTTTGAACACTTTGAATTGCACTGAATACGAAACAGCGTACTGAGCCAGCCGCGTCGCGAGTGGTGTGTTGTTCGCGTTGTTCGTGTTGCGTGCTTTTCTGCGCTGAGTGCAAGTAAAGTTTACTTTAGTGCAAGCTCTATTTGCCAGAATTTGAGATTTGCTCTAGTCCAGTATGGAACGAAGACGAAAGCTCCTCCTGCTAAGAAGTATGCTTGTGCTAAAGCAGGCACAACTGGAAAATCGATGCCAAAGAATGGGGCGCTTCTCAGCCTCGTCAATGAGCATTTCATTGAATGCACGTTTGTCAACCATCGCACGTGCAATCGGCAAACAAAAAGAAGCACAGTCAAACCGCCAAAAACAAGAAGCGGTTTTCTGTGCTGAATCATGTGATGGTTCGAGCGACTCTCATTGGGCGAGAGCGGCTTCGACGCCTCGGCGCGCGCGTCTTGTTCTGGGTCGGCTAGAAGCCAACGCTCCTGCGAAAACGCGCGGCCGCGCGCAGGAAATGACGTCAATTTGACACCGACGCGCCCGAATCGCGAGCAAAAACGCTCCATGCGGTCTACGCTTAACGCGCTCACATTTTTTCGTTAAAACGGCTTCACGCATCAAGGCCGACAGTCCCTGCCCTGCCACCGTTTCCGCGCCGCCGTTGCCGCTGCCGTCCCCGCTCCTCTGGTTCTCCGTTCGTCCGCGGGAGGGCGAGCGGCGCGCTGGAGTTGCGCTACACTCCGCCTCTCGAGCATTCGAATGTTCGAGACTAGGCAAGGTCATTCTGGCCTCCTTATCTTTTACACTCGTGGTAAGAGTAAACACGAATTTTCTAGATGTAAGGAAAAGCGTTCCTTTTTTTGTCATGCGCGCGGAAATATAGCTTACCCGATGTTATTATTCATAGCCAGCTCCTTCTCCATTTGGGGACTTACTTTAAACTAAAGATTACAAGCAGGTACAAAACACACACACCTATTGCGAGCCAAAAAAAAATTGGGGTCTTAAAACGTTTATGTTAGAGTCAAAATAATTCATCCTTCATTACAACGCACGTCATCCTGCAAAATAAAAAAAAAGTGCCCGATGCTGCTTTGGTATCGTGTTCTAAAGAGACGGTTTTTGTCGCTGTATTTTTAGCAGGTCTTCATGCGTGTGATGATTTTGATGAGACAGTATCCCGTATCGCACGCAAATACAATTTTTTTTTTTTTTTTATAAACCTGATGAGTCTTTTTAGGCTTGCTATGTTCCAGATATTTACAAAATCAAAATGGTATCATTCTGTAAACGACTCAAACTGTTCAGTACGTTCCGTGTGCCTTTGCCGTGCGTTTGTCGTCGGCAACGGGCATCTCGGAGACTACTCGAGGACCGGAAGTTGTCCTCGCAAATATTTCAGAAACCGCCGATTCTGGGCAAACTTCTGTCGTGGTAAGTGCGAAATGTAGGCCCCCTATACATCTAACATTTTTCGACGTTTAAATCTCACGTCCGATTTTTTTACCGACCGTTCTTTTGGAGCGAAACCCAGTCCCGTGTATTCGTCCATTACAACGCCCCTAGCAACGGTTTGTTTGGGGCGGTGACGTCACACTTATATCGGGCCCCTTTCGAACGCTAACCAAGTGCACCTTTCCAACGGTATCTCCGCAAGCGTACAGTTAATGGACGGAAAAGCTTTCGCTTGCCGGCTGTGCGCGCTGCGCGTCGAAGTACCTGCGTTTCGTGAGGCCTCGTCCGCGTGCATGCACGTGTATGCGCTTATATCTCTCTGTGCCTTGGCCCTTGTCCCAACTACAGCGACCAACAACGAACATTGCAAAAAGACGTATCAAATACACCATGTTAGAAACCTTTCTGAAGATCAGCGTTCCTAACTAACAGCAAACCTTTTCTTTTTTTTTTTTAGGTCGGTTTTTGGCAAATTGTTCGGGTTGCCGAATAGCTTATCTTATTTCGACGGTGGAGAGAAACTAGAGCTTGTGGCTCTGGTGAAGAGCAAACGGCAGTTGTCGACTCTTTTATCTTATGGATGATTTCGTATGAAATTCGATCGCTTCACCTAAACCGTTCTTTTTGCTGTTGTTTTTTTTTAACGAGACAACCTCACAGAAATCCTCAATCGATCCGACTACATTTTGACTGAATACGCCATGGAGATATATCGTGCAAATTTATATTTTGTTAGAAGAGGCCAGTTCACGCGAACGCTCTATTTCTTTATTTTTTTATTTAGCGGTATGTTTAGATTTTGTGATTGGTCCTTCGGTGTTCCTATCGGAACGATAATAAGACGTTCCGGACCCTCGCCCGCCCTGCCTTTCTTAAAATGTCGGTGGCTACGGAGTAAAACCACAAACACCGATCTTCGTACGCCAACTAATCCGGATTAGCGTTTTTTTTTTGGTTTTTTTGTTGGCACGAGAAGTCTTTTTTAGTACACACTCCTCACAAATATATTTTCCGTAGCTTGTTTGTGACGCTGCAGAGTAGCGTCAATGACGTACGTACTAGCGGCGTTTGTTATCTGTTGGTGGCCCAGTGCGACAAGAGCACTGTACACAGAGCCGCTCTTCTACGCGCAACAGTGGCATTTCCCTGCACTGCAGTGGTATTAAAGCTTCCGAGTCGGAAAAACAACCCGATTCATTATAACGAAGAGCCATAGCCCCTAGCCCTTCACAAACAACCTGCTATTTACGGAACTCCATCTGCGAAAGGACGCTACCGAGACAGATCTAAAAGGAAAAGCAAAAACAAATCCGTACGTTGTTGGACTAGCAGCCGCTGCCGTAGCGCCTGTTAGCACTAAAAAAAAAAAAAAAAAATTGCGAAATTGGGAAGCGTGATAGCGCACTTGTATTTCGCTCGCGCATTTCCATCGAAAACATATGGCGCCTAGATAATGAACGGCTGTGTACTAGTCGCGTGTACTATAGACCTATTTCTAAACTAGCCAAGCATCAAGAAGAGTGCTGGGAATGGATGTCTACGCGCCGCACGTGCTGGCGTCTGCAACAGTAACTGTTCTAAAGCAAAAACCTAAAACGAATTGCTTCTCGCACGCTCGTTCATCAACGCCTTATTTCGGTTACGTACTTCGAATCTTTTAAACGGGGAAAGCGAGCGCGTGCGAAACGTAGACGTATATTCCCAGTATTCTCCTTGATACTTGGGTAATTTAGCGATACTGTCGAGACCTGTTATAACGAAGTCGGTTATAACGAAATAGCGGCTACAGCGAAGTGATCACGATTTCCTATTCCCTTTTGCACTTCGTTATAACCGAAGTCGGTTATAACGAAATAGCGGATATCGCGAAGCGATTTCCGATTCCCGTTGACTTCGTTATAACCGGTCTCGACAGTAGACCTACTGGGGAAAAAAAAAATAATGTACTTAGATTTCAGAGTGCTTCCAACTACTCGACCGGGATCACGTGGTTTAGTGGCCGCGTTTACAATACAAGCTGCGAAGAGGAGCCGAAAGCGTCGACCGTCCGCGAGCGTTTCTGTGCTTTGCTCAGCCTCGCTCTCCTCCTTCCACGCGGCAACGCAAGCGTGCGCATGAGCAACCAGTCTCCGCAAGAGCTGTCCGCCATTACAGGGGTACGGAAACGAAATTGTTTGCTCTTATTGTTTTGCTTTGATGTGGTCTGTGCTGTGGCGGCAGCCCAGAAACACTAGACTATAGTGTTTCTGCGCAGCCGGAAGAGAAGTCAAGAAAACGAACTTTAAAACGAATTATTAGATTGCAATACTGATGGCGGTCTGTGAAGCTCCGTTGGAATGCCCCCGCGTCATCGGCCTCTAAGAACCAGCTTCCGTTCGCGGCAGTTACTTATAGTGCTGAAGGTGACTTGGCGGAAAACGCTGACGCGTTTACTACGTTGTATATATATGAAAAGGCTTAAAAACGGACGTCATGCATGAGGTAGTTCCGAGTGCTTTTTTTTATCGTGCAGCAATTTCCGAAAATCTACGGTTGTCTGGCTACCACTGCGTGGTCGTCGGATGAATAAATAATTTTAAAAAGCACAAGAACAATAGCAGAAAGTGTGCCATGAGCACAAGAAGCTGCAGCGCGAGTGTGGCTGCAATGTTTTCGAGCTTCGCATTTTCCCCAAGAATCCTTATTTATGAAGTCAGTCGATTGCGAGCTTGAATCGCGAGAGATTCGTATCAGACTCAACGTCACGTCTAAGCTCACGACCACTTCGTCTACGACAAGAGGACCGATTTTATTTCCCGGTGCAGGTGGTTCAATTAGGTTATCACTGCAAGCCCCATGGTATGTGAAAGGTATGAAAAAGTCTACATGCCACCACTCAAGATGGAGCTATCAAATGCCGAGAGCTTACCTGCATAGACTACATTAAACTGCTCATATATACTTCGCTGTGGACGCCGTTCTTTGCAGATGTTAGGTCAGAGCTTGATCCGAGAATGGGGGAGGGGGCAGGCGTAACGGGTGACGTTAGCAATGTTTCCTCTTGGCGATCAGCGGCTTAGCAGTATCCACGTGATTGGCGTACGCGCCTGTGCAGCGCGGTTAATTACCGCCATCTCCCGCGTCACAACCGCCGTCGTCGTCTCATCGTTTGGGATTATTGTCTCTCGGAGTTTCGTTCACATTATAAAGTGCGCGGAAAAACAATCAGTTAATTCGGCAGTTCTTGCTCTCCTGACAATTTTTATTACAACACTCGGAACAGATACTTGTCTTTTAATGGTGATATTTTTTTTTGAAGGCGCCGATCCCGAGCTCGTAGCTTTAGCAGTTGCTCCTGCCGATTGAGAGTTCGCCCAGCCGACATCCTTCAACGAATAGCTCGCACTTGCAGCTTAGTAGCGGAATTGTTGTACATTACAAAACGCTGGAAAGCAAAAAATAAAGCGAAGCAAACTGCAAATGAACACATATAAGTATAAACTATGTGAATACGTTAAAAGAACAGAGCTACTTTTCGAGCGAAAATGATTGGACAATATGAGATTACTACGGTGCATGCCATTTCTTGCACATGAGACTTGGAAACCGGGACTCATGGCCGATTGCCTGCGGGCCGTGTCCCAGCGAGTCGCGGGCCGCATGCGGCATGCGTGTTTGAGACCTCTGCTCTAAGATGTATGAAACAACCTGTCTTTAACGGGACACTGAACACTCTAAATTATCTTGAAGTGCCTGGATCGAACACGTGCGTCACAGAATACATTTTCTGCGAACAACTTCATCGACTCAATAATTACGCTGCGTTACACCTCTTGAGTTGTGAAAAAATCCGAAATTAATTACATCTATACCGAGAAATTAAATCCAAAATTGGGGTTAGTTTCGGTTTCGTTCCTAGATTGAAACGTTCCTCCTGGCGTAAATATTACGCTAAACACTATGTTTGTTTTCAGAATAAGGATGTGACCTACGCTCATAACACCCTAGCTCCCTCTTATTAGCAGGGAGAATTTGTGTCGCTCAGTGAAGCCAACACAGTGGACAGGCTCAGCAATGACATACCGCCACTCATCTCCGACCCTCACTAAAACCGCCATTTTGGAAAACGAGTGGCGCCTCCTATACTCAATTGGAGTCGCGAGTAAGCGTGCAACACGGGCGAACAAGAAAGAGGAGGGGAAGCAGCGCCTAGCTCGGCTGGCAGAAATGCGGCGCAAGAAGCGGCAAGCCGACGCGGGTCTGCGTGCGACAAAGGCTGGGGCGAAGTGAACTCAACAAGCCCGCTTCGCCGGAAAAAAAAAAATAAATAAAGGAAGATTCATTGTTGGATTTTTAGGGAATCCGCTAGCATGACCTTTGGCAAACACCACGTCCCCCATTGGGAAACGATGACACACTAGCGGCAAAACGCGGCGGAACGCCGCCCGCGGCGTGCCGCCTTCCAGCAAAACCTGCACCGCGGCAGGATATTTCTTCCGCAAAGCGAATGGGCTCCGACGTTATTTTTTGTAAGCGTGCCGCGCGCCGCGAGCAAGAGGAGACCAATCAGAGGCACCGCATTCGGTGACGTGAACGGTGCCAGGGCAACGCTTTTCCCGCCGACCGAGCGTTGTTTTCGAGCCGCCAGCCGCCGTGAGCCTCGCTCAGGAGAGTCGCGTGATAGAAAGATTTCCTAAACTGTGCGGTTTCTTTCTCTTTTTTTTCTCTCCCCTTTACGACAAGACTCATTTTGGGTAGGCCAGGCCGGGCGTATACCCAAAATCTTCGACGTCGACCCTTTCGCGCGCGGCGACGTCGCATCGTGAGGAGGTCGTCGTCTGGGTCAACCGTCAATAAAGAGGACGAGCGCAGCCGCCGGAGCCGAAAGCCGAAGCGAAAAGCACGGAAAATCTAGCAGGCGCTCGTTAGCATCAAGAGAGCGCGAGATCTTGTGTGCTGTCACGTAAGTGCCGCGACGGTAAACCGCGGATTCGTGTGGCCCTTGTACGCGGGAAGGCGGCACGCCGCGCGCGGCGTTTCGCGAGGTTTGGCCGCTAGTTTGGCCGTACCTTAACGAAGCCAAAACGAGGAAGCAAAGGTCAAAGCCAAAAAAAGAAAGCCAAGACAGAAAAGTGAAGGCGTCAGCGTTAAGGTTTTCCAAGGGACACGCTAACGCCTTCCCTAAGGATCCATGTCGCGGCCAAACTGTGTTACGCGGTAGAAGGTATCCACCTCTCCCCCCGAACGCATTATTTATAATCTTTTCCGAGGCTTTTGACCGTGTTCCGCATAAACGATTGCTGACAAAAAATTAAGAGATGCTAATATGGAAACCGGTGTTATTAAACGGATTTCATATTTTCTTTCGAATCGATTTTAGTGTGTCGTTGTGTGGTGATAGATCATTATCTCCCCAAGCCCCATGAAATCTGGTGTTCCTCAGGGATCTGTACTTGGGCCTCTCCTTTTTTTACTCTATATTAGCAACGCTCATGCAAACATTCAGTCAACAGTCCGACTTGTCGCATACGACTGCGTCATTTACCGGATCATAAATTCAACTTCAGAAAGCTATATAATAAAGACAGACAGATCTCGACAAAATTTCCAAATGGTCTATCGATTGGCCAATGCATATCAATACAGATAAAATTAAACGGATGACCTTCACTTGAAGAACCAGCCTTTTCCGAGCATACCTATCAAATTAACGACGTAGATATAAAAGGTACAATCATTAAAATATCTAGGCATTCATCTCACAACAGACTTATTTTGGAACTTTCCTATTGAACAGATTCTACGTAACACTAATCAAACCTTGTGTTTCCTGCGACGAAACTTGTTCTTATCCGACACTAACACGAAACCAACAGCGTATAGGCATGTCTTTTTCGAAGCAGACTGGAATACGCGTCAGTTATTTGGAATCCCCATCTAGTCTTATTTAATTAATGAACCAAAGTCTCTTCAAACTAAATTAGCCCGGTTCATAAAACGGAAGTATTCAACTACTTGCAGCCTAACACGCATATAAAAATCCTTAAATTTAGCACCGCTCGAAAGCAGACGGCAGATTGCACGTGTCGCTTTGTTTCATCAGATATATATTACTCTCCTTCGCCTTCTCGTCAAACCCACCTTTTACCGGCCAACCGAATTTTTCCTCGGCTAGACCGCCCTAACAAAATAAACCCTATATTTGCTCCCACTAATCTATAAAAATACTGTCCGCTTGGCATCCATATCACTGAATGTGACGCTTTGACGTCTAATATTGCATTGTCTCAGGATCACTCGACATTTTTAACAATGTTTATTTCCTTCCTTTCTCAAAAACCGCAGATGCTTTTATCCAGCGACAACCTAGTGACGTAGTGATGCCGTGTAGATTTATACACATTATTACATTTGCGGAGTGTCACCACTGATAAGCAGCATTTGTATTTTCTTTTTTTTTTTTTTCAGCGTGTTGCGGCGTGTCTGCTTTGTTTCTTTTCAGTACACACAATGTGTTTATCTTCATATATATGAAATCTACGTAATGTCCAAAAGGGTCCTTGGGGTCATTCCGTGAATAAAGAATCCAGTCCACATAACTTTGTGTCGGGCGAACAGAGTGGAAAACAGGCTAGACAAATCGTCCCCTATAGTTTCATCTCCTCGCCAACATTCGGCGTCATTTATCTTGTACCACTTTGTTAAGGTTAGCGTAGCTTTCACCGAGCTGCCGCGCCGCACTGCTGCGACCAAAGGCGGTGGCTTCCTCTTGAGCTTCATGTGCGCACGCGCTATCGTGTGAAGGAGACGCCAAGTGTTGGAGGCGGAAACCAGCCTAACCTTGACAATGTAGCACGAAATAGCTGAAGCCGACCAGCGCGCTCAGGAACGTAAAAAGTTGAAAAAAAAAAAAAAACTGGGTATTCGACTGTGACAGAAAGTTATTGTATGGGTATACATTTACCTGCTCTGCTGCTTTTTCGTTTTGCCTGGGCCGAGGGATATGATAATAACGGAGAGCGAAGATTTCGTCCGCAGCACCGCTATTCTTATTATAAACAACAGCTCAAAACGTACCACAGAAAATGTGTGCTTCCAAGAAACAGAAATTATTTTTTTTTTAGACGATATGATATACAATAACGCATTGCGTAGGATTGCCCTCGGAGCGGCCAGTGACTTCATTTCCTTTATAAAACTTTATTTATTTATTTATTTGTTTTTAGCGAATGCGCATACTTATGTCTAGATTACACCACTTAGTTTATGAAATCACAAACAGGTTGAATCCTCTGTGGCGAACGCAGAGCAGCTTTATATGCGAAGTTACATTTTCTAGACAAAGAATAAATTAGAGATAAAGAATCGTCCTCTGTCGGTATATCTTTCCCGCATTACACGTACTCTTCGATTTGCAAGTTTTTTATACCTAAGTTGGAGCGATTATTTTACTTGCGCTTATCAAGAGATGGCGCCACAAGTTAAAGAGAGGGTCCATCTCAAACCACATGTGTCGGACGCCTCCTGCGGTGATAATTCGCAATTGCGCATGCGCAGCGTCCTCGCGTGGCGAGGAGGAGAGCAGGCAGAGACAATTGCAGACCATAAACGCGTTCGTCACCTCCTCGCAGGCTGTCGCCGCTCGTACTGCGGAATGCGGTATTGGATATGAGGTCAGAAATCCAGGCAGGTTTAGAGATACAGCAAAGGAGTGTGGGTAGGTTGGCATTGGGGGCACATGGGAATACACCAAATGAGGGAGTACACGGGGATATGGGTTGGGCATCTTTCGAGAGTAGAGAAGCGATCAGTAAAGTAAAATTTGAACAAAGACTAGCTGAAATCGAGGATACACGGTGGGCAGCGAAAGTGTACAAGTATCTATATATGAAAAGTTTAAACACTAAGTGGACAAACCGAACCCGCAAGCTGAGATTTAAATACATTCAACGAGATGGCGCCGATCAAAGCACATCAGTAGAAAAGGGAGTAAAGGAAACAAAGAGGAAATTGTGGGAAGAGAGAATGCAGGGGAAATCAGCTTTAACAATATACAGGGCACAAAAACAAGAAATAAAGAAAGAACAACTGTATGATAATTCAGTGGGGAGCTCTTTGCTGTTTGAAGCTAGAACGGGGGTGCTAAGAACGAAAGCGTACAGGGCTAAATTTCAGGAAGTAGACACTCTGTGCGACGTATGCAACCGCGAAAGGGAAACTATAGAACATGTAATTTTAAGGTGCACGGGGCTTCGTTCCGCCCTCTTGGGGGGAATGTCTACGGATTTGGAGGGGGCACTGGGTTTTCCGGGCATAGATGGACGAATGGATAGGGAAAGAATTGCGGTAACTAAGAGGAGATTGGAAGATTGGTGGAAGAGATCTAGGGAAGGATAAAGGGAAAAAAATACAGTTAAAAATCAGCAATAAATTCACTTGAAAAGAGAGAGAGAGAGAGGGGGGGGCTGCCGCCCGATACATAGGGTATAGCCATTACCATCAGAGCCGTATATGTAGAGAGTTTGGCCATTCGTTGGGAAGTATAGGAAACAAATGAGGAGGCGCCATTGGCTGAAAGCGGGCTGGGCGTGTTCCAGGGCGTCTTCAGAAATTCGAATGTGACCAACCAGAAGCCGGAAATAATACCCTGGTGGTGGTCGCGAGAAACAAACCTGATAACTGCATTGGAGTAACTCTCGATGACTGAAAATATGATACACGTGATGTTTCAATCACGCTCATCCAAAATTATGGTGGAAGAGTGACTAGCGGAACGATCGACATAATCCGTTAGCCAAGCGCCGAGGGCCGGGAATCTGCTGTCCGAACGGTCACACTCTGTCCGAGCAAAACAGAGTTGAGCGGCTCATTCGTTTCTTACAACTTTCTGCGCGATCGTGATCAAAACAACACGTGCACCCTATTTTCAACCACGAAGAGTTAGTACACTTCACTCTTACGCGCTTATTAAAACCATTTACGAACATAGGCCTTTGATCAGGACTGTTTCTCGCTACCACCGCTAGGGGATTCTTTTCGGCTTCTGGTTGGTCAAGAGAGCATGCCAAGCCCTCTTTCCGAGTCTGCCGCACGCCCTGGCTCTGCCCGCGCCTCCCATTGACCAAACTCTCTACATATACGGCTCTGATTACCATCCATCCATCCATCCATGCGAAAGCGGCCCATTGACCACATGACCACGATCGAGCAGTTCGAAGCTCTCCGTAATATATGGGCTCTCTAGAACCTGAAGTAACGTCGCGAACTAATCGCTAACTCTGTCGTCTGGGAACACGTCCGCCGTTGACATTTGGCAAGTTTGTTGGTCTCACGTTTTACTGGAAGAGAAGTACGCCTTTAAATTTTGCGAGAGCTAATATTCGCATTCGACGAAAGTTCGAGATTTCGATGTGCAAGTGTCGATTTTCCGGTCCCTTTTGGAGCGGAAACACTGAGGCCGCCCGATACTGTAACCATTGCAAAATATTAACAAACAAACAAATAAAATGAAAAAGAACCTCGAAATGAATTTTAATTGTATAATTGTATATGCAATTTAAAAAAAAAATTCCTAGAAAAGTTTAACATTTTATTTGCTTTAAAGGGGTCATGAAACGCTTTTCCAACTTTTTCCTGTTTAGTTTTCCCCCTCAACTCATAAATCGCGCATTCCACCAAACAGTTCAAGGCGAAAAGAGGGGAGGCCCCTCTTGCTCGGAATCTGGTTTGTGTACCCGGACAGAGCCATTGTCCCCCTAGAAGATTAGCCCGTCGCTCAAAATTCAGACAAAAGTTGCTTTCCCCAACCCGTTCACCCCGAAGCTGACAGTGCTGTGGAAGCTACGAGCTCGTTGGGCCAGTCACACTTGCCACGTGATCACGCTCCGTTGCGCATACCCACGGGCAGAGAATAAGGTGAGGTGATAAAAGGAGGGCGGCTGATTGGTCCGGCAAGCGCGTAGGTTCCACCACAATGTCAGCTTAGGGGTGAAGGGAATAAGTGAGGTCCGGTTTCGTGTGACGTGCGTTGGACCCGATGACACGCTTTTGGGACCGCGGATGTATCACAGTGAAAAGGTAGAGAGTTTACGAAGGGGAGGAGGTACGAAATAGTCCGCTGTGTTTTCAAATTTTCGCACTGAAAGTCAGGCTTTTGACTTTCTACCTTTTTTTCTTTTGGCCCACTGAATTATGTGCTATTAGTAAAATCCCAATCTAAAATGATTTATCCCAACCCAAAATTCGTTTCATGGGCAAGTCCCATTATTACCTATAGAAGTTGTAATAACAACCGTCTAACAACCTATCCAGACTTTTCTCTTCAATCTTTTTCGTCTTCGATGTCGAACTTTACAAAAACAATAAAAGAAATGTTTAAATGACATCTTAGATGGCAGCAAGTCTGGATGAGAGCGTTAAGCAAACCCGCGTATTTTACGCGCTGCTGAACGCTAAGGGGAAGGCTTCGTGCGATCGCGTAAAAAACTTAAAGCAAAAAAAAAAAAAAAACACTTCAGAATTCAGGGGTCGTTCGAAAGTGGTCCTTAGTATGCCATGAGCAAACATGAATTCAGCGACTCTGCCCATTTGAATGTCCGCATAGCTTCTCCCGTAAGGAAGTCGTCGAAAGTCAAACGGGTCAAGGAGAGAGAAACCTCGTGCAGCAATTCACGCGGATCGAAGACCTCGGAGCATTGGCTCGTCTTTCTTCCTCATTTCAAGCGGCGAACTCCGTCGACTATATACTGCCACAGACAGCTAAAAACGCAGTCGCTGACCGGGAACGACTAAGGTAATGAATCCTGGTAAAATAGCGTCAACCCCCCCCCCCCCCCCCCCCCCTCTATGATCGCCGTTTTGGTTCATAAAATCAGGCCTTTCTCCTTCACCTCTCCATTTCGAATTTCCGGTGGCAGGTTGCTTTATCGAGCCATTCCTTGAATACCGAGATTTTGTTATCCCCGTACTGGTGAAGCAAGCGCCCGTCTTCGCACAGCCACCACATGCGGTGTCTGCAATGCATGGCGGCATTGAAAAAAAAAAAAAAAAATTGCGGTGGCTTAGCTCGGCTATGCCAGGATATACGTAGCGTGAGCTTATGCGCACAGAATGAGAGGCGCTATCAAGCGGCTCCGGTGCAGCGTCAGACTTGGCTACTGCGCAACGGAGGCGCACAACTGGGCACGCGGCGGTGCCAGTGCGTCTGCCGCGGCTATGACGTCACTCCTCTGGAATGCGCAGACCGGCGAGGCGCGCACGGCGGCGGCGGAGCGCGCGGCGGTGGCGGAGCGCGCGGCGGCGGCGGCTCCGGCGCGCCAGCTGTGCGCCGTGTGACGTCACTGCTCTTCGCGCATGTGCAGCACGGAGCACGGCTCATTATGCGAGCCACGCGGAACTGCTCAACCTCGGCCAGTGTAGCTCACGCTACAAAGTAATTTTCCTGTCTCAAAATACGCGAGAACAATACCATTATAAGATGTATCTGTATGCGCGGGGATTAACACGCGCCCTCGTTATTTGCTACAATGTCGATTCGTTCAAATGACCGTTGTTCGCTAAAACGTCATTCGCTCATGTGATATGGAGATGGACCAGATCTGAAATGGGTCGATATTCGCTTTATTCTATATCAGACAAAAAAATAAATAAAAAAAGATAATAATAAAGAAAGTTTTGGGGCAATTCACACGGAGGTTGAAACAGTCTTATTTTATTTTATTTATTTATTTACACAGTATACCTACATCGCCACAGGGGCATTATTGTAGGGGGTACATGGTACAGGAAAGTAAAATGATTATACGTCACATTGTATCAAACATGTTCATAAAAAGTAAGACTATCGATTGAAAGAAGTGCGATAAGACTGTTACAAAAACTGTTACACAAAATCAGAAACATAACAGTACAAAACAAAAACACAGCACACAACTATTAAAGGATGTCTAATAATGAGGTGGAAAACATGGCATCCGAAGTCTCAGTGACCACGTGCTGCGGAAGACTGTTCCAATCACTAATTGATTTTGGAAAATATGAGTTCTTAAACATTTCAGTTCTACACCTAATATTCTTTATTTTTAGCGGGTGGTCCACCCTTGAAGAAAGTTAATCACGATTATGTAAGTAGTGGTCCTTCACAATACCTGTTTGTCCTAAGTAAATGCTTCTGAAAAGTTTCATTCTAAGATATTTTCTCCGCGAAACCAGAGATTTACACTCCAGTTGTTTCTTTAAATCTGTTATACTTGAGCAAAATTCATAATTATTTGCAACAAAACGGGCTGCTCTATTTTGCGCACGCTCTAGTTTCGATATTAAATTTACGTAATACGGGTCCCACGCTGGACAAGCATACTCAAAGATTGGCCTAACATTAGTTAAGTATAACAGCTCCTTAATATTTGTTGGGGCCATTTTGAAATTCCGTTTGATAAAATTTAAAACGCGGTTTGCCTTTGCTGTTGTTGCGTCGACGTGCTTAGTCCAGGAAAGATCTGAGCTAAGATAAACCCTTAGATATTTGACATCAGCTACCTCCTGAAGGGCAACACCGTTCAACTGATATTTTGATAGATAAGGCTGCTTTTTTTTTGGTGAATCTAATATAATTGCATTTATTGATATTAAGAAACATTGGCCATTTGTCACACCAGGTCATCGCCTTTTCAAGGTCTACTGAAGTAGAAGAGAATCATCCTCACATTTAACCTCTCTATAGATTACACAATCATCTGCATATAATCGGACACTGCATGTTAGGTTTTGTGCTATGTCATTGATATATATTAAAAAGAGAAGTGGGCCAAGTACAGACCCCTGTGGGACACCCGAGGTTACATCTGCATATGGAGAATTTTGACCACTAACGACTACGCATTGTTTACGATTTAACAAATAATCATTTATCCAACCAAAAAGATAGTCAGGAAGGGCCAAGAACGACAACTTGTGCATAAAAGTGAATGTGGTACTTTATCGAATGCTTTTTGAAAATCTAAAAGCAAGCAGTCAACCTGAACATTTTTATCTAGTGAAAGTGAGAGGTCATGTAAAAACTCGGTGAGCTGCGTAGTGCACGATAAACCAGCCCGAAAACCGTGCTGAGACTTGGAAAAAAAGGTATTAGACTCAAGGTGGTTAACCATATTTGAATATATGATATGTTCAAGTAACTTGGAACAAACGCAAGTTAAGGAGATGGGCCTGTAATTAGAAACCAGGCTTTTTTGGCCTGACTTATGGATGGGCACAACATTTGCCGTTTTCCACTCCAAAGGTAGCCTGCTAGTAAAGAGCGATTTGTTGAAAAGAATAACTAGAAAAGGTGAGATTGCTGCAGCACAGACTTTCAGAACGTGGTTAGGAATGCCATCAGGCCCCATGGCTGAATGAGATTTCAGATTACGCAGTAATTTCAGTACGCCATAATCTTCTACAACAAACTCAGGCATTGTATCAAAAGTTGTCTCGAAAGATTCTCGTACAACAAGCTCGGTTGTCGAAAAGACAGATTGAAAGAAGTTATTGAAGCAAACAGCCTTGAGAAAGTTATCGGAGGTCAGTTCATCGTTGTTCAGAATTGCTGGAATGCCTACAGATTCACTCTTGCCCGATTTTCTAACCGTTTTCCATAGTTCCTTTGGATTGTTAAGTAATTTTGGCCCCAGTGCCAAATAGTAGTGTTCCTTCGCTTCCTTAACTTTAGTCTTAAAGATATTATCCAGCAAACGAAGTTCAATTTTTGTGGCTGGGTCCCTCGTTTTCTTATATTTCAGAAAGAATCTTCGCTTTTTATTAAGAAGACGTCGCAACTCCTTTGTCATCCACGGTTTGTCATTCCTGCGCCTTCCCGACAACATCCTAGAAGGAATATACTCAGCGATAAGGGAAGAAAGTTTATTCCTAAACAGATTCCAAAATTCTTCAATGTCAAGCAATGTGCACGCACATTCAAACTCGGGAAGATAAGCCAGGAGGTCGAAAAACAAGCTGTCGTAATCCCCTCGGTCAAACAGATAAACTTTTTTGGGGCATGGCTTATCAGTCAGAGTGTGCTTACATGTAACATTTGTAATGATAGCTTCGTGGTCACTGATACCCGGAGCCGTCGTTACCGAACGGATGGCGGACGGGTGATTTGTAAGGAAAAGATCTGGTATAGATTTACTTGATGCGCCGTACCTTGTTGGAAGCAATACAAACTGTTGCAACTCATGGGCGTCTACGAGTTCCTTGAAAGCTTTATACAGTGACGAAGAATTTCGCAAAAGGGGCAGATTGTCGACCCAATCAATGTCCGGAAGATTGAAGTCGCCACCAAGAATAACGTCATCAGGCGTAATTGCAGATAACACATTAGAAAGACACAAAAGGGGATTCAGTGAATTGTTACTTGGGGGTCTATAAAATGCGCCTACAGCTAAAAATTTATAACCTTGTAGTTTTATCTTGCACCAAACAGATTCGCACATACAGTCTCGAAATTCAAGAGCAGCGATATAACTTTATTGCTTGCAAAATAAATAAGTATGTGCTGTAGTCTACAACTTGTGACAACGCACTTTCAATCAATTCACTGTAACTTTTTTTTTTTTTTTTCGGAGAGTGAATTGTAGTTGTGAAAGGAAATCTCGAAAAAGAAGACTTGAGCTGGAACTAAACGAAGTTACAAATACAGCCGCACGCTAACAAATATATCCGGTTACATTTACACCTGCTCAAAAAAAAAAAAAAAAGTAGCACAATTAAATTTGAAATGGCTTTACGTTTTTCGGTCTTTCGTAAAACACGTTTTAAATTGAGTGAACCACGATATGTAGCCTGGGGGGGGCTATGTTCGACAAATGTTTCGTTTCTCCTAAAAAAGAAACGGAAGTGACGGAATGAGACGATATGCCGTCTGATTGGTTAGAGGCTCAAATGACGAAAGTTCCCTCTTTCGTCATTTGAGCCTCTAACCAATCAGACGCGATATCGTCACTTCCGTTTCTTTTTAGGAGAAACGAAACATTTGTCGAACAGAGCCCCCCTGGTCCACTGTGTTCGTTGTCGTTTCTGTCTTCATATAGCTTTTGGACCTCTGCCAACGGCATCTCCCAAGGTATTCAGCGCGCCAAGGTGGCAAGAAATACGTATCGTTCGTTAAATACTTCCCGCCCTCGAAGGTCGCCATCGTCGCCCGGCTAGCTCAGTCGGTAGAGCACGAGACTCTTAATCTCGGGGTCGTGGGTTCGAGCCCCACGTTGGGCGCATTTTTTGCTTTTTGTGTCTTTCGACGTTATAAAATTTACCGGCAGCTTTGAACCACACGGATGTCACTTCTAACGTCAGAGTGAGCCGTGTTTAGTTGTAATACTCCACACCTATAACCGAAAATAAAAATCTAAAAAGCTTTTCTTTAGGGGTGTGCGAATATTGAAATTTTCGAATACCAATCGAATACGAATAAGACAAAAAAACGGGCTTCGAATATAGAATCGAATATCGAATATGTGTCTTCTAATAAAAAATTGCAAACAAGAGGTAACAGCAGTTTTTATTGCCTTTTTAAAATAAATCATTGCTACTGCATTTTACTGGGCTGCCGTAGGCGAAAGATGTTTATAGTAATGCACTCATTACAAATTATTGTGTAGGAAAATTAACTCTTCAACGTGTTCAGAAAGTAAGCGCTCCCTAAGCGCCGTGACAACATTTCCGCCAGAAGAAAGACCATTTAATCGTGAAACCTGCGAAATTTCACTGAAGTTCGAAAAAGTTTGACTTTTGGACAGTCATGCCCGGCTGCTACACAAATATTTAAAATTTTGGGAAACATATAATTTAGAAAGAAGTTTATTTTATATTTTATAAAATGGTTACAAATGCTTACACCATATAAAAGCGGAAATATGCGCTTTTAGCGCTTTCATTAGTTATTAATGTGAACCAGTGATGCCAATAAACCCAACAAATATTGCACTTTTCCTCCACCAAGCGAGTCACCTAGTTGTTTCCGTTTTCTTTTAAATTTCGCTCATGCGCACAAAAGTGGAACTTCAGTCGAACCTTTGTCGAACATCACTTTGAAAGTTCGAAAAAGTCGAACTTAGTTGAACTCGAACCTGGGCAGGTTCGCGACATCCCTAGTTTTGACTGCGCGGGAGTGGCAAGAGTTATTGTCGATCGCGATGCAATGTTCTGCTCGCATCTAGCTTTTTCTTCTCTTTTTTTTTTCAATTTTTAAGCATTTATATTAGATAACACTCGCGAGATTTATTTTATATTTCTATTTCACTCTCGTGGTTTATTTTATTGTATCAATTAATAGTACGCGCAATTATATTACATATTACTATAAAAGCGCCACACAACAAAGGGCTTGGTGAAAGAGACACCGAAACTGATCCTGTCTTGCTGCCATCAGACATATAGAAACGGGGCAGACCGAGAACGCAAGCATCATGCACCTTTTTAACTGAATAAACATATTCATAGGGGAATGCGTGGCAAGCAGATTATTCGTAGTTTGTGCGAATATTTGCCAGTTTTCTCGAATATTTGGCTTTGGCCGAATATTCGCGAACTTCCGAATATGCAAGTTTCGAATCGAATACGTTTCGAATAAGGAAAATATTCGATTCGTATTCGAAATTTCGAATATTCGCACACCCCTACTTTTTTTTTTTTTTTTGTTACGAGGAGCACGAAATGGTAAAGCCTGTTCTGCAGTCGTTTGCATCTCGTGTGGCATCCATCACATTTGATCCCGGCTCTGTTGGCTTGACGTGTGGAACTTTACAAAATGGAAAGGGCAAAACTGGGGAATTATCAGAGCATGGAGGTTCCTCAAATAATACTCACATGTCAAATATAAGGAAATTGTCGAGCTTCCAGCACTTGCATACATTTCGGGGAGGTAACTTTATTTCCAAGAAACTGCCACTCTTCAGAAGTTCTTAGCTCCAGTTCTTGGTATCAAGACCTGATTGTAACTTCACTAGAAGTTATGTTAATGAAATTGCACCCGCTCGCCTGTGAGCTCTGTTTTGAACCGATGTTATTTCAAATTACCGTCCTATTTCTTTAACTTCCGTTTGTTGCAAAATTCTGGAACATATTTTATATACGTCTATTCTGAAGCACATTGATGGTTATTCTCTGTTTAACCCATTCCAACACGGCGTCCGGAAAGGGCTGTCGTGCGTGACACAGTTAACAGAATTCACCCACGATATCGCACAAGCACTGGACAACCGTGCAACTGTAGACTGTGTCTTTATAGACTTTCGGAAAGCATTCGACTTGGTTCCCCATACATTATTGGTGCAAAAATTATCGAATTTTAATATTAACCCTAAAGTTATTTCCTGAATTGCTGAGTATCTCCGTGAAAGGCGTCAGTACGTCGTAGTTAGTGGTGCAGCATCGACAATCGCTGATGTGACATCAGGGGGGCCACAGGGATCAGTCTTAGGACCTTTACTTTTCTTAATTTATATAAATGATAGTAATGAAAACGTTACGTCGTGTATGAGAATGTTTGCCGATGATTGCGTACTGTATAAAAAAAATAACCTGTGAAAGTGATAATCAGATAGTGCAATATACACCTGGTGCGAAAAATGGGGGATGAAACTTAATCTAGATAAAACTGTGTCCATGACGTTTTCGAGAAAGCAAGTGAAAACTAATTTTCGTTATGTAGTCAACAATATTATTTTACAAACAGTGTCCGAATATAAGTATTTAGGCGTCTACTTCACAACCTCGCTGAGTTGGCATCGACATGTGGATTTCCCTATTGCAAAAGCTAGCAGATCTTTAGGGTTCATAAAGCGCAACACTAGACAGTTTCCGCATGACATCCGAGAACTCTAGTATAAAACTAATGTGCGCTCTATACTAGAATATGCCTGCACGGTATGGGACCCTCCGACAAACACAGACAAAGAGAAAATAGAGAAAGTGCAAAACCTAGCCGCTCGGTATGTGTTAGGAAAACCAAAACGGGGTGGTTATTTTAGCGCGACGCGTGCAAGACAAACATTAAAATGGGACACACTCGAGCACCGTCGAGCAAAGCTTCGTTTAAAGCTTTTCCATAGCATATATCATTCGCAATCTGGTATTCCATGCGAAACCTATATTTTTTCACCACATTATGTATCTGCTCGTGTGGATCATGCCCACAAAGTGCGTGAGCTTAGATGCAAGACTGTAGCATACAGTAGCTCTTTTTTCCCTAAAACGATTTCCCAATGGAATCGGTTGCCTTCAACCATAGCGTCTATTATAGACAATGATGCTTTTTATGCTGCCCTGGAAACAGTCACGTCATTCGATTGAAAGGGTTCATAGCATGATTCTACTAATGTTTTTGTAAAACGTGTTGCAATCTTCTCCGTGTGTCGCGATAGTTGTGACTTTGTTGTTTCATGTTCGCGATATCTTTTTGTTCGATTGGTTGTCTTTTTATGAATGTTTCCAATGTAGTATCTGTTACGTCATACTTGATTTTTTGTGTATAACCCCCCCCCCCCCCCCCCACTGTAATGCCGAAAGGCGCTGTGGGTATCAAATAAATAAATAAATAAATAAATCCTTCCTTGTACGTATGACCCCGAAACAGAACCATCGCAGTATTATCAGATGACTATCCACGTCTCCGGCACCTTACTCGACTGGCTCATACTTCATGCGCCTGATGGACAAAGATTTTGACGCACTCGGGCGCGGTAGTGCGGACCTCACCGAACCCTCGATAAAGCTTGCTCTGCTATAGAGAAGCGGATATACGAAACCTCTAATAAATTTATATGAAAAAACGCAAGAACTAATGTTTTTTTTTTTTTTTTTTAACTTTCGGATGTGTTCTTTGTTCTTTCAATACGTCGCCCATAACGTCGTCACCTGAATCGCCATGGTATACCGTGACTCTGAAAAGGCTCTCAAATAAAAAGAAGCGATTGTTTCGTACTGCCAAGCTGAAGGATGACGTACAGCGTTGGGCAGCGTACCATCTAGCTGCCGGCGTGTACAAAAATGCTGTTGGAGAGGCAAAAAGCTCATTTTTTAATATTCTGTTACCATCTATGCTAATAAACAACCCCCGTCAATTTTGGAAAGTCATTAACCCCACTGAAAGCTCCGATGTTCCGCTTAGAATGGCTGACGGAGAAGATGTACCAAATGAACAGTGTTCTTTTGTTTTAAATGATGTTTTCGTCAAAGCGTTTTCGTGCCCTTTTACCTCCAACTTTACCGCAGCACCAGTTTGTAACTTTTTGCCAATGTATCCTGTCATTATAGAATCTGAAGGGATTGCTAACATAAATGAAAATCTTAAAACCTCTTCGGCAGCCGGCATCGACAACGGAACTGTTAAGTTTCTAAAGAACACTAAAACGTATTCAAGCATTATTCTATCTTATCTTTTTTCCCAGCCTCTCGAACAAGGAATATTACCTAGTGACTGGAAGGTGGGGAAGGTGATTCCAATCCATAAAGGCGGCGATAAACATAATCCTATTAATTTCCGCCCGATCTCTTTAACGAGCATCCCTCGCAAAATTCTTGAGCACGTGATATATTCACACCTTGTTAACTTTCTTGACTCCAACTCTTTTTTCAACACAGCTCAACATGGTTTTCGAAAGTTTTATTCCTGTGATACCCAACTACTAACATTAACTCATCATCTTCACCTCACTCTAGACCGGGGTTCTACGACTGACTGCATATTCCTGGATTTCTCAAAAGCTTTTGACAAGGTTTCTCACCAGCTACTTCTTCATAAACTTAGTAACCTTATCCCAATGTCCTCACATGGATAAAATCATTTCTAACGAATCGCTTCTAATTTGTTCGAACTAGTGGCCAGTAGCGTCACAAGGGGTGGGGGGGCGGACCGCCCCGGGTGCAGCGCTCAGGGGGGTGTCGCGGCGGGCCACGCGGGGGGGGGTGTCGCGGCGGGCTACCGCCCGCTGACCCTCGTCACGCCACTGCTACTGGCACTAATTCTTCGCCCTCACCTGTCAACTCCGGTGTCCCTCAGGGCTCCGTACTCGGACCACTCTTATTTCTTATTTATATCAATGACCTTCATGTGCATGTTTCTTCCTCTGTTAGTCTATTCGCTGACGATTGTGTAATTTATAAAGAGATAGTTAACGACTCTGACATTTCCTCCTTCAGGTTGATATTAACAACATCTGCAAATGGTGCAAGGAATCGCTCATGGAGCTTAACATCACTAAATGGACATCTATGAGAGTATCTCGTCATAAAAACACTTGTCCTTCCTACTCTATCAAATATTCTACTCTAGTTTCTGTGTCGTCCTACAAATATCTCGGCATTCACATAACCAACGACCTCTCCTGGAATATCCACGTCCAATATGTCACTAACAACGCAAATCGACGTTTGGGCTATCTCAAACGTAACTTTTCGCTTGCTCCCCTTTCATTAAAACTTCTCCTCTATAAAACCCTAGTTCGTCCTAAACTTGAATATGCAGCTTCTATTTGGAGCCCCGGTATCACCCTTGCATCAGCTGTCGAATCTATTCAGAATCGTTTTGCTCGTTTCATACTTTCGAACTATCATCGTACAGCCAGTGTAACTTCCATGAAATCGTCCCTCTTCTTGCCTGATCTCTCTTTCCGAAGAAAAATATCTCGTCTATGTTTATTTCACGAGATTTATTACTCTAACCCCGCTCTCCGTCAAGCATTGTTTTTAGAACCATCGTACATATCATCACATGTAGACCATGACCTAAAGGTAGGGATTCCCCATTGCAGCACCTCCACTTTTAATGCCTCTTTTCAACCCCAGACCTCCATTGATTGGAATCGCCTTCCCGCACATATAGTCTCGATAACTAACACTGTTGATTTAAAAAAAAAAAAAAATGTTATTACCAACTTTTTAACAGATGTTGCGTAGCGCGTGTTTTCCTTTTTTTCTTTTGCCTCACTCAACTGTGTTACCTTTATGTGTTAACCGCTCACTCCCCTCTGTAATGCCTTCGGGCCCTGAGGGAATAATAAATGAAATGAAATGAAGTACTAAGCCCTTAACCCGACTTTTTTTCTTTTTCTTTTTTCTCATATCGATTAGTACTATCAGCGAGTTTATCTAGCGTTCTTGGCACTTACGTTTCGAGGAAGCAGCGTACGGCTACTTGATAAGGTTCTATCTCACTACTGACATTTCTTGGAGGACGTACACGTGGAAGAACTTATGGCGATGAGAGCCACAAAAGTTGATGCTACGAAGTAATTTAGTTCCTGCTACAGTTACTCGGGCCAACGTGTAATTCGGTTGCATTTTGAAAAATCCTTGAACAAGTTTCACCTATTAAAGTTACTTACAAAATAACTTAGATAAAGGTTCTAATTACTCTCGCTAATCACCCCCCGATCTTAATTTACTTTCTCTCTCTTTCAATCTCTAATTACTCTCGAAATATATGATGTCGAGATGTGCTGCAGCTGACCTCCAACAGCTTGTTTGCCAACGAAGAAAAGATGCGATCAATTCGGTGATCTGCTCACAACGGTGTGCTGAGAAGGGGAACAGGCCCACTCGTCACAGTCAAGTCGTCATAGGGAAACTGGTCATAGGTGAACAGGTCAAAGAGGGCATCTCGTTCTAGGGGAACTCGTAGTAGGGAAAGTGGTCGCAGTGACCTTCTCGTTCTTGGAAAGTTCGTCACATACTTTTTTTAGAGGGGGCGGCGGGGGGGGGGGGGGGGGGGGGGGGGGGGCGGCGGCTTTAATTTGGAAAGTGGTCGCATCGAACTTGCCGCAGTTTCAACCTTTGCCTCTCCATTTGTTTGTTTGCAGGGGGCGGTTGTGGTCGGCTTTTCGGTGTTATCTTTACTTCCGACGTCCCTTTGGTATTAGACCCTTTTTGGAAGCTTTGCTAGGTCCGAACTTACTGCGCAATGACAAAACAGGAGTCACCCTCTGGTATGCAGACCTCCACACCCGGATGCTAGGAAGTGTAGCAGTTAGGTTTCGTCTTTAGGGGCGTCTCCTCTGTACTCTATCTATACTCCGAAGGGGTTTTTCCTTTGGAGCAGCTTCGAATACGTATATATATATAGGGGCAAAATGTGCGGACCTTCAGATAGCACGACCGCATTTCGTAAGATGGACCCATCTAAAACCCAGCGTGATGCTCCCATGCTTCTGTGCGAGGGGTATTCTTATACGCGTAGCCGACAAGACCCCGTCGCTGTGTACTGGGTCTGTAGAGATAGAAAGCATTGCAGAGGCCAAAGTAACCACCCTCAGAAGCACTATGACGACTTGCCCTACTTGATGAGTTTACCGATGCTGAGATGGCTTGTGACAAGTTCTCTTAGACCCAATATATTTGTATTTCAGAGTGGTTGTTGTAGTCGGTCATCGGCTAATGAGTTTGCTTCCCTCGATAGCACGAGCGCGCACTCCCAACCAAAGCACGGCGAAAGCGAACGTGCGCGTTCTTTACTTGTCGCCGAAAATAGCTCATTCTCAGGTACGGCCCAGCGTGCGAAATTTACAGCCCAGCACGTGCGTGTTTGTCGCTTCGGAAAGCAAGCAAAGCACGCGCCATACGCACAAACTCTTCGAGATGGCAGCAGAAGCTCTTCTTGAGAAAAATGTATATAAGACCATGTCGTGCTTTTATTTTTTAGTTGTAAATTACTCCTTGTCATCAGTTATCGCAGCCGAATTGCAAACGCAAGATCGGCGACAAAGGTAAATTGTGACGAAGTGGACAAGTGCCCAGTTGCCCTCTGTTACGACTTGCCCGTGTACGAGATGCCCTTGGCGAGTTTACCTATGACGAGTTGGCTGCGACGAGTTGGCTTGTGACGAGTTCTCCTAGACCCGCTGAGAAGTGGCAACACGTAGCATCGATGTTGAGACCAAATCACTCTTAATCTGTGAATTGTTCGGCATAATTTTGATCAGTATAACTAAAATGGGGAAGTTACCACAGTTACTGAAATATCATCGTGTACTTTAGTGTGTGTTTGGTTACCTAAATTGTACTACACTAACTTCGATCATTTTAATCGTTTCAGCAGCTCTGCAAATGGCCTTGAGCGCATCTAGCACGCTCCTTGTGACAGTTCACAATCATGGCGATTGTGTAATGCATATGTGAGTCGCTTGCTCCAATGTAGACATTCGTACGCTAGCCATCATCTCACGAATGCTCCCTTTCCCGATGTGATCATTCTACTTGACTTATTGCACAATATTAAAAAAGGCGTCCATGTCTATTCCCCCTTTAAAGCATTCTGGTCGGTGACAGGTTAATTAAGAGTTCGGGAGAAGCCCCTCCCACCTCTTTCCCCTTTAGCAGGGCGAACGCTGGAGAGAAGGTCGGCTCCTCTCCAGTCATCCCTCTGGCAAAGGGGAAAGAGGTGGGAGAAGTTTCCCCTAAACCCTTAACCCGCCACCTGCTATAGTAATTACAGTAAGAGTGGAGCATTTATCAGCCGAAAACGAAGCTTCCCAAAAAGTTTTTTTTTTTTTTCTTTGGACGCAAGACCGCCATCAATATTTGAATCTTGTGGATGTGAAATGAATGCATCGTGACCTCAATATACCCGCAAATAGCAAAATATTGTTGTTGTTTTTTTACTTCGTGCGTACAGTTAATTGCGCACAAGTCCGTTTTTCTTTTCTTTTTTATGTAATTTGCCTACGATGCCGCGCTCATCGCATTTTTTTCTCGAAAAAATGCGATGAGTGCTAAGTGAGAGCTGAGATAAATGAAAATAAAATTTGTCTCTATACCTGCACCACCAAACGGTATAACCAATGAAAAATAAATAAATAGGGTCTAATCTGACCAAAAGAGGAAATCTTGATTTAAAAGCCAATCAACAAAGAAAAACAGGGAGGCAGCGAAACTACTTAATCGGCTACGGACTTTTGTTTTGTTAGGGGGCTTTTATCGAGTATAACGTAGTATTCGTTAAATACTTCCCGCCCTGCAAGGTTGCCATCGTCGCCCGGCTAGCTCAGTCGGCAAAGCACGAGACTCTTAATCTCGGGGCCGTGGGTTCGAGCCTCACGTTGGGCGGATGTTTTTGTTTTTTGCGTCTTTCGACGTTATAAAATTTACCGGCAGCTTTGGAACGACACGGATGTCGATCACTTCCATCGTCATTGGGAGCCTTCTTCAGAAAACTAAAACATCTAAAAAAACTTGGTTGAAAAAACCCCGAGACTGCGGGTAAACGACACGACACTACCCGCAGTCTCGGGGTTTTTTCAACCATGTGCAATGTACACCAGCTCGTTTGCGCCCTTACATTTTGTTCATTAAAAAAAATCTTTTTTTTTTTTTTTTTTTTTTTTTTACGAGGAGCACGAAATGCAAAGCTTGTTCAGCAGTTGTCTGCATCTCGTGTGGCGTCCAGCACAGAATTGATCCTGGCTCCGTTGGCTTGATGTGTGGAATTTTCCAAAATGGAAGAGACAAAGCTTAGGAATTATCGGAGCATGGAGGTTACTCAAACAACAGACTCGCATGTCAAATATAAGTAAATTTCTGAGCTCCCAGCACTTGCATATAGCTCGGGGAGGTAACTTCATTTCCAAGACACTGAAACTCTTCAGGAGTTCTAGGCTCCAGTTTTTGGTATCAAAACCTGATTGTAACTTCACTAGAAGTTATGTTAATGAAATTGCATCCGATCGCCTGTAAGCTGTTTTGAACCGACCCTTCCCTGTCCATGTGACAACATAACAGAACTACCGCAGTATTATCAGGCGACTATTCACGTCTCCGGGACCTTATTCGACTATGCTTCATGCGCCTGATGGACAGTATTTTTACCCACCCGGGAGCGGTAGTGCGGACCTCATCGAACCCTGCCAGAGAAGCGGATATGCAAAACATCGAACTACAAAAAAAAAAAAAGTATTAATGGAAGCTTTTGATTGTGTGCTTCATTCTTTCAATACTAAGCCATTAACCCGATTTTTTTTTCTTTTCTTTTTTTTTCATATTGATCATTTCTATCAGCGAGTTTATCTATCGTTCTTGGCACCTCCGAGCCGTAGCCTCCTTTCGAGAAAGGAGCGTACGGCTATGGGATAAGGTTTTATCTCACTACTGACATTTCTTGGAGGACGTACACGTGGAACAACTTATGGCGATGAGAGCCACAAAAGTTGCTGCTACGAAGTAATTTAGTTCCTGCTACAGTTACTCGGGCCAACGTGTAATTCAGTTGCATTTTGAAAAATCTTTCTACAAGTTTCACCTATTGAAGTTACTTACAAAATAACTCAGTTAAAGGTTCTAATTACTCTCGCAAATCCCCCCACGATCTTGATTCACTTTCTCTCTCTTTCAATTTCCAATTCTTCTCCAAATATTATGACGTCGAGATGTGCTGCGGCTGACCTCCAACCGCTTGTTTGCCAACGAAGAAAAGATACTATCAATTCGGTGATCTGCTCACAACAGTTTGGGGAAAAGTGGCAGACGAAATCATTCTTAAGCAGTGTATTGGCCAGCATAATTTTGATCAGTATAACTAAAATGGGGAAGTTATCACACTTACTGAAATATCAACGTGTACTTTAGAATGTGCTAGGTTAACTAAATTGTGCTACACTAACTTCGATTATTATAATTCTTTTACAGCTCTGCGGATGACCTCAAGCGCATCTAGCACACTCCTTGTGACAGTTCACAATCATGGAGATTGTGTAATGCATATGTGAGTCGCTTGCTCCAATGTAGACATGCGCACGCTAGCCTTCATATCACGAATGTCCCATTTCACGATTCGATCATTCTACTTGGCTTACTGCACAATAGTAAACAAAAAAGCGTGCATGTCTATTTTCTTTTTAGAGCACGCTGGAATCTATAGTCGGTGACAGGTTAATTAAAAGTTCGGGGGAAGCCCCTCCCACCTCTTTCCCCTTTAGCAGAGCGAACGCTGGAGAGGAGGTCGCCTCCTCTCCAGTCATCCCTCTGCCAAAGGGGAAAGAGGTGGGAGAAGTTTCTCCTGAACTCTTAACCCGCCACCTGCTATAGTAATTACAGTAAGGGTGGAGCATTTATCAGCCAAAAGGAAAGCTTCCCAAAGAGGTATTTTTCTTTTGATGCAAAACCGCCATCAACGTTTGGATTTTGTGGATGTGAAATGAATGCATCGAGACTTCAATATTCCCGGAAATATCAATATTTTTTTTTTTTTACTTCATACGTATGATTCCACACAAGACTGAGTTTTTCTATCTAATTTGCTTACGATGCCGTACTCATCGCATCTTTTCTCAAAAATGAATTAAAATCAATGACGATGTTCTACATTTTCATTTTCTAAGGAGAGCCAAAAATAAATAAAAATAAAATGTGCCTCTCTATAACTGCACCACCAAGCGGTATAACCAATGAAAAATAAATAAATAGGGTATAATATGACCAAAAAAGAACATTTTGATTTTATAGCCAATCAACAAAGAAAAACAGGGAGGCAGCGAATCTACTAAATAGGGTACGGGCTTGTGTTGTGTCAGCGGGCTTTTATCGAGTATAACGTAGCGTTCGTTAAAGGCAACTCCGCTTCATTTTTGGTTTTGAAAAAACAATGCAGTCTTCTTCAGTATCGCCTAGGGAGACCGCACGTCAAATATTACGACGCAGTTCTGTCTAAATGTTTCTTAAACGGTCCGGCAAACTTCGCAACTCGCCAAGTTGCCGAAATCGGCTGACTCGAGCGGGCGAATTGAGGCGCAACCAACAATGCAGTCAAGGCTACGGCATGGGCGTAGTCAACATTCAGCTAAACGTCATCACCATGGCCCCCTTTTGCTTGTTTTTACTTCCTCGGGAAAGCGTAGCGCATGACGTCAGCAACGTTACCTCTCGGCGCTCAGCGGTGTCCACGTGATTGGCGTAACGCGCCTGCGCAGCGCGCTACTTGGGACGCGCCGTCCGGCCACCCGCCATGGTCCCGCCGTTACCACCGTCTTCCGTGTCACAACCGCTGTCGCCGTCTCACCGTTTGTGACTATTGCCTCTCGGAGTATCGTCCACACAACGGACAACACAAGGCGCAGACTTATGCCGCAGTTTTGCAGACATCGTCGAATGTCGTAGACCCCGAAACGTGGCGAAGAGTGCGGTACAAACGACACTCGCGCGTGCCACGCGCCCGCCCCTATCCCGTCGGTCGTTTCGCGGGATTGGGATTGTCATCACGTGACATCTCGTACCACGTGATGGCCATGCTCTTGGCGGCCCGAGGCCAATGTTGCCGGACGGCGCCGAAGTTTCGGTTTCGTTTCTGCTCGTATTTAAAATTAGATTTAAAAATATATGTCCCATTTTTCGCGAAGCAAACGACGTAGTGTGTTTTGCTAGGGCATCTTAATTCGAAATCACTCAGTATCCCGAAATTTTCGGAATTTAGCGGAGTTGCCCTTTAAATACTTCCCGCCCTCGAGAGTCCCCATCGTCGCCCGGCTAGCTCAGTCGGTAGAGCACGAGACTCTTAATCTCGGGGTCGTGGGTTCGAGCCCCACGTTGGGCGGATATTTATGTTTTTTGCGTCTTTTGGCGTTATAAAATTTACCGGCATCTTTGGAACGACACGGGTGTCGATCACTTCCATCGTCATTGGGAGCCTTCTTCAGTTGTACTACTCCACACTTATGATCGAGCTATTCGCTCTTTCTCGCGTGAGTTGAAACGTGGTGGCGCCACTGTGCAAACAGCCCTCAATCACTTCCGGTTCCCAACTAGACGGCGGGTTTCACAGTATTTGAGAGATTCAATCTACGCGCTATTTTTGGAAAATGGTCGCTTACGCCACTCTTACACATAATTCACTCTCATGGTGAAAGAATGATGCGTAAAAATTGAGAAAATATACCCGGACCGGAAGTGTGCCAGGGCTACCGGATAGATGGCGCCACTGCGTGTGTTGCCAAACAAAAGAGGGCGAATAACCGCCGAATTCACAAACCTCACTCAAATTGAGGGGCCCCTCCACTTCCTCGAGGAAGGCGCGAGGGCCGGCGCTGGCCAATCGCGATAACGGATCCGCCGTCGCGATTGGCCAACGCCGGCCCTCACGCCTTCCTCGAGGAAGTGGAGGGCCCCTCAATTTGAGTGAGGTTGTGAATTCGGCGGTAAAGCATTCTTAAATCCTTTTCTTCTATTTTTTCCTTTTTTTTTTCTTTTTTACGAGGAGCACGAGATGTTAAAGGACCTGTGCAATAATTTCAGTGCTCTGCTTAAATAAGCTGGGAGTTGGTGCGTCGACCTTTCTGAAGCTGTAAAGAACAAGAAAAAAAAAACGCTTTTGTCTTCATGTCCTAGTTTTTATTTTAAAAATTTACGAAGATTGAGGTTTTCAGCACCTCTCAACTCCTTCACCATCTTCTGAGTCACGTGCGCTGTGACGTGAATGGGGGACGCGCGGGGTTCCGGTGAAGCTCTCTCTCTAGAGCCATCAGTGAGCAGCGAGAACTCACTCGCTCGCGACCACGAGACCACGTGCGTGCGCAGCGGGATCAACATGGCGAGAGGAGGAAAGTCTCGTGTCCGGGTCGGGCCATCCCGTCCGGCTCTGCCCCCTTTTCCCTCCGACTACCGGTGACTCACGGTGACTGTTTGCGGTAGCAGATAGAGTTGACGGTTTTGTTGACCTCGGATAGATGGCGCCACTAAAACTCCGTATAATAAAAGTTTTGTCGATGATAGCGGGTTTTGACGCATTTATATTTATCTTGGAACGACAAGATTTATAGAAAAGTTACCTTTTATCGAGCAGGTATTTGCACAACTTCCTATCTTTCTACAAGTCCCCCATTGACGTCATGCCGCGTGGTTCTCATGGCCGCCGCTCGCGGCTGCAGGTCGGGAAATATTCAAATGTTTGTCTGGAAATTACGCGGCAGAATCGCGACATTTCGAAGGAAGGAGATGTGTTTTCTGTCCCTTGTGACAAGGTAAACAATGTAAAAAGTAGAAGATGCAAATTCTTTCTACGGTAAAATTGTTGCACAGCTCCTTAAAAGCCTGTTCATCAGCAGCCGTTTGCATTACGTATGGCATCCGTCACAGAATTGATCCCGGCTTTGTTGGCTTGATGTGTTGAACTTTCCAAAATGGAAAAGGCAAAGCTTAGGAATTATCAGAGGATGGAAGTTCCTCAAATAACAAGACTCATATGTCAAATATAAGGAAATTGCCAAGCTCCCAGAACTTGCGTACAGCTCGGGGAGGTAACTTTATTTTCAAGAAACTGAAACTCTTCAGGAGTTCTAGGCTCCAGTTTTTGGTATCAAAACCTGATTGTAACTTACTAGAAGATAAGTTAATTAAATTGCATCCGATCGCCTGTAAGCTTTGTTTTGACCCGACCCTTCCTTGTTCGTATGAATACAAAACAGAACCACCGCAGTATTATCAGGCGACTATTCACGTCTCCGGGACCTTATTCGATTATGCTTCATGCGCCTGATGGACAAAGATTTTTTCGCACTCGGGCGCGGTAGTGCGGACATCACCAAACCCTCGATACCGCTTGCTCTGCAGAGAAGCCGATATGCAAAACCTCTACTAATTTAAAAAAAAAAAAAGCAAAAACGCAAGGAGTATTTTTTTTGTCTGAAAGCTTTCGGATGTGTTCTTTATTTTTTCAATACTAAACCATTAACTCGACTTTTTTTTCTTTTTTTTTTCATATCGATTATTTCTATCAGCGAGTTTATCTATCGTTCTTGGCACTTTCGTTTCGAAAAAGCGGCATACGGCTACGTGATAAGGTTCTATCTCACTACTGAAATTTCTTGGAGAACGACACGTGGAACAACTTATGGCGATGAGAGCCACAAAAGTTGCTGCTACGAGGTAATTTAGTTACATCTACAGTTACTCGGGCGAACGTGTAATTCGGTTGCATTTTGAAAAATCTTTCTACAAGTTTCACCTACTGAAGTTAATTACAAAATAACTAAGTTAAATGTTCTAATTTCTCTCGCTAATCCCTCCACAATCTTAATTCACTTTCTCTCTCTTTCAATCTCCAATTATTCTCGAAATATATGATGTCGAGATGTGCTGCGGCTGACCTCCAACCGCTTGTTTGCCAACGAAGAAAAGATGCGATCAATTCGGTGATCTGCTCACAACAGTTTGGGGAAAAGTGGCAACACGTAGCATTTTGGTCAGTATAACGAAAATAGGGAAGTTATCACAGTTACCGAAATATCATGGTGCACTTTAGTATGTGTTTGGTTACCTAAATTGTACTACACGAACTTCGAACATTTTAATCTTTTTGTAGCTCTGCAAATGGCCTTGAGCGCATCTAGCACGCTCCTTGTGACGGTTCACAATCCTGGCGATTGTGTGAAGTATATGTGAGTCGCTTGCCCCAATGCTGACATGCGCACGCTACCTTTCATCTCACGAATGTCCCATTTCACGATTCAATCAGATCTACTCGACTGACTGCCCAATATTTTTAAAATTCAGCCAAAAACAAGGCTTCCCAAAAAGGTGCTTTTCTTTGGACACAAGACCGCCATCAACGTTTGGATTTTGTGGATGTTAAATGCATCGTGGCTTCTGTGTTCCCGCAAAAATCAATATTTTTTTTCTTCATACGTAAAGATTACTTGCACACCAGACTGAGTTTTTTTTTTTTTTTTCATTTATAAATTTACGATGCCTACGATGCAGTGCTCATCGCATTTTTCTCTAAAAAAAAACGTATTTAAATAAATGATGTTTTACCGCAAGAACGTAGCCGCCGTGTTGTCGTTGCATAGGTAAAGATAATCAAATATTTATGAAGCTCGTTGGAAGTAAAATGAAACTCCGCAACGCAAATGCACCCGCATACCTCGCGGTTGCTCCTTTTTCCTGCCCGCATTTCATCGGAAGCAACACGCCAATTTCACGTTTGCACTCGCGCTCAAATTGGGATTTCCTTTACCTCAGCTCCAACAAGCGCTAGGAGGAAACCCTGATAACGGGAAGCACACCCTTATATCTTTCTTTGAGTTAGTTAAACCGCGCATATTCTTTTTTCATCGAATAAAAAGTAAGTGCGCAGGCATTCTGGGGAAGGTTAACGATGACGAATTGTACGTGAGACCGTGGTAAGAAAAAGAAAACCTGTTTCCCAAAAAATTGTTGTGTGTATGTTTATACAGCCGGAAGTTAGTCTGCCTCAGTGGGCGTCTGGTGTCTCAGCTGTAGATGAGCAAAGTAGCCAGTGCGGTACAACCGCTAGCCTGGGGCCTTTAACGTGCACCACGCAGTAGTGATACACGACCGCACGCCGGTACGATGCTCATCCAGATCGAAACGGGCAGGGGTGGGGCTTGAACCCAGGATCCCTGGGTTCACCTGTTTCCCCTTTTGTAGCACAGTGTAAAACAGGAGAATGCGGAGCGCAAGTCGTCTGCTTCTTTTGCGGGGCTTGTGGTGACGTCAGAAAGACGCCGAGCTCTGATTGGCTCTGATTGAAGGATAGTGGGTAGACCTGAAAGCAATTGCTGCCTTGAGGTCTACCCACTATCCTTCAATCAGAGCCAATCAGAGCTCGGCGTCTTTCTGACGTCACCACGACCCCTGCAAAAGAAAGCAGACGAACTTGTGCTCCGCATGGAATCTTTCCTTCCTTGTTTATTGGAAAGTCGGCGCTCTGACGACTAAAGTCACTGGATCCTGGGAAAGTAGCGCCAAGCTCCCCGTATGGTCGCCATATTGGTTCGCGAAATGAGCAATTTCCCCGAGCCGATCTATATTCGCTGGTGACGGGTAGCTTTATGGAGATTGTATACCGAGCTTTTGCTATCCACACACCGGCGAAACCGTACATCTTCGTACCACCACCGTATGCTGTGTCGGTGCTTGAAGGCACTAAAAATAAGTTAACTGTCTTAAAATACGCGAGAAGAACTATATAATTGTAAGAGATCCGTGGGGATGGGCATGATTGATAAGTTGATTGCATACACAGTGCCAAAGACGCTTATCTTGGCGAGGAACTCGTCCAGTACGATGATGCTCCATGATGATCTTGGCGCGACTGGTTTAGAACAACCCTCTGGAAGCTTCGAAGATTTGAATGGACCGAGATGGCGATTCCCATGGCAACGTAGACAGATTCTTGCGTAGTCCTGATCACAGTGTTATAAATAAATTTTCTAATCAGATTATACTGTACATAACGCGTTTTCGGTTTTCGGTTTTGTTATACTCACGACACCACTGTTGTAAATAAAATTTTCTAACCAGATTAGCCAATCGACTTGCGAGGTTTTGGTCGTCTCTATGTTAGTATCTGTTTGTGTCGGGATAGCGGGTAGGGAAGGCAATGGCGCTACTTTCCCAGGATCCAGTGACTTTACTGACGACGTGAAGCAATAGAAGCGGAAACGCGAGAGACGACATGATACACGTGGAAACAATAATTTTCCGTCCCGCTCTTTTCTTTTTTTTTTTTTTGCTCGGCGTACGTTTTTATTTCCTGTGTCATCCTAAAATCCACCTGCGTCTGTTGTCGACCGAACAATGCGGTGCACAGCGTTTTGAGCATTCCACGCTGGCCCTGCCTCTCGCCTTTGTAATAAAAATTACCTGGAAAAAGCCAACGCTCCAATATAACACATTTTAAATAAAAGATAGTCAAACTCTCGAAAACATAATTTATTATCTCTTATTCCCCAGCAAAATATTTAAAAAAGCATAACTCCCTAACATTTTTTTTTTATTTTCTTCTGGGGAACGAGGAAAGAAGATTTATTTTACAAACCTTGGTCGTCTCTAAAAGCACTAATCTTTAGCAGTACTGTTTCTTGCGGTGTTTTGTGGAATATTCGCCTAGGGAAACCATGTCATTAAGGCATATTGTGAAATCATCGTGAATTTCACGATATGTTGGATACAACGTGCGCGTGGGGGTTTTAGGTTTTGAGTTCCAATGCATGATTAACTACTACCGGTTTCGATATAAAATCTCGCTCAAATTAGTATTTCACTGAATCAGTTGTCACAATATACTTTAAGAACATGACCTCACTCGTGGGACGGGGGGACAATGAAGGGAGGTCTTGCATCCCCTCTCCAAAAATGGCAAGGCTCTTTATATTTACTATTTTAAAAGTAATATACAGAAGATAACCGATGTTCGATCATCATTTATTGAATATGTCAGCCTGATTTTTTTTATTTTTTAGTAAAATTAGGAAAACACACTTTCAAGAAACAATACATTATAGGACAACAGGAACAATATAAAATATCCTTTCATATTTGTAAATCTAATTGTTTTTTTTTTTCTTTTTTAATGCTGCATACCACGTTTTTTTTTTTTTTTTCTTTTCCGTGCAGACACCATGCACCGGTGGGCGGGTCAAGGGACCCTCACGCGGCTCGTCCCTTGCATAATGGACGTCGAGGAACACACTCCGGCCACTCTCCCGATCGCGGACAGTTGAAAAAGAAGCAAAGAGAGCGTCCCAGAGAGAAACCGGCGGCTGCCGGAGGACTTCCCGGGTCAATGAACGTGACTCACCGCGTACAAGGGCAGGTACATTTTGAGGGACTCCTTGAAGGCGTTCAGGCCGACGTACACCGACGCCTCGGAGCAGTGCGGCGTCCATGTGTGTCCGATCTCGTAGCAGTTGTACGGGAGGTGGTATTCCAGGAGCTGCGCGTACTTGCTCAGCAGAGCCATGCTGGTGCGGCGGCGCGAACCCGGCGTCTCCGTCAAACTGGCCGCGGCGGTACCGGCGGCACCATTGGAACGATGCGAGGACGCGATGGGCCGCCGGCAACGACGCGACCGGGAGCAGACGGCATGGAGAGGATCCAGGGAGAGGGGGAGAAAAAAAATGTGCGTCGTCTGCAACTTCCGCCATCTCTCGGAAAAGGACGCCGCCTAGCGTAATCCCTCCTGAGTACAAGCGGCGGCTTCGGCGGATGAGAAATTCCCCGACAGGGAACGTCCCGTTCATTTTTGTTTTTTGTTTTTTTGTTCTTCGTTTGGAGCGAGAGTGTTTGTGGCACCGTGTAATCGGGGCAGCACCGAGTGGGTGCGGGAATGGATACGTCTCCCGCACAACATTATAATAAGCCCCCCCCCCCCCCCCCCATCAAATGTTTCGTAACTGCTATGTGGAGTTGTCGCGTAGCAGGAGTATACTTGCCTTCAAAAGATATAGGTACAGTCGTTGTGGCTAGTTGCAAACCAGCTTGCATTGAATATAAAAAAAAACGAAATATATTATTTTAGGTTAAAACTGAAGGGCCTTAGTTATCCCATTAACATAAATATTTATTCCTACAAACTGGAGATGGTTGCATCTTTAAAGTTCCTGGCTGTACGGTTTCGTGAACACCTCGACTGGACAGCTCATGTGTCCAGACTGTACTTAACACTCGCCAGATCAATCGACATAATACAAAAATTAAGACTTTTATTACCAACATGGCTTAAGTGCCAATCATACTATGCACTTGTTTACTCTCATTTACATGACTGTTCATTGGTTCGGGGAACGACAACAAAGAGCAACCTTGAAGAATTACTATTGCGCCAGAAAAAAAGCGATTCGATCCATCGAATATTCTGGCTTAATGATCACACATCTGCTTATTCTAAGAAACATCGCTTGCTTACAGTACTGCAGTTAATAATGTTCAATCTTACAAAAAATCCCCTTTCATTACCTGGAAACTGACACGGAGTAATTTCACACCCAATTTCCTTTAAGAGATGCTCGCTACAATTTAAGAGTTGTGAAATATGCTAGATGACTAATTCATACGACCTATGGTAAACAAACTTTGACACCTCGAATTTCCCAACTTCTAAACATGCATCCCCAAATTCTGAATATGGCTTAAAAAAATAAAATCGAAAGATACATGAAAAAATAAAAAAAGGTTTGTATTTTTTAACATAAATAATATGCCGCGTAAAAATGCATGGACATCTTTCCTTTTTTTTTCTGTTAACTAATTTGTGCGTGTCTTGTATCTGTTGTGCCACCCTGCCCTAGTGAAAAATCTTATATGTATAAGAAATTTTTTGGTCCCATAAACGCATATGATAAATAGAATCATATAAGATCAGACAAGAAACTTATAAGACCATGTAAGAACAATATAAGAAGTTACAAGAATCTTCTTATCAGTTTCTTAAAACTTCTTATATCAATACAATACAATACAATACAATTTTATTTTTCGTCAAAGTGAATTTCGCTCAACACCCACATAAGCCGATGAGGCTTGTGCGTGGGACGCGACAGGTCAAAACAGATTCCTTCAATTGTGTAACACATTCTGTTTGAATATATTACGCCCTAGACCAGGGGTCTCAAACACGCGGCCCGCGGGCCGCATGCGGCCCGTGACTCTCTGGGACGCGGCCCGCAAGCCTCCCTCGGACTCGAGACCCCGTTCCTATGCCTTCTGCGTTATTAGTAATAGTTCTATATTGTCGAATCATTTTCGCTCGAAAAAGAGCTCTGCTCATATAACGTGTCCACACAATTTGTACTATTCTGTTTTATTTTGGACGGAGTACTACTTCGCCTAAATATTTGCTTCTCGGCCGTTTCTCATGTAAATCAACCGGAGCGGTAGCACCACTACTAGGCCATAAGTGCGAGCTCTTTCCTTAGGGAGGCATCCCGGGCGCACAAGCTCTTACTCAGCAGGAGCAACTGCCGAAGATAAAGCTATGAGCTCGGGCTCTAGATGATAGGAATACATTTAAAATGGAAGTATTTTCTTAGAATGCAGCTATAATAATCCTCAGGAAAGAAAAAACTGCCATATGAAGATATTTCTCTTATGCCTGTTAAGCCTAGTGATTTGTGCGACGGGTCAAGGACGGTGTGCTTGTTCTCGATCTGTTGCAAACTGCCAGTAAATTCGTGTTTTCAATATTTTATAACATCAGGCGTGGGCCCAAAGTAGTCATATTTGCATACGAAATCTAAAGATGGCAAAACGTTGAGCTTAAAAAAAGGAGAAAGCACAAGGTTCCTTCTCTAGAAAATATCGGGGGTGTTACTGGGACAGTCGACGTTTGCAGTGTGAAACAAAACTGCTGTTTTGTTTGTTTATATTTTTTATCCCCAAATTGTAAAATATTGCCCCGAAAGGACGATCGCCAACGGAGAGCGAGGGGGGGGGGGGGGGGGGGGGGGGGGCTTCTTTGGCCCTCGTCCTTTTGGGGGTGAGCAATCTGGCCCCCCCACTTGAATGAGTTTGAGACCCCTGCCCTAGACACTGTAACTCATACTATGAGTTAAAACGAATATACATAGAAAGGTTTGATTAGGCATAGTCCATAAATATATAAAAATAACACAATAACAGGTGGAACTAACCCAATTTAGCAGTACAATTCTACAGCTTTCCCTCAGTCCATATCTACAAAAAAAAAAAAAAAAACGCAGGTTGCAATATATGCGTAGTCTCAGGGTTCTCCCCACGGTGGGCGGCAGTGGCTTTGCCGCCCACCACTCCGACTGGCCGCCCACCGCTCCGACTGACCGCCCACCGCTCCGACTGACCGCCCACCGCTCAATTTGTTTTAGTGCCGCGGGATGACAATGCGAGTTTGCTTGCGCACATGGCTGCAGACCGTCGCCGTCGTGCTCAGCGGGTCTGCGCACCGCCACGTTATCGTTCGCTATTGCATCGCTGACTACCCCCCCTACCACACTGCTTCAAACAAAGAGCGCAGGCGCTCATCTTGTTTCTTTTTCTTTCTTTTTTTTTTTTCTTTCTCTATCTCAGCGGCGCGCCGCCGGCAGTGGCCGGGGAGGGGGGGGGGGGGGGGGGTGATAAACAAACGCGGCGAACCCCCCCCCCCCCTCCAAAAAAAAAAAAAGCGAACGCGCGCGCCTTCCCTTCCCCTTCCCCCTTCCCCTCCCTCCCCCCCGCACCCCCCCCCCCCCCCCCCCCCCCCGGGTAATGTGCACCCCTCAGAAATTCCTGGGGAGAACCCTGCGTAGTCTGGGTCGAAGGAGAGGTCATTTTTAATCAATCCCATATGAATCATTAATTATTTTCTTTCTACTGCGTATTGATTCATTGTGGTGTTACTTTTTTAATGTTACAGGGATTTTTACATTCACTCAGATCATCGGGTAATTCGTTGAAAATTTTCGGTACATAATACATTCTTGTAGCCTCACCATATTTCGTGCTTATCAACTTTTGAAAACATTTCTTGTTATTATATCATATTTCAACTGATCACTAAAGCATAGTACTCTCAATTCTTTCCACATACGAGGGGCGTTCATAAAGTTCGTATTATCGCCACACAAAATCGAAAAAAACGGAACAAAACAGGCATCAGCATGAGCGCGTGTCCCTCTAGTTTCCACACAGTATAAACACCGCATGCTATAGTAAGCTCAGAAAGCCGCTAGGGAGTCGAAACAAAAATGGCACCGCCCGTCGGCGCCAAGCACATGCAGTGGTCCGTTTTCTCCATTTGAAAGGAAGCAATGCCAAGGAGATTTATTCCGAGCTGGTGGCGGTGTTCGGGGACAACGCCCCACTTTATGACACTTTGGTTAAATGGCGCAGACGTTCCTAGTGTGGCCAAATAAGAGAAAAGCATTTCAAGGAAGTGGAGCGATTCCTGAACACTCAAAAACGAGGAGTTCTATAACAATGGCCTCTGGCATATGGTGCATCGCTAAAAAAAAGTGGGTAACTTTTGGTGGCGAATATGCAGAGAAAGTCTCAACTCTTACTCGAGTTTAATTACTGAATCTCTATTCCTTCGTGACGATAACACGAACTTTATGAACGCCCCTCGTACTCTGTATAATTGCTTTCTCCACTTTGGGCACCAATCTTTCTCAATATCTTTTTTGAAGAGTTTCTATTTTTGTTTGTAGATATTAAGCACAGTGTTCATACACCGTTATTCCATATTGTATTACGGATTTTCCTAGTGAATTATAAATCATTCGAAGTACAGAATGCGGAACTATATCTTGGATGTGAAATATATGAGCCGTCAGTACCCTTAATTTTTTATACACTTGTCTATGTGCATTCCAAGGTATTTGACATTTTCGGCGTACTCTATTGCTGCGCATGAACAGTTAATACAGTTTTTTTTTGTGCATTTTAATGGGTAATTTAGCTAATTTTTTTTCTCTGGTCTCTAAAGCACATTTTGTGAGTTTTTGAGGTGTTTACAATAATCTGATTTTTACGGTACCACTGAAGAATATTATGGATATCCTCCTGTATTTCCCTAACGGCGATCTCACAATTTATATGGGCAAGTACAATTACTGTATCGTCTGCAAACTGAAATAATTTACTTGTTAGTTTGACTTGAGCAATCTCATTCACGTATCGATTAAAAAGAAGAGGACCTAGTACTGTTCCCTGGGGTACACCTTGCTTAACCTTCATTGCTGTACTGTATTTCGTCACTAGTCGCACTAGCTGATATCTACCCAGAAGATAATTTTTAACCAAGTCATATGCCCTACCTCGAATCCCTATACTGTACAACTTATCTAACAATATAGAATGATTTATTGTTTCAAAGGCCCGTGTAAAATCGATGAATAACGCTAGTACAAATTTACCACTATGCCGATTTTCATAAACTAATCAAAAAAGTTCTCTAAAAGATCCGAAGTCTCTATTTTTTCTCTAAATCCATGTTGTGTATGAATTAATATGTCATTCTTTGCTATAAATTTTTGCATTACTTTATTTAGGTATTTTTGCATTATATAATTACCGTATTTTCCGGACTATAGTCCGCACCCGGTGTATAGCCCGCAGGGGCAACTTCGAGGTCAAAAATAAAAGTTTTTGCTTAGATAGTCCGCAGCCGGTGCATAGTCCGCACTCAGTGCATAGTCCGCACCTAGTGCTTAGTCGACATGAAAATCTTCTCATACGCGGCACACCTTGACATATGTCTGCTTTCTTAGCTCACAAAGAAGCTTGTATTATACATAAATCTTAATTTATATACTCTTTTATTCACAAAATCCGTCTCGTCTCGTCATAATCAACGATATTGAAAAACAAAATTCCCGTATAGTCCGCAAGCGTAGATAGTCCGCACAGCCTAAAATTTCAACTTTTAAACATGTATAGTCCGCGGACTATAGTCCGGAAAATACGGTAATTACCGAAAGTATACATACAGGTCGATAATTAAGGAATTTATTTTTCTCGCCTTTCTTATATACAGGCCTGACAATGGCAATCTTTAGCTTTTTGGGGATGACGCCCCCCGAGAAAATACTGTTATATAGTTGAAGGAGCATTAGTTTTAATATATGGACGTGCTTCTTAATATCTCTTGCCCTTACGTGGTCTAACCCCACTGCTTTATTTGTTTTGATTTGATTCACGATTTCAATTAGGTCATTCTCCGACATGTCTGGAACAAAAATTGAGTTGTTCATTCTGATTTGATTAGTTTGCCTTTCTGTTGAACCACAACAAAGACTCTCAATGGAGTGTACATATTCTATATTGAATCCGTTTGCAATCGCTTCCATATCACAATTATATCTTGGGTGGTTTCATTTGAAATCGAACACGCTTGTCGGGGCGTTCGCTCAAACGTCATTCGATCAAGTGAGTGCCTCCCAACACGAACAGATATATGACCCCGGTCTGGCTACATGAAGAGCTCGTTCCGTTTTCTCCGCCCTTTGTGCCCTGGCTTTAGACATCGGATAATGGAACATCCGCTGCACCGCTAACTATCAGACTAAGGAATGTCAGTTGCCATCATTAAAAAATTAAGAAAATACAATATGTAGCCAAGCACGAGTGTTCTCAATCAAAATAAATTTACCCGCTGCATTTGAACACACAAATAATGTAGTCGTCTGTGTTTCGTCCTCTCTATGTTTTATACTTTCTGTGATCAAGCAGTATAGTCTTTGCAGCGAAGGCGACCTGCGGAAACTGCGTTTGGCCGTTCTGAGAACGTGGGATCGATTTCGATCACTTCTAGAGAACATACAACAACCAAAAAAAGGGGGGAAATCGCATCAAGCCAATTGAAAGTTCATATGATCGGCAGCAATAATAAAAAAATTTAACGAAATAAAAAATGGTCCTTTTCGATAAAGTGGGTTCGAAATATCGGTTAATTTCATTTTTGACAATATTTCAAATTTTATATAAACAATTCAGTGAAAAGAACTAAACTTATGCCCGTCGATATTCCATGTATATGGCTACACCCGTATAGTATTTTGTAAGCGACAAATATAAGAACTCGTGAGTTACAAGGCTCTGAAGATGTCACCGGATTGTCAAAGAGACGATGCTTGTCATTTTTTACCTCGAGAAACAGAAATACAAAAGTTTTTTCCTCTGAACTAAAAAATAGTCGAAATAACATACAAGATCACAAACAATTACTGTAAGTTTTGTATGCTTTCCGTATTCATACCAGCGTACAAAACTGGGTATAAAAATCACAAAGTAAAAAACAGATTTTCACCCTGCTCCATTCAATAAATTTTTGTGAGGCGAAATATTTTTTTTTTAAATTTGAAAAGCGGTTTGTTCTTTCTAGAGATAGGGCAATTACATATATATTTTTTTTCAAAAAACATCGAAAGACCCACCCCGACAAGCATGTTCGATTTCAAATGAAACCACCCATCTTATATTGTTCTTTTATGTTCGTATAAGATTCTTGTATGATCTTACATGATCTTATTTGATCATATGCGTTTATTGGACCAAACAATTTCTTATATATTAAAGATTTTTAACTACAGTCGGTGACAGGTCAAGAACGAAGGGGAAGCCTCTTTCCACATTAGCAGAGCGAACGCTGGAGGGGAGGTGACCTCCTCTCCAGCGTTCGCTCCGCTGAAGTGGAAAGGGGTGGGAGGAGCTTCCACTTCCTTCTTGACCTGTCACCGATTGTAGAGTGAAATCTGTATGGAGCACTGGAGCTTTATCGAGTGTTATTGTGCTCGAGTTTTTTCCCTGCCACCTTATTTGAAAATGGCTAAGAAATGGAAAGGGGAAACTGTTTCGTTCGCTATAAACACATTCGTGAAAGCACATACTTCACACAACTTGCCTCCCGGTTCGTTTCATAAACCATGCTGCCCCCTTTATCGAGAATAATAGAAAGGGGGGCAGAGGAAAAAAGAGAAGCTTTCCGCTAAACAGTCATGACGGAATTTTTTCCTCGATTAAGGGGTGCGTGCAAATATTTGGTGCACGCGCACAGCGGTCGACCCTTATCATTGGGAAAACCCATCATCAATTTAATGCGCTTTTTGTGAGAATTAGGGCTCCGTCCAACTACCTATACGAAAAGCTCGCGAGTATATGGTATAATTCTCAATGGCGCAGTACGCTAACCGAAGGGTGCGGGTGCATGGGCAAGTCTCACAATAACTTGTCATTTATCAAATTTGGGGTTCGGGAGTTTTTTTGTTTGTTTTTGTGCCTGAGCTGCATATGTGAGCGCCACGAGCAAGCTCGAGGACTGCTTGAGAGCTCACAACCATTAATTGGTTTACTTGTAAGAGGCCCCACGAGTGGTACATCTTCATTCATCTTTAGTTCTTTTGACAAACCACTGCTGCCTTCACATTTTGTTTGGGCTAACACGGTTTCGACTAACCTTACCCAGCACCTAACTTAACCTAAGAGATGTCCTAAATGCTGAGCTTCAAGATTTCTGATATTTCAGTCCAAATTTCCAATTACTCTTATGAGCACGCTGGCGTGACAATACAAGGCAAAATTAAAAAAAAAGAAAACATTGTCTAATTAAAAACTTTTATGCAAAAATAAAATTATGCTTCGAAGAGCTTGCCCACAGGCAAAAATTTGTGTGATGAGAGCTGTCTATCCTTTGTTGAAACAGGGGTGACAATCCGGATTTTTCCGATTTAATTATGAGTTGCATGGTTTCCCACTGGCAGCAAGAATGAATGTGTGAAGGCATTGTAAATCCCATAATGAGACGGGAGACAGGAGTAGAACGTAATAGTCATCTGTTTTTTTTGTTTTTTTTTCCATCGACTATTGGTAACATTTTTTTGAAAAAATATTTCTTCGTGTGATGGAACTTGATATCTCGATATTAAAATGGGATATCGCTTTTGTTCACTGACATATATTAAATAGTTGTGTATTTATGCGCACTATACATTGTGATGATTACGTCTGTAAATATTAATTATTATAATTCGCTACGCCCTGTATAGACCTTTTGCGAAATCCCCCAAGCGCCCTGGCCCGCGCGCGAGGAATTGTGGGAGAGACTGTCCCTCGCCTGGCCGCTCTGCCTTGAGATCGCATTTCCTTGTCGCTCGCCTCCTCTTAATCCCCTGTTTTTCTATTCCATTATTTATTTTTATATATTCCAGTGAATTTCGTATTGCTTCTTAGTGTTTCTATTCTCTTCTGCGCGCGATATTTCTTGTATATATAGTCACGTGGCTGTGCAACTTCTTTTTTTAATTAACGTATTTGCAGTTTTTTTAGAAGCCACAAAAAATGGGTATTATATTCTTGTCTATTTTTAGTATTGAGTGGATGGCTTCGATGACCCATGACTTTTATTATCTTTGGTGGTTGTGTCTAAACTAAACCATAGAAAACGGCACGTGACCACGGAGACGGGAGTGAGCGCGACTCAAATCAGCCAATACTCGATCGGCGGTTTAGAAAACAAATTTTGATCCGCAACTTGTGTTCTGGGTAGTTGGGCTCGCATATGTCAGGTACAAATAAAAACCTTGGCCACCATAAACACCCTGTCAGTCCTGAGACAGGGAAGGAAAAGAAAGAGCTGCGATCTAAAATCCATTATTTGATTAACTCGCTTTCCGATCTTATGCACTTCGTCATATTGTCACATGTCAAACATACAACCAAATTTCATTTGTCTTTCAATCTTCAAAATGCGCAATTGATTAATTGCTCCAAATATCTGGAATAACTTCACTTCAAGGATGTTAACAATAGTTAACCAATTACATGAGACTCATGCGATATAGATAAATCAACTAGTGTCTTGGCGAGTGCATATGACTTTTTGCTTGCACGACCGAAACGGGCCCATATATCATTATCAGGGGATATATTTTTACCCATATATGTCGTGAACGGGCTAAATCTGGCAGTATTTGAATTTTTATACAGCGAAATATGGCTGCATTTGCACGCGTAAATGGCGATATATGGCCGTATTTACGCACTTTTATGGCCACATCTGGCAGTATTTGCCCACTTATATGGCGATATTTGGCCGTATCTGCTCCCACGTATGGCGGGATATGGCTATATATAAACTATAATGGAAAGTTGGGCTAGTTGGTATGAATCCATATTGAAAAACAGCGCGAAAACCACACGGACAAAGAGAAGAGAACACACAGGACGAGGCGCTGAATAAAACATGAAGTGTCCGAAAGAAGGTGAGGAGAACATAAAAAAGAGCCCTTTTTAGTAGAAATAAAGCTTAATTACTAGAATGGAAAGTTGGGCTAGTTGGTATGAATCCATATTGAAAAACAGCGCGAAAACCACACGGACAAAGAGAAGAGAACACACAGGACAGCGCCTCGTCCTGTGTGTTCTCTTCTCTTTGTCCGTGTGGTTTTTGCGCTGTTTTTCAATATAAACTATATCAGGGCCATATCTGACATTTTCGTACGGGCTAGCAGCATTCTTCGCGGTGGTAGTCTTCGCGGTGCTGCCATGGGCTGCTTACTCAGGTCGGTCTCAAGCGCCTGGAGAGGGTGCCTCGCGTGTCGGACTTGCATACGAGCCGGCTGAATTACCGGCGACGCAGGAAGTCCAGCACGCCCGCGGGGGGGCTCCTGGGGACCTATGTTGCGCTTTTTGGACTCCCACAGCGACTAGGGAAAAGGATGTGACGCCAACAACGCAGCAAACGCAGATTGGATTTTGATTGGTGAGAGTCGCTGATGACGAATTTCCGTAGAAGAAAACAAAGCTCATTTTTCCTTTGTTTTCTTCAGCGGAAATTCATCATCAGCGACCAGGGGCGGATCCAAGGGGGTGGCGACAGGGGCGGCCACCCCCCCCCCCCGCCATAACAAAGTCGACCCCCCCTCCCCCTTCTCGGAGGGCAATTTGACATGGGTGGATCCCCCCGAAATAAAACCGACTACCGGCCTGCCAGGTGGTAGAAGGCTCGGTGCTCAAGGACGAGGGTTCAAAATAGGGTATGTCGCACCGTCGCACCCTAGCAGGCACACTTGTACTCTGAACTTGGAGAACCACTCCGTCGCTTCAACCGAGACTGAAGTCCGCGGCGGCGGTTTCAAAGCACGGCTTTGAGCCAGTAAGTCGGCGCAGCGGCGCACATCTAGGGGCCGTCAGCGCAGTGTGGTTATGCGGCGGCTAAAACAAAAGGCGCAACCGGAGTGCTGTTTATCTTACTTTAGATTTTCCCGCCCCCCCTCCCCAAAATTCTCGCCCCCCCCCCAAAAAAAAAAAAAAAAAAAAAACGGAGTTCTGGATCTGCCCCTGTCAGCGACTCTCACCAATCAACATCCAATCTGCGTTTGCTGCGTTGTTGGCGTCACTTCCTTCTCCTTAGTCGCCATGGGAGTCCAAAAAGTGCAACATAGGGCCCCAGGGGTTGGCGCCAGTGTTGGCCAGGCGGCGGTCTCTACGAGAGCGGGCCTTGGAGTCTCCCAGCATCCTGTCCAGCTTGTAACTGAGCAGCCTGAGCACCCTGTCGATCGAAGACATGGTCTGTGCTACTGGTTCGGCTGGCTCTCTGGCGATCGAAAAGACACGTCTTACGCCCCAGCTGGCTTCTTCTTCCTTCAAGTTGAAGGAAGAAGAAGCCATTTCGGCTTCTTCTAATTCGGCATTACTCCCTGTAATGCCGAATTAGAGCACAGCTCTTGAGGAGGAGGAGGGAAGGGTACTGGGGGGGGGGGGGGGGGTCAAGTGACCTCGGGAGGAGGGGTCACGTGACCTGGGGTCAGGTGACCTCGGGGGGGGGGGGTGCACGTGACCTGGGGAGTCACGTGACCTCGGGGGGGTCACGTGACGATGACGATGCCGATGGCATCATCAGATGTCATCAGTGACGTCACTGATGACATCATCGGTGACGATGACGATGCGGGTGCCGATGACGTCATCAGTGACGTCACTGATCAGTGACGATGACGATGCCGATGCCGATGACGTCATAAGTGATGTCACTGATGACGTCATCAGTGACGTCACGCGTCCCATAATGCACCGCGCGGTTACGCCGACGCCGCTCAAGCCGGAAAGGGGCGCCTAAGAGCTGCGCTCTTAAAAAAAGGTTAACTCACTAGAAAACTAAAACAATAAACATGATGTTCTTGCTTTAGACTAGCCTTTTTCACCAGAAATCAAGAACAGATATTGTTGTGGATCATTTGGTCGCTGATTTTTTTACAAAAAACGTCAACAACCAGAAAGTGAGGGAGGGAACTAAGTTCTTTTTTTCTATACTTTCGCTCTAATTCCCCGTTGTTGTTTTTCTAATAAATTGCCTCATTGGCCCAGTGCGACATTTCGCCCCTTTTTGTGACCCTTGACCGATGTCGTTTCTTCAATAAAATTCCACTAAAATTTCCTCAAATAAAGTGCGCCATCTATAAACTGGAGACGACGGACGAAAATGTTGAGACGGTTTGTGTGTTCCCCCTTCTTTCGTCCGTCGTCTCCGGTTTTTCAAAAATGTGTAACATCAACCAGCTCGCCTGCCTACTCACACTATCGCCATCTATAACTTGGCGATAACTTTCACGATAACTTGGCGAACTGCGGAGGCTAGGGCCCCACGACCCAATAAGGGCGTCGGAGCGAAGCACGCGACTCGACGTCACGGAAGCATTTGTGTCACTACGTCAAATGCAAGGTGCGAGGCCTAAAGAGAGACCTTAGCGAGGCCCGGAGGAACCGGCTGTCGTCTGCTATACTCCGTTTCACCTTATGTTGTACCGCAGCGAAGGCTAGAAGCGCGAGCTCATAGCGTTGGCAGCTGCCCTTAATGCACGAGAGCTTGTGCCGCCGAGGTGTGCCCTAGAGCAAGGAGCTCGCGCCTGCAGCCTTTCCTGCGGTACATCCTAAGGTGAAACGGAGTATAGCCAAGAGTCGTCTGCTCCGAAATTAGCCAACTTCGGATGAATGTCAACCGCAGCAACATATCCGTCCGCTAGAATAGCGAGCACTTCGGGAACAGTTTACGAGACAACCATACGCTCAATTTAACTGCGAATCTGTGACGGGTGCTAATGCCAGGGCACAGTGCGATGTTTTGAGCGGAAACGGCCGATTACACAGCTGCGATCGCCGGCAATCGCCAACGGCCACGGCACTACAAGGCGAAAAAAATCGAGCGGATACGGGTGTGGCGTCACTTTTTTAGTTTAAATACAATTGAAACTCATAAATTTGTGATTATTTATTTTTATTCTTCATATCTTTTCGTTATAGCTGGAATCGAGCGAGTGAAATTGCCGTTAAAAGAAAAAGAAGCCTAGAACTACTTTTTGTCGCGGAGTGCTGTGTTGCTGTGGCGGTAACGAGGCCCCGGTGGCCTCGACCCAATGCCTCGACCATAGAGTGTTATCACATGTCTTGCTCCAGCGACTTTATTGGGTCGTGGGGGCCGCAGCCTCCACAGTTCGCCAAGTTATCGTGAAACATTTTTTTATATTTTTTTTAGACTGTGTTTTATTCATTTGAAACACCCGGTGCGAGGTGAAGAACATGCTTCCGTTATTTAGATGTCCTGGCGGTGGTGTCGTTAACCTCGCATGAACATCAATGGAGAGTTTTAGTAGATCGTTCCGATGACTCCGATAACGACACCCGATACTACGCCGCAGCCTTTGCTCATACATCGTATCGTTATCGGGCATTGTTACCGGGAGTATCGGAGGTATCGGAACGATCTACTAAAACTTTCTAATCTCAGCTCCACACAGTTCTCATACGTATAGAGTGATCGGACGTCCCGTTTTTGGCGGGACAGTCCCGTTTTAGAGGTTCATTTACATCGTCCCGTCATTTTTCCTCGGAAAAGCCTCATGTTCCGTTTTCGCGGGAGGGTGCAGTTGAGAAGTCAGTACTAGGCGAGTGAAATAAAACCGAAAAAAATGTTTTTCTCTAAAATACAATAAAAAAAAAAGAAGAAATAAACGTGTCATGACAGTGTTACCTCCCATACAGCACAAGTTCGGCTCTTTTTTCTTGTTACATCTACAAATAAATTTGACAGACTTTTCTTTTATTACTGCTAAATTTGACATGTTACAGCTTGTCAACAATGAAACAGTGACGAAAGTCACTTGTCTGACTCCGGAACAGTATGCGTTTCTATGCTCAAAATAACTAGTAGCACAATTTATTTTTATCCCTCCCTCTTTCCTTTCCGAACCCGAGTGCCTTGTTATCTTCTTCGAGTATTATGGTCAACCTACATACATATGTATCATCAATGCCTCCCGGAGTCCAGGTTCGTCTCTCAGGCAACGGTGAAAAAATAGAGAGGTACTTGAAGGACGCCACCTCTCTACGTAACAAGTGTGTCAAAGATTGGCTTCAATTTCTGACAAACGCCGTGAGGTGTCGCAGCATGAGAGGAGCTCGAGAAACCGACCTTATTCGTCCAAACGTTTTCAAGGCCGCAAAGCGCGTGACCACGCCCGCGTGAAGGAAGCACGGCGCGCGATCGGGCCTGCGCGCCGGGCCCCAAACCGAAAGGGCCCCACCGGGAGATGCGCGACGCCCGAACGGAATTTTGGCCCACTTTCTGACCTTGTTCCGACACCTTTCTCATCTTCCACAATGTGTCTCAGACACTCATAACGCTCTACCACGTAGTCCGTAGAAACGACGTAACTCCGAACTTCGGTAAGTTAGCTGCCGTCTCTAAATTTCCCAGTCCAGCATATTAAAAAAAAAAAAATACCTTTCTGGATTTATGTTTGTATTTTTAAAAAAAAAAAAAAACAAAAAAAACAGTAAGTGCGCAGGTGAGCTGGTGTCGCTTAATTCGTGGTTCATATGGGATGGAAGTCTAAAGAGGGCATTTAGCATAATATGATCACGACTATTCGAATTAAAAATGCGGCAAACCAAACGTATAGAAACAATAAAAGCTTCGTCTATGCACGTATTTTATATCAGTGATACCAAATTAAACAAACTTTACTACTTTCGCTACATTCTGGTTTCGGTTTCGGAATCAAAAGGACTCAAAGTCCACCTAGCGGAGATACCTTCGAACTGTTCTTTGCAAATATCATCAATAATTAATAAACTTGATAGTAAGCTTGTCTCAATTTATAATTGAAAGTTAAGCGTAAAAATTGTCTTACAAAAATAAAACTAGTAACTTTCAATATAGTTTGCTTTTCCCCCGCCAGAGTCACGAGCATTTTTGCGACAGTGCGTCAGCTGAGTCGTCGTGTGCAAAAAGAGACGCTCGCCTCCATACCTACCTTCGGCACCGAAGTGGCGGGCCGTGCGCAAATCCCACGTGTGACGCGCGGATACCTTGATACTCTTATATTCCATATTGTTTAATAAAACCCAGCGCATCTGATCACGCCCAATTCGACAAACGAGGTGAGTGTACTTTGCTGGGAGCGTCCGGGGGGTCCAACCGTGCAGTCGTTTGAGCTGGCCGAGGCTCCGTGTAGTCGGCGCCTAATCGTCGCTTTTTCGAGCAACCGCGGGCTGTTATGAGGAGAAAAAAAATACGAGGTTTAAGCCTATCCAAACGGATTGGCAGGAGATCGAATTACACGCTGCCGAGGAACTCGCTCAAATCATTTAATTCCTTTAGCACTTCATATGTAGCCCCCCTACCGCCAAAGTAAACAGCCCGCAGCAGCTGCATCTTTTTTTCTTTTTATGTAAGCCTAATGTTGTGTTTGGATTTCGAAGGTTAGAGACAAGCCCCCTCCGCGTCTTGTGTATTGTGCTCTCATATCGCGGCATTGAAACGGTTGGTTATGCGATTTCGCGAGACGTTACCTAACCTCTCTCGAGCTTGCGAGATAAAAATGAGCTTAAACATCTTCCCTAACACTCGTTACTTCTCACCGTCCGGCTGCTTTGAATCGAACGCATTTTTTATTACTGTTATTATTACGTTGTGTGTTTTTTTTTTATTTGCTTGTTTGCGGTCAGTAACGGCTTTTCAAGTACTAGCTGTTGGAAAAGGGCTGGGTTTTCCCTTCCACGTCGTCCCTATGGATGACCCCTTGTCCCAAGAATATCGGAGGTGTATGTGCGGGGCCGAAATGTGGCAGGGGTAGCATTGACCCAGTTTGTCCGTGACCTTGAACTCGACGTGTATCCGTGCTGCTCTCCTGAGCGAAGCATCAACGACAACGTACGCGGAACAGGAAGCGAATTTTTTTTTTTTGTTATTGTTGTTATTGTAACTACAAACAATTGAATTGTGGGGCGGAAATGACGGTTCTGATGCTTTCAAATCTCCGCTTTCGGGCAGGAGGGCGAAAAATGGCTGCGGCAGCGTTGATTTGATCGGCGGACCTCTGTGTTGCTCGGTCGGTCGAATAACGTTTGCCGCCTTACCATGAAATGAAGTTGTGGCGTTTGAGTGCCGCATGTCATTGTGCCTGCTGTGTTATCGAAAATTTTGTGTGTGTTTTTTTTTTTAATTTTTTCTATGAGTTTTGAAGCGGTGATAAGCAATCTAGAGATATTTCGATTTGCGAGCTTGGGCTAATCGGAGACAGTTGCTGAGCATAAGTCTGTTGGATTACTGCTGTTCATGATTCTGACAGAATTCAGTCTGTTCAAGTTTGATTCTTTTTGCTACTGAGAAAATGTTTCTGGTTTTGTTCGTTTTTGAGCGAGAGTATGCTTGATGTGTTGTTTGCTGTTAATGTAGTTAACTCGGTTGCGTCTCGTGCAGTTCTTGAATTAATGACATACTTGTAAACCCTAAGACATAAAAAAAAGTTTATCTTCCCCATCTTAGCATTTACAAGTATGTCGTTTCCTGACCAGCTTGCCTGCACTCTCTCACTTATGAAAGTTTTCAAATGCTCAAAACTGACTTGCAAAAAAAAAAAAGAAAACCCAAAAAACTCGTATTGTACAGGATTGTTGAGATAAATCCGGACTTTTTTTGAGATTTCGTCTCTCAACAATACAGTGAAGCTAACTGGCCGTATTGCGCTTCTGCGGCCACATGATCTGACAGCAAACCATCGCATAATAAAAAATTCGGGACTTGCTAAAAAATTAGCTGGGAATACAACCGAAGGGCAGCAATACTTGAATCGCTTCACGCCGGAAAGTGGCCTAAGCAAATCGTTGCGTGGTATGGCTACAAGTTTACAGCATTGCCAAGACGTTCAGATAATCTGTCAGCCAGGAAAACGTTGCGGCAGACCAAACAAAGCACAGAAGACTGTCGATATTCATTTTATCTTTGCCTCTGTGTGTTCTCCGGAATGTAATGAATTTTCTGGATTTTTCTTGACGACCCTCTATACAGGTATTTTTGTTGAATTCTTTTGTACTTTTCAGTGCACAAGGTGAACAGTATTGTGTCTAAAAACTATACAGGTCACTTTTTCTGTAATTTGATATATTTGGTACAACATTGAATTATTGTGTCTTATGAATTAGTCGCAAGTTGAGCCAGTTAACATCTCTCTTCCAGTCAAGATTCCCCTCTTACGCCACTTCGAGTACTCGTAAACAATTGATTGGCCTTTGGATGAGAGTCACGGAATGACGAGTGTGAGTCCAATCTCTCGTGCTGGTGGTCTTGTCATGCGCCCAGTGCATTCAGCCAAAATGTATGCCAGTGATTAGACTGCACAGGATCCTGACTGCCTGTAGAACTTATACCTGCCAATTCAAATGAACATCTACTTCAAGATTGGCAGAGGGCTCAAAGTACAGTCGCAATGTAATGTTAGGTCTTTGTCTTTCTCCTTCGAAGCACGAAAGCTTGGCGTTGTAAATCTATCATTTTAGAAATAACTGGTGCCACCTGGTGGAAAACGAGGATGGAGGATTCCGAGGATGAAATAATGCGTGGGTTTGGTCAGGAAAGGGAGGGGAGAAGCGTCTTGGAACGAACTTGGGAGCAAAAAGAGCAGCCATAATAGAATCAAGAGACTTTGGTGGAGCTTGATCTAGGTCACTGCAGCTCAATAGGGCCAGCAAGATCTTGCTCCCTTGGTCGAGGAAGTACCCGCGCTCGCTTGGGTGCATGCTTGTGTATTTTCGTACCAGAACCTCCTGAACCGGCAATTCTCTAAAATGGTCCATTGTCACGCGCAGAAAACTTGGCAGCCCTTATTTGTACAAGCCGAATTTGACCTCTGAAATAGGTGCCGAACTCTCTAAACCGTGACCTTGCTTTTAATGCCGTCTGCCTCTGTTCCATTGAGGTTCCATTTCGATCTACGAAGCACAAGGTGCAGGGTTCCAACCCTGGGTGGCTCCAGGAAATCTCTTGAGCGTCACTCACGTCATTAGTTCTGTTGCAGCGTAAAGCCCTCCTTGTTTGTGTGTATAATACTGTGAACTTCATCTCAGTGTGTGTTATTTCTGGTGACAAACGTGCAAAGTATGATCATAATACTACTTGAGAATGATAGTGATTGGAACATGAGCATGATTATGCTCGCAGCATGAGCATGGTCACAACATAAGCATTACATTTTTGTGGAGAGGTAATTTCTTCACTAGAAAAAATCTTGGATGATCGCCTCTCAATACACCAACTCAACTGTCTGCAACGTGTCACTGCAGCGGCGCTGCTGTTGGTACTGTGCTTGCACAAACACGTCATCTCGTGCGAATCTGGTTTCTGCGCACGTGCAGTGCCCACTCCTTGTGTGGGCAAACAGGGGCTTGCTTTTAAATAGCGTGTTGGTGTGTAAGCACAGTGCTACTGCCGCTAGGGGGTTGTGGGCCTCATGGTTACTGAGGAAGATGGCAAATAATGCAACTGTCTCTACGTCATCAGTGACCCAGTTGGTTCCTCGTCTCGGCAGCATCAAACTAGTGTAAAACTAAGCTGCTACCCTGTTTAATTTTGTGTAATTCATTACATAATTTTCAGAATTCAGGCGGTGCATCTTGCTTACGCAATAGGCAATTGCTGTTGCTACGGGGCAGTGACAGTTAAACAACAATTTGTTGCAGGAAACATTATTACAAAACTTTGTGTCGAAAATGGGAGAAAACTTGTCAGCCGACGGTTAGAGACCATTTATTGAGTTTAAGTGTTCCGAGCTTTATTATCCGACTGCCAGTGTGTCAAATGTGAGCCGAGGCCGTCCACACCACAAAACTATGGCAATGACCACCAATGCCTTGTGGCTACATGTGTTTAGTTTAGGATGCTCCAAGTGTTGGATTGTCAGATCATTTAATCCATAGTGCAGAACTGTCCTTGATGCACTACAACTTATTTCTAATGATCTTTGGAAGGAATTGGTGTTGTTTTGCGTGCCCTTGTGCTACCTTCGCATCTTTCGAGACGTGATGGCAGCACAGGGTGAAACGGTTGTGTCGTCAAGTCAACACACCTCGGCCAACGGTTCACCCGCGTAGCAAGAAATGTCAGAACAATCTCGCCGAATGTGCCATGGGAGTCATGTACAAAAATCCCAGACTCGCAGTACGGCGTATATTGGCACACATGTCTGCCTGGCCTTCTTGCTATTCGTTATAGTGGATGCCCATGTGCCCCGGCGTTTCGTTTGAAGATGAGACCATATATCATGAGAAGTGCAGGAGACATTTATGATTAGGAACAAAGGCAGAGATGGTGTACTCAAAGTGTCGGTATCTTGAACAGAAAAGTGTGGGAATATATCAAACACTGTTCACACCTGACAATACCCCCTTTATCTTACGATTGATGGCGAAGGACGCTGCGAGCCATCGGAGCCTGTCCAATGCCATGCTAGTGCCGATGACTTTCAGGTGAAGTGCAGCAGTGGGCTGGGTGTGTAGGCACGTGATGTACTCTAGCACTGGACTGGCTAGGATGTCTCGTAGCATCTGCTGCAGTTCATTGTAAGGTGAAACTAAGCATAATTGCTTCTAGATGGCTTTTATTGTGCACATCTTTTCAGGGAGCATCGGTTGCCAGTGCACCTTGTATCGCTTTGCTTGTCTTGGTGCTTTCTCCGACCCTCCCTTTTTCCCTCCCTCAGGCAGGAGGGAGCCAGAGAGTGGAGAGAGAGGGCAGAGAGAGCACGGCGGGGGCGGAGGGAGCGAGAGGCGGGCGGCGTAGCATGAGTGCCACCGAGTGCTACAAGTGCCACAAGCCGGGCCACTTTGCCCGAGAATGCTTCCAGGACGGCGGCGGAGTCGGCCGGGGAGGGGGCCTGGGCCCCAGGGGGGGCCGGGGGGGCCCCCGGGGACGCATGGACTACAAGCCCCCCATACGAGGTGGGTGGATCGGTCCCTCCGCATACTTGCGGTGGGACCTCAGTGTAAGGTTGCTGCAGCACCTCCAGACTTGAGCACTGCAAGGCAGTGCAAGTTAGGGAGGGACTACCGTCTTGAGCTTTTAGCTGACCTTGTAGGTTCAGATGCATATTTATGTGCACGGGCCATGCAACGATATTGGGTTGGGATGTTCGTCACTGCACGAGCTTACTTGCACTAGTGGGACCCAAGTATACCCACACGCAATGCCACAGACTAGAAAGTTTCTTTGTCTCGATGCAATTTCGGTAATGAAAGCGGACTTTTTTTTTCAGTCTCTTTGCAAATTTTGGTGATGTAGTGATAGTGATACAGTCGAATCCCGCAATAACGAAACCGCCGGGGCAGAAAAATTTTTTTCGTTCTTGCGAGAATTTTGTTGTTGCGAAAATGGACAAATAAGCATACCTATTACTTCCCAGAACCAAAATTTAATGAAAAAGGTTGCTTACTTAAGGCGAGCCCATGCACAGCCCTTGCTGTGCATGGGCTCGTCTCTGGCTTGATGTTCAAGCTAGAGTCCATCAAAGTCGGAGCAGACACGCCGAGCGGAAAATGTGTGCACCCGGGTGCCATAGCAACGAGACACTTCTTTGCTTTTGCTTGTTTCTTTTCTTCCTCAGTTGCGCCGTCTGGTTGGCAAAGACATTGTCGCCATAGGCTAATAGGCCGCGTGCCGTTACAACTTTTATCTGGTCAGTCGCGTCATAGCGTTCGCAGTGCTGTGGGTCCTTGTCTAAGGAGTATCTTATACCGTGGCCCTGACCCTGGTCTGTTTGCACCCATGCAGAGAAGTGCTACAAGTGCAACCGGATAGGGCACTTTGCCCGGGACTGCAAGGAGGCGGAGGACCGGTGTTACCGCTGCAACGGCACCGGTCACATTTCCAAGGACTGCCAGCATGGACCAGATGAGAGTGAGTCCGCTGAGTTGCACCAGCAATTCAAGAGCTTTTGGGTGTGCAGTTCCCTGCAGGTAGGACAAGCCCATTCTGTAGTCTGGCAAAATTCAAGAGGTTGTCCCACCGATAATTGAGAATCGTCACAGCGTTAATGTACAACGTTTGCTCGATTCTAAGCACCCCTTTTTGTTCTTCAATATGGTGACTGTTACGTGCTGGGCGTGCTTGCGTAGTAAGATTTTTCCAGATCATACCTTGTAACAGCAGGTGATAAGGATTGCATAGTTGTAATATAAAGGAATGTGAGCCCCGTAAATGCACATTCTCCAAGTAACTTGTGCATATAAATGAAAACAGATATTTCCCATTTTGGTCGTTCCGAAAGTGAATTTTTTTTTTTTATTCTGAGTTCTGGTGGGCCAACACGAGAAAACCAGTTCATTGTTCTTTTGAGAACAATCTAGGATGTGCGCACATAGCACGCACATATTTGTAGCTTGCAGTGTGTTGCAAGAAAGGGGTAGACGCCAACTGACGGAAATGAGAGTGCAACTGACTCGACTAATGCATTGCATCAAGCACATTTTAGTGCTTGAATGTTAGTATTCAATGTGCAATTGACCTTTGTTATTTCAAGGTTGACAAGGTGCTGAGATTCACTTTAGATTAAAATCGGTGGTGCTCAGGGAAGAGAGAAACCCTATGGCTTCTCATCGTATTCATCACTTTCTTGTGCCACACTAGGCCTAACCACTTGCACAATGGACCTTTTCCGAGAAGCGTTCTGCGCACGCGCGAGCACTCGATGCCAAGCGGCGGAAGTCGGCACTAGAAATCGAGGAAATTCGAAAGGAGGCTGTGGATCAGCGAGTAGAACACGTAATTGCAACATATATATAATTGTGTTGCACAAAAAAAGAAAGTGGACTGAAAGAAAAACATGACGTTTGGGTGGACGCCACAGATCCCCCTCTTTAGAGTCGCCTTGGGCACGCGCCGCTGCTCGGAGAGCGAAGAAACTGGTAGCGTAGCTCCCATTATCGATTGGTAGCGCAGGTAGGTCACTTCCTCGATTTTTAGTTCGTGCAGCCACCGCCTGGTGCCGTCGGCATGTGAAAAAGGTCCATTTCATCGCTTGTAGGGGGATCGCAGACCACAGCACGTTAGTACGCTCATTGAAGAAAATATTCCCTAGGGCTTTTTTTCCGATTCGTGGCCAGTGGGCAATTCATTGGGCCAGCATGGTTGGCCATGCCACAAGGCCTTGCTGTTTGCATGTCTTGATGATGCACGTGCCAGGCGGTGCTTGGCTTCGCTACACTGTTCACTCTCTGCACTAAAGAAGGTGCAGTGGATGAGTTTACCTGTACTAGGTCATGCCTTTGCAGCATGACTGCATTTGTGTGGCCAGCATAATCTTGGGGTCTTCTGTTCTTCCAGAGCTCTCGTATTTCTGGAGTGCACGAAGATTCTTCAGAATCAATCGGATTGAAAGGTTTAGCCTTAGAATTACTGCATGTCATTTTCTATAGCATTCTACATACATTTGGCATAACTGCACCCGCTTTTCAAAGTAGCCAAACATCTTATTAAAGCAACTGATTTACTGAAAGTCAATTGTACCACCTAAGGGACATCTTTTGGCAGAGTCAATAAAGTTGTGAACTGATGAGACAAGGTGACGTTACATCCTGCAGCAGTATAAATTATACTGCTTGTTGCGCTAAAGATTGTACTATAGTGTAGGTTGGCAATGAACCATGTCCACAAATTCTGAAAGGCCATGCAACGTGCAAAGAGAGGTCACTTCAGCTCTGGTAAGGTAAGGTCAGGTCTGTGCACCTCCACCACCTGACACTAGAGGAGGGAACATGAGGAGTGCTGCATGCTTTGTGTGCGGTCTACTAGTGACACTCTGCAAGCTCGAATAATTTGCCAACGGCATTTCCCACCACGACAGTGTCATGCTACAACTGCGGCAAGATGGGCCACATTGCGCGCGAGTGCAAGGAGCAGGAGAAGACCTGCTACATCTGCCACAAGCAGGGCCACATCTCCAGGGACTGCGAGCAGGATGAGCGAAGGGTGAGGCTTCAGGTTCTTGCTTGCTCTTTTTGCGTGGCAGTTTCTTGTCTGCGCTGTGCACTGCATCGAGAGAGCAAATTCTTGTAGCTGCTTTGACTTGTTGATTTCAGTGTCTGCCGCATGCGTGCCCATTGGCCTGGAACGGCACGAGGGTCAGTGTGGTTTAGGATACCATGACACTTATGGGGATGTGCCGACTTTTTTTGTCAAGATTGAGAACCTAGATCTCAGGCACATTGCTTTCTTGCGTTAGTTTCACTCGTTAGTGCAGCGCCAGCTAACGGGCTTGCAGATCTGGTAGCTCAGTGAGGCATTACTGTGAAGTTTGCTCGCCGTCTGCATGTTGCATTAGCAATAGCGGTTCGACGTCTACCCCCGTAGGTAGTGGCGGTCTGTAGTTGTGCTTGAACATTTGTTATTGTAGACTTGGCTGCTTTGGACTTAAATCAACCCCAGTGTTTTGTTACCACTACCTCGATACGCCAGTTTCTCCAACAGCGTGCGTGTGGGGTGCCCCAACTTTTTGTTTATTCTCGCTTTCTTTTGTCCCACCATTTCCCTCTTTTATTCTTTATGCTTTTTTTCCCCTTCCCCTCTTCCCGCATTTGCCCCCCCTTTTCAGCCTCCCGAATGAATCTGAAGGCTTTTGGAAGGGGGATGTCTCGAAGCAAGGACCGTCGTGCCGTTGTTTGTTTTTCGTTTCCCCGTGCCACCCCTTCGTTGGCAGCCCCCTAGAACGCGGGATGATCCTATTGTCTCGGGACAATGGTTGTGGGATGGAGCACATGTGTGGGAAACTTAATGTAATGGTGGAAGCAATGTCGGTGTTGCAACTGGCAACGAGAAAAAGGGGCACACATTATCATCGGGCTCTTTTGTTGTACATAAGATTCTCCCAGAAAGGTTGGAATAAATGGGAAAACACAAACGTGGTCATTATTTGTTCATTTTTTTCTGCATGCTGCATTTTTCCAAGACTCCACTTAGCGAGCTTGTCATTGTCTGAATTGCGAGTAGACGAGCAGGGTGGCTGGGAGAAGATAGTGCTTGTGTGCACAGATACAATTTTATTTATTCCCTTTCTGTTCACAAAGTTGTCTTGGAATGACGAGCATTAATGGTATGGACGTTGCTTTCCTGGTTTCCTTGAATTGATCGATGCTAGTTTGGATGAGCATGCTGCATTTAGGACACCTATCTGTGTTGCAATGTTGCCTCACTACGTGGTATGCTGCAACTCTCGTAATCTTTTATATCTACCATAAAGGTTTGTATGGAAAAGATTTTATCACTATAATATTTCCGGTTGATCTTAGAATCCGTCAAGCTGGAGCGGAACCTCATTATGAATTCACTGCCCTCTGTTCTGCTTCATCTTAAAAATGGGCTAGTACCGTATTTACTTGCATAATGAACGCACCTTTTCCCCCAAAAGTTGACACATATTTGGGGGGTGTTCATTACATGGGGTCAAAGTTTTGCATCTGTACACTTCGTGCAAATGTCAATCAAATCTCGTTAAGGGGGGACACGGGCCCAAAATGCCCATTTTCTGGAAAAAAAAATGAGTTTTTCAAATGTTGCACTTTTGGCACCTATAACTATTAATGAGCAATATGGCGAAATTTGGTAAGCTTCCGCGCCGTAATTACCGAGAAAATAAACATTTTCAATACCTCCGTGGTGCTCTCAGGTGCGGCGCGCTCGCGAAAGACGCGAGGAAAGCACCATTTTTCCGATTTTCAGTATGGTACCGCGCCGCGCCCGCGAGGCCTAGCGTGGCATTAGTACCCTCGTTGGAAAGGTCGTTTATCAGACGTTTTAGTAAAATAGTAAACACGGGTCGAGGGTATGTGTGCGCCGGAAGAACCCCGCCGCAAAAACTAGATTGACGTCGCAAAAATAGGGAAATTGACGGAACTAGTCTTCCTATTGCTCGGAGAACCGAAACTAGAGTCACGATTGGTTTTCAGCCATCACGTGTTATCTTTCGCGGCGCTTCTTGCTCCAGACCACGTTTTATCGTCGGATCTGCTACATCTCGCTTTCTCGCTTCAATCTTATCTCATCTTTGTTTTCGTTCCGAAAATGACGCCGAGTAAAGGCTACGTGCACGGAAGCTTCGGTAACCGTCCTCGGTTCACGAAACCAAGAGGCACAGCGGGTGGCCGGCGTTCTACAGCTCCTGACGCGGCCACGTCGGCGACGTCGCCCAGACCGTCGCGCCCGTCACGGTCTCCGGACGACCTTCGAGCGTAAGATCACGCTTTTGGACCGACCTGCCGACTTGCCAAAACCAACTGATGACGTTCGCGACGCGGCGCTCAATGGATATCGTTTCGTGGATGTGTCTGCCGTGAAGACATTGGTGAGCGCCTTGCTGTGTCCCAACTGCCATGGAAATGAACTGGACTTGAAGGAAAGTGGCGTTGGAGCCAGTCTTCAGTTTGTCGTCGTGTGTAGAGCTTGTGGGGACATCGTGACGATGCCCCAGTCGGCGACCGTCGGAGAGACCCGGCAGAGCGAGCTTGCCGCGCGCCTTTGTGTCGTCGGAAAGGACTGCGGCATCAGCTTCACGAAGCTGAAGAACCTTTTCGGGGGCATGAATGCTCCATCGCTGATGCATTTAAAGACTTATCAGAACACTGCAGAGAAGGTGCACGAAGCGTCCATGGCAGCAGCGCGCGACGTGATGCAGGAGGCAGCGACCTGCAGTGAGAGGAGCTCAGATGTTCGAGGATGGAGAAGACCATGTAAACAACGCAGATGACTTGCTCGACATCTGCGTCAGTTACGACGGTACCTGGCAGAAGCGCGGCCACACGTCGAACTTCGGGGTTGGCGCAGTCATTGAAGTGAACACCGGTTTGGTGCTTGACTTCTCCATTCACAGCAAGTACTGTCACGGATGCAACCTGGGCCCAAAGGAGGATGCAGAAGGCTACCAGGCCTGGATGGAGTCCCATAAAGATGTTTGTCAGAAGAACTTCGGAGGATCGTCAAACGCTTGGGAGGTTGCGGCTGCAGGTGTCATCTTCAGCAGATCTTTGGAGCTCCACAAGCTGCAGTATGTCACCATGCTAAGTGATGGTGACAGCAAGGCGTACACGCACGTTGCTGGTCTGGCGTCTATGACAAGGACATCCAGAAGGAAGACTGTGTCAACCACATGGCCAAGAGGATGTACAGTGGCATGGAAAAGTTGAAGAAGAGCAAAAAAGGCCTTGGAGGGAAGGGGAAGTTGACTAACGTCATGATGAGAAAGCTAACAAACTATTATGCGACTGCTCTGAAAGACAACGCCCCTGACGTCACCAAGATGCAGAAAGGTGTGTACGCAAGTCTCTTGCACTCATACTCTACTGATGAAGCACCACTGAAAAATGCATATTTTTTAAAATTTCTTTTCATAGTAACCGGCAACAAGTATTCCAGTATGCATTCCACCAGAAAGACATGTGGTGATCAATATCATTTCTCAACGATAGATTCATTGAGCAGATTCCATGCAAAGCTATATTTTACTTCGTTCTGGGGGTATAGAACCTCACAAAATTGGTTCATAGGGTTGAAACTTTGCATGGCCTCCTTCCATATGGCTACAAACATCACCTGCAAATTTCACGCCGATTGAATGAGCGGTTCAAAAGTAGACATGCCCAGGTAGTGTCCCCCCTTAATTCAAACTCTAAGGGGACCGAAAATTTGTTTGAATAAAGCGAAGTTTGAATCATCGCGGAGTATCCCCCATCGAGACACATGGGATGGGACCTGCAAGTTAGTTTGAATTATCCACAAGTTTGAATTAACGAGATTCAACTGTATTAGGTGCCAGTGTGGCACGGCAAGGTACTGTGGCACGTCTCCACTGATGGAGGCGCACCCACGGCTGGTCGGGGTCGCGCCACGGTAACCATGCTTTATAAATTGCGAACCTTTTTAGGGCGCTTTCGGCGTGCCATTTGCCGAAGGAAAAGCACCCCACAAAGCTCATTCAGCACGGAGAGCAACGTGACCTTTCTTTGGCCTAACCACTTTCACGACTTCACTGTCTGAAAGCAGACCACAGACAACGACGTGTTTGTTTACATCAATGCGTCCGATAGGCAAAGAATGTCCGGGGCTAGGCAGTTCCTCGACGCAAGCTTTGGCAAGTGTGTACGCCGTTCGGTTTCATGGTTGATCACTTCCGCAACTACTCACTTGCAGCCATTACAAGAGTGGCTTGGCTTGGCTTGACTTGGCCTGGCCGTTTGGCGGCAAAAGAAAATTGGCTTGTTGCGTTGGAGGCAATTTCAGACTCGCAGAGCCAAAAATTGGAGGTGCGTTTATCACAGGGGGGGGGGAAGAAGAAACAGGTCCAAATATTGGTACCCGCCGTAGGGGGTGGTGCGTTCATTATGCGAGTAAATACGGTAAATTGAGGAGGACATGCGGTATTGCAGATACTTCACGGTATGCCCGAGATCAGGTAGGTGTCGGCCCGAGATCTACCTGATGCCTGCCCTGATGCCCGAGATCAGGACAGGAAGGCAGCAGGCGGGCAGGCACAGGGAAAGTCTTAAACTTGGCTATTGCATTTATTTAGTTACCCTCCTTATATATTGTCTCTCTCAAGTTTTTACTTTCCTTACCCTAGTTACCAAGAATATGAAAGCTAAACACGAAGGAGGTATGAGGACTGACGTGTACCATTGTGGCCAATAGGAGCTGCAATGAATGCCACGACACGTGGCGCATGGTACTGTCGGAGCTGCCTACCACATCTTCAAAGGATGCGTGTCGAGGTCGAGACAATTCCACTGTTGCGCTCGTTGCGCCACTCTGCGCTTCCTTGTCTGCTTTTGAGACGGCAGTTCTCAACTGTAGCAGAACTGTCTGGTTAGACGCCTGGATTGCCAGGTTGAAGCTCCTGCTCCAATTGGAAAGGGTTTACTGACACAGCTGCGAGGAGCTGGCAGTTCTCTTCTTCCCTCTTAGCTCGAGAGTGCCTTCTGTGGGGTGCATCCCCAGGTCGATCTTCCTCCTTGTATGCACGAGTTATGCAATTCAGCCTCTAACAACCTTCCCTATACTATTGCCCTGGCCAATACGCTTTAATGATCAGATGTGTGGGGCACTTCTGTCTGCACTCTTGGCGGTTTTAAATCTGTCTGGCAAAAACGAAGACATAAACGTTTTGTGCCACTCCAGTCTGGACCGGTTTATTGCGTGATCATAAGATGTGAGGGGGGGGGGGGGGGGTTCCATCAGAACATAACCTTGAAAAGTGCATATTCACCCGGAGCATGCGTCCCGCTACACTATAGTGTAAAATGGAATTTGGTGGGCGCTCTGGAACTGAACAAGAAAATGTTTAAGAACACAGATATGTGCCTACATATATAACTGGGAAATTCCATATGGGAATCCTGCCTTTATGTAGCCACGGTCTAGTGAAGTGCAAGCCAAGTTTGCTATAAACGAAGCTATAACAACTTAAAAAAAAATGTTTGTAGACAAATATATATAGACACGACTGGCATTATTGAGGTCAAACAAGTCACTTCGCCTTCCAATACAGGAAAACGTGTTAACTGAGGAATATCGCGTGACTGGAAGCATGCTTAAGATGGGACACTATTTGGAAGAAACAATTTCTGCGAAAAAAGTTGAGTTAGAAAAATGTCACATTTACATCCACCAACATCTAGAGGGTATTCCAAGAACGTTTCATTGGTTCACACTGCATAGTTAATTTCCTATAAATTATTTTCGGTCCACCGATGCTAAAGAAAAGGTAGAGGTTGGAGCACTTGGCACGCATTTTCTCCATTCCACTTTTACAGCGGATCTGTTAAGGGCTAGTTTCTCCAGGATCGTGTCCGTCTGCACAGAAATGTTGACGCAACACTCTGGTTGCCGCCGTCACTCATAGATGGCGGTAGCTGTCCAGAATGTTGCGTTTGCCGGTTGGTTGACTGCTTGCCGCCGTCGCTCGTGGATTGCGGCAACCTTTCCAGCCTTTCCATTCTGGCTTGCCGACTTGTGTACAGCCATTACTTCATTCCCACATAGTACGGCTTCGCTGGTCTTCCTTCACCAGAGTGGAAAGGCTGAAAGTCTTTTTGGCATAAATTTCACTTTAGGAAAACTATTGTTTTGTTATGACTTAGCTTGGATTCATTTTTATGAGTTTCTGGGGTGAAATTTTAAGGGGATGGTAGCTATGAGCTTGTATTTTATTTTTGTAGTTTTTAATGCTCAAGAACTAAAATTTTGGACAAAGGATGGAAATAAAAAAAAGTATTTGTGTTTATGTGGCTTCTTTGTCATAAATGATGGTATAATATAGAAATGTAGCTCCATAGCTATCTGCTCTGAACTGTCCTAAAGCAATATAACACATGAAAATGACAAATTTATAAGTAATTTCAAAACAATAGTTTTCCTACACAGACACGCCCACTTTCATCTGTGAACATATGCAATTTTTTTTGCACTTCACCCAGGCTAACAAAATTTGGCATTAAAGGAAAGCTGAAGAGCTTTTCGAAAAAAATGAGTTAATGGTTGATTCTGACGTGTCCGTGCCTGCTGAGTCCAAATATCACAACCGTTTGACCCAAAATAATCCCTAAACGCGAAAAAAAGCGAAGAAACCAGAAGCGATCGCCGCATCGGCACGCCATTGGCTAGTGACGCGTGACGCGCCACTACGTCATAAAAGGACCATCCCGATTCTCGTTTGCTCCGTCGCTTGCGGAGGTAGCCGGGCACCGGGTCTTTTGCTCTTGTAAATCGGGTTTGGCTTCTGATTTTTCAAAATCTTTCGGTGGATCCGGAAAAGGATTGTGTCCAGACGACCCTCGACGTGACAAAGTACGTGTTCCAGCCGTTGGCAAAGTAGGAAAATGACCCCCCGCAGTAATAAACGCAGATACGAGGAACTGCTTGCGCGGACGCGACATGGCTGGCTTCATACCTTCAGGAACGTACTGACTGCTATTTATTGTAACGTAAAACGTTGACAGTAAACGGGGTGTTATTGACGGGACGGCTCAAGCCGGATTAGCGTGACCCTCCCCAAAACGGTCGTCAGAGGACAAGAATTCTGCAAACATCGGCCTTCGTGCTTGCCAGCTGCTGGACGCGTGAGCGTGCAGGCTGCATTGTTCATCAAGGCTGAAGTGGTTTGAAGGGATAGTATAATTGGCTTCGGGCGACGGGAGAGCTTCCCTGAGATGAGACGGGTGATAAGACAGGGTCGCCGTTCTGCCACCGCAATGTCCTTGCGCACTATGCGAATAACTGCTCAGAAGGCCCATCCTTGTGATAGCGGTACCCTCTGCTGCGTTTAGTTTGTTTGCCACAAACTATTACGCCATTATAGCTTTAGAAAAAGCGGAGATGTGTGCTGTAGAAATGCGATCGCATTTCTACAGCACAAAGAATTGTTACATGACACAAACTTTATACGGAAAACACTGCGTAACTTGTAAAAGAACTCAATTCAGAACAGAAGGTCACAATCACATGCTTAGTATTTCCAAAAACCTCTCCTGAAGAGAATATGAACCTTTGGCAGGAAAATTTAACAAAATGTATGTTTACGTTTAAAAATATGTGACCTCAAATAATGCCAGCAACTGTTAAAAAGAAGTTTTTGCTAAAACAAGCTGCACCGTGAAAGTCGCATTATGAATCGCATGGCCATTTATTAGAGCAAGCCCTTCTCTCCCAAATGGCTGGGTAGCCGAGTAGATTAAAAGCAAAAGAAAATGATATTGGGCTACCCAAGATGGTTTTCTTTTGTTTCCCAGATTTCCCGGACCGGAGTCGGTCCGGAAAATATGGTCACTTCAACAATATAAGAAACCAACACTAAAACACTAATATAAGGCGGTTAACGCAAGAGAGCCAGTGGAAACCCGCTATTCGGCTAAATGATTGCGGCTTTTCTAGCACACTGCACAATTCTAATAACGTAATAGCTTTTTTCTAGAACAGTCGACCTACAATTCCTACCTAGTTACGTTTCCTCTTTGTTTCTGATTCTTAATGCGCTGAATTGCCTTCTTACCTTCAAATATGGTCGGCAGAGTGTCGGGTTCAGGCGAGCCTTCTTCAGACCCAAACCCATACGTACACAGTTTTCATATGCGCCGTCCGAAACGCGTTTCGAACAAAAAAGGTTTACTTGCTCAAACCCACCCACCCCTTTAAAATCTCGGTGACAAAGTGAAAAAGACGGTAAGCGGGAAGAACAACAGCGACGAGCGCAGTTTGTAAAAGCTGGTGGCTACACATGAGTACGGCATCGCGCAACAGCACGAGTCAGTTGGTTCGGTACCACGAGAATTCTGCAAACCCGTGAACAAACAAGAGAACGATCAACACTTCAGGCGATTGAGTCAATAGCATGACCGGTCAACGGATAAAAGCAAGCGCTATGCAGCGGCAGAACGAGGATGGCTCGAAAAGACACTAGAGCAGCCTACGAGGAAAGCGCGGCCAGCCGCGGCGGAGTCCCCCAGCCGGTCCTTTTGTGACGCCGGCTGACGGGCTTCCTCCTCTCTCCCCTTTCCCTCTGCTTCGGAGAGGCGTGGCTTCGGCGGTACTTTGAAGGCGCTTTTCCGGTTAATCCGCGCAGAAAATGACCAAACCAATACGATATTCGTGATGGCTGAGGTCTGATTAACTAGGCTCAGGTGTTTTTCCTATTATTTAAAACCGCTTCAGCTTCCCTTTAATGTTCTCAACATCAATGGAAACAAGCCCTGTAAATGTCATTTAAATCGGGCAAGTGGTTCAAACATTCACTTTTTGGGGTACTGTCCCCCCCCTTAAAGCCCGACCTACAAAATTGCTTCACCATTTTCCCCTCTCTCACTGCTATATTGAAGCAGGAAACTCCTTTCCTTGCTGCATCTCGGAGCTGAATAAGCCTGGATAAGCTTCTGGCTTATCCAACCCCAAGATGCAACAACAAAGATTTCCCTGCTATCAAGATAGCAGTGGGAGAGGGGAAAATGGGAAAGGTGGCGAGGAGGATTTTTCTACCCTGCGGAAAATGGTTTTGTAGGTTGACCTTTTTCTTGCCTTAAAATACCGGTCAAGCTTCCACCCAAAATTCGGAGATATCTCGAATAACTGGGAAATGGAGGGCCTATTGGGTCCGAGCACAAAAATCCAGAAGGAGCACATGTTAAGATGGGCTCCTTCACTTTTCACCGGGGGGGGGGGGGGGCACTCGGTGAAGTGGTCGACGAGGAGGACCATCTCGGTCAACTGGGCGGGCACTTTACACGTCCTGCGCTTAGCTCTCGCACATTCCAGGAGTGTTGTGCGGGTGCTTATTGTGACGCGGTTGCATGCACCTTGCAGTACCCCCAAAGGCCTGAGGGCGATAATGGACCCTTTTCGAAGGTGCGCGCCATATAGTAGCTGCTCTACCAAATATCCGAGCCTGCCGTTGTTTGGGCACATGCTCTGATTGTACATGGGACACGAGGGTTGCGTCAGCGTTTGGCATGAACTCTGCTCGGCCAATATTGCGAAAGTGCTGCGTCGGCGTTCGAGGAGGAGTTGGATCCGATCGTACGCTTCGCACCCAAGAAGTGGCGACCACCAGTGTTGCTCTCTGGACTTTTGAAAAGGGTCTTTGTCAGTGACGTTTCCTCTCGGTACTTGGTGTTGTCCACGTGATTGGCGTAATGCGCCTGCGCAGTGTACATCTTGGGAGCCGTCCGGCCGTTGCTGCCGTCGTCATCTCATCAATTGTGATAATTGTCTCACGGGATTTAGTTCACACTATGTGCGCAGATGGATGTGGCAGTTGTGCAGACGTCGTCAAATGTCGTAGACACCAAAACATGGTGAAGAGTGCGGTGCAGATGACACTTGCGCCTTGGCGCCTGGCACGTGCCTGCCCCAAACGGTGGTCTGCCGGCCTGCCCCAATCCCATCTATCGTTGCGTAGAGGAACATGTGACATCTCGTTCCACGTGATAGCCATGTTTTTGGCAGCCCGAGGTCAATATTGCCAGGTGGAGCTGGAGTTTCAGTTTCGATTTCTTCTCTTGTTTAAAGTAAGTGTTAACCTTATATATCCCATTTTCCTAAAAGCAAATGATGTGCCTTTTATTAGTGCTTTTTAATGTGAAATCACTCATTATCCCGAAATTTTCGGAATTGAGCGGAGTCGCCCTTTAACCTTTTGCCTACCGCAATAATTTTGAAAGAAGCTTTTTTGAAAATACCAAATTTTTTTTATGTGCCCTATAAATTTAATATGCAATACAAAGGCCAAAAACAAATGCCAAAATATTTATATGACAAATTTTTGAACAAACTGCAAAAGAAAAAGGGTCTAAAGTTCCGCTTCAATGCATTACCGCAGACAGTTCACATCGCCTTGCACATGGACGTTCAGGCCGGGCGTAGCAGTACTGCAGACAGTTCACATTACCTTGAACGCGAACTGAACGCAAAACGTAGAGGGGCTGGAGGGGGATTTTCTACATTGGTTCTAGTCCAATGCTGACATGCCGACACATGTCGTCCTCGAAATCGGAGTCGTCAGAGCTAAAATCCAATAACTCAGTTCCATCGCTCTCGCTGTTCGATGAAAGATTCATTTCCTCGTCTTCTAAATCTGAAAAGACATCACAATATCTTCGTTTTCGCCCCAATTTTGAGGCAAGATTGTCACTACGAACGCAGCGACCAGAAGTTGACGCCGCCATTTTTAAATTTCCTGTTGCCTGCGTTAGAACAATTTCCTGCCAAATTCAGAAATTTACCAGGTTTTCATTTTCCGTGAAGCGCCATCTATCCACGGCAAAGCTCATTGAAACACGTGGACTAGCCCAGTTCGTCCATGGTAGCGTATTGGAGCCCAAATGAACGTAAACGAGCCCAGCTCGTCTTCGGGGGGGAGCGGTACAAACAGTGGACGAACCCAGGTAGTCCATGGTAGGGAAAGGGTTAAAGGAGCTGTGCAACAGTTATAGTGATTTGCTTAAATAATTTGGGAGTTGGTGTCTCAATCTTTCTGAGTAAAGAACAAAAAACCGCTTTTGCCTGCATGTCCTAGTTCTTATTTTAAAAATGGACAAAGATTGAGGTTTCTGGCGCCTTTCAACTCCTTCACTAACTTCCGAGTCACGTGCGCTGCGACGTCAATGGGGAAGGCGCGGGGTTCCGGTGAAGCTCTCTCTTTAGAGCCATCAGTGAGCAGCGAGAACTCCTCCGCTCGCGACCGCGTGACCACGTGCTGGCGGGCGCAGCGCGAACAATATGGTGAAAGGAGGGGTGGGTCCGGCCATACCCGTCCGGCCCGTCCGGCCCTGTCCCCCCTCCCCCTCCGGCTTCTGGCGGCTGTTCCGCTGCTTACGGTTTTGTGGACCTAGGATAGATGGCGCCACTGAAACTCCGTATAATAAAAGTTTTGTCGATGATATCAGGTTTTTGACGCATTTATATTTATGTTGGAACGACAAGATTTATAGAAAAGTTACCTTTTATCGAGCAGGTATTCGCACGACTTGCCATCTTTCTACAAGATTCCCCATTGACGTCATGCCGCGTGTTTCTCATGGCCGCCGCTCGCGGCTGCAGGTCGAGGAATATTCTAATTTTGGCTTCGCGATTACGCGGCGGAATCGCAACATTTCGAAAGAAGGAGGTGTGTTTTCTGTTCTTTGTGACAAGGTGAACAATGTCAAAAGTAGAAAACGCCAATTCTTTCAACGTTAAAATCGTTGCACAGCTCCTTTAAGAGCTTTCTCTGGGGGGGAAAGACATTCATGTTTTATGTCCTCGGATGCTCATTGCCGAAGGGGGCTGGTGCACGGCAGATATTTGTCATGGAAGGTAGCACTGTCACTTGTGCCATCCCTCAAATAGCTTCATAACCCTCGGACGAGGCACATATCCAGTATTCTCCCTGGTAAAGTATTTGCTTCCATCAGCAATTTTTCACATTTTTTTTCTTGCCTTTAGAAGGTTCACCTTGATTGCAAGGATTATGTGTGTACGAGTAGCATCACTTGAAGCCCTAATGTGGGCTGCCTGTTGCCTAGTTCTTGACTACACATCATCCTTACACTTTTTCAGTCGCAAAAGTAGCAAGTGCATGACTGCATTTTCTTGAGTAGTTGAATAATTTGCACAAAGGACAGATTACCCTACTGTTCAACCTCCGAGGAAGGCGATTCCCTGAGCCATCACCGAAATCCTCGATAACACGAGTTTTCAAACTGTTGTGGCTAACCTTTTCTTAAAGGACAACTCTGGTCAAAAACAAAGCCAAAATAAATGACTGGTAATCGCTTTAGCGGCACGAAATATGATCCCATTTGAAATATTAGGTCAAAGTGAAGCCGCATACTCCACTAAAACCGATTTTAAAGACGCGACCAGCTGCTCTTTAGCGGGCGGCGAGTAGGTTAGCTTTTTGTCAAGCAACACTGACGCAGCACCGTTGTGACGTCACGTCGCGGCCATACTGCTGATGTCCAGTGTTGCCATCCCTCTTGCAGATAGTTTCGGTTTTGCCGTAGACGCCCGAAACCAAACTTTGAGCTGTGATATTTATAGAACTACACACAATTTCGAAAAGAAAATGATACCTTGTAATTCAGGGACACTGCCTTAGCTAAAAACGGTCGCAATCCCAAATTAAAAAAATATTGACCATAGTTGCCCTTTAAGGAGCCTTAAAGGGGCCCTGCAATCCTATTTAAGTGTCTATCTTTTTTGCGGTTTCCACATCTCTTGGGGTTCGGGCAACCCAGTGGGCACGGAGAGAGTAACTAAATATCAGTGCGTCATAATTTAACCGGACGACGCGGAAAGCTCCTCCTATGGGGGCGCCCGTGGTGCCTAAAACGCGCGGCATGTGACGAAATCGTAACGTTGTTGGTCCTGGTCAGCTCCTGCCTTACGACTGGTCAGAGCCGTTAAAAGCTTTTTTTTTTAGTCGAAATACAAAATATAAGTGGCACGAACTGTTTCAAGTAGTTATGAAAGTAGTTTTTCTTCAGTATTTTAGATCAGAAAAAAAACAAATGCAGTTTAGAAAGTACAGAAACAAGAAAACGTAACCGTTGCTGTGGTTGTCTGTCGCATACTAAAGAAGCAACTCTTCTACCTCGAGGAGCATGCTCTGTTTCCCTTGAAAAGTGTGCTTTGTTTGCTTCGTCTTCTTGGAGGCACCAACGACGTACACATTTTTCGTCAACTTCATACTTCCATCCAGCGCCTCTTTTGCCGTTTTGTTTAGCAAACAAAACAACCTTCTGCTTAAAATGGGCTGCGTAGGTCATGTACTTGCCCATAGAGGTAGTTGCTTACAGGTACTGTAAGCAAACATAGTTGCTGGCGGGAAGACTGAAACCGTCAATATGCTCGCTCTGAGCCCAAGATGGCGCATAAATGTAAAAACACATAATGCGAAAATTTGCACGCTATCTGGATTCCACTGGATAAATTACATCTTGCAAAGCCCCTCTCGGCAACAAATTTTCTTTTAAAACTAGGCTCGTAGTACGCACACATCTGCTGCAAACGTCTGGTTTATCGACTACAGTAGCTCTCAAACTCTTTGATCTCAAGGAATTTCTATCTGCCTCGAATGGCAGCGGAGGATACCCTTTCCGGTCTTGGTGTAGTAAAGCAGTGGAGGAGGCTACATGCCCCGTAAACAATAATGCACATAACAGGGAGTGTTTGACTTATAGACCTTCCAGGCTTTTGCCATATCCTTTATTTAGCTAGGTTCCCACTATTCGTTGGAGTTCCAGACCACCGCACCTTATGGCACCATTTGTAATTTGAGCAGTCTCTGCACTGAAGGGCGCAAAAAATGAGCGTGCTTTATTTCACGAGTTGGTTCATCAATGAGTTAGGGGAATGTGGTATGAACTCAGGTTTTAGCTAGAAATGTTTGGGGTAGCTTTATATGTGGTGTTTTTAGGCCCGACGGATTTGTTCTAGATACACACGAATGCTGCACTAATGCGGCTTCTGCAGGTGAGTTGTACGGCCAGGGGGACGTAATATGCAGTACACTCTTAGTAATTCAAACTCAAGAAAGTCACAAATTTAGTTTGAATTATCACAAATTCATCTAAATATGTTGCAAAATGCATTATGATTTGCTAGTATATGGATGGCTACACATACAAAGCAAATATTTGTTGATTTCATCTAACTAGGCCTACTAATCATAAAACAGTATGCCACTCATGAAACATTGGTGAAATTATAACATAAGTTTATTCACCTCTCAAAAATGTTAATCGTGGACTGTTTAGACAGCACATGACACCTCAAAACAAACGTTAAGTTTGTTCATCGAGCAAAAACGTTGTCTATTGTGAACTATTAAGTAAGGGGACACGTGAGCGATGAAAACGGGCGTCGCGCGGCAGTTTCCATAGCAACCTACGGGGACTCTGTGACGTGGACCTATGCCATGCCGGCACGTCGCATCGTTCGCGGAAGTTGCTATGGAAACTGCCCGCGCGGCACCCGTTTTTGTTGTTCATGTGCCCCTTGCTTTAGCCCCGTTGAGCGTGCATCTTATCGAGCACCGGTGCACTGCTGAGAAGCAACGCCCGCGGAAGTGAGCTTCACGTGTGTTGCTTCTCCGCAGCGCCTCAGTGCTCGGAAAGAAGCGGGCTCAACGGGGCCGCGAGAACAAACAGTATGAATTCTATGAAAACGCCGTTCGAATTAAGCGGCAAATGAATACATTAAAAATGTAGCGGGACAGCCCAAATTTTGAAATTTGTGTGAATTAACCAGAAGTATGAAATATCCAAGTTTGAATTATCGCGAGCCCACTTAAAGGAGTTTGAATTATCGCAAGCCCACTTAGGTGGCTAATCGTTGCGATAGGTAGAATAATTAACTAAGATTTGCTCATTAATTTTTTAATTAATGCGAATAAATATATGGCTCCAATTAGAAACTTTTTGAATGTCATTGGTAAATATCAGAAAGACGAAGTGTGTGGGAAGTGCTGTAGTGTGCTAAAGTTACCACTCGTGCAACAGGCACAATGCTGGCATTGCAAAAACGCAGATGGTGATGATGTGTTCGCACAACAGATTTTTTACCTCCCGAGAAAACAGAGCATCGTAGCTATGTGAGAAGGGAAGACTGGAAGGAGGCAAAGGTGGTATTGAAACGAAAATTCAGGCAAGCATTTGCACGGCGGAGTTGCGTGTAGCCGAGTCGACAGGGTCTTCCCTTTCGCGAACGTGTTTGCGACCTTCGGGAGCTCATCGAAACTAAGGCAGGGGAAAGAAGAAAAAAAGGCACCCCACAGCTCGGCACTGCCGAGTGTAATCCTTCTCCAAAAGGAGGGGTACCGGTCGGTCAGACGGGATGACGGATATTCTGCAGGCCAGTCGCAGATTCTCTGTGGCTCCCTGCCTTTCTCGGGGGATTAGGAGACATTCGCGACGTGGCGCACGTTGCCTCAAGACTTGATGACGTTTAATCCCCTCCTCGGAGAGAAACTCTACCATGCAAGTACACCATGAGACGGAAAATCTGCACTGGTGCATTTTCGCACGCCCAGCCTTGTGCCTGTTGCATGAACCACATGCTATGCTTCAAGTTTTTCCAAAATTTACTGACGTCGTGGTTTTCAATGGCACTCAGCAAGTTGCTAATTGGAATCATAAGTTTACCTTTACAACTTAAAAAAGTCATTGGCAAATTTTAGCTAATTACTTATTGTGACGATTAGCCTCCTATATCGCGTTCCCCTGGCCGTATAATCCATCTGTGCAGACTACACTAGTTTAGCTTTCCTGACCTTTTTAAAAAGAGTCATAGAACCTTAGAAAACATGTATGTGGCTGGGTTAAAGTGACCAGAATTGAATTTGCTGTTGCAAAGTTCCCCAATAAATCAACTTGTGCAGGTATCTTTTGTGATTCCCGAAGACTTAAATCTATGGGCATCAGACTCCAGTTCCTACTCTGGTTGCTAAAATACCTTATTTGTGGCATATAGAGAAGTGAAGGATAGTTCCTCTAAGTTTAAAGAGAATATAGACGACCAAAATGTGCTAAACTATTTCCCTGAAAATATCTTTTTAGAAATATTTTGCCTCTCAATGGTAATTTGCTATAGAAACCCTAGTTTAATTTTAGTTGGTATTGCTGGCATGTTTGTACTTGTATGATATGTTTTTTTCCTGAACATGTTTATAATGCAATGAAGATGGCATTGGCCACTGCAGAGTGAGAGCTCTTGCACAACTGCCTGCTGCAAGTCCTTCAACTCATTTCCGGATTTCGAGGAATAGGCATTCAATGGCATATTCTCATATTGCAGAAAAACCCATATGGCCTTCTTTTCAAACATTCGACAAAGAAGGCCACAAAAATAATAGTAGTCTCATAACACATCTTTCTAATGCTCTTTTGAACTTGTTCAAATGAGCCTTGAAATAAGATCTTGATTGTATCATGGGAATATTATTAGTTAATCTATATTAAGTAAGAACATGTGTAACCGTTGATAAGCTCTAAGAAATAGCTTGGTCTGACTTTCTTATCTGCCATCTTCCAATGTGGAGTGCTACTGTGCTTCTGTTGTTTGGGTACCATGTCTGAATGTTCAACCAGTGGTCCCCACATTTTGTTTGCTTTAGAGTGACCTATACAGGTCTCTTATAACTCGTTTTTTTAACTTTCCTGCAATAACCTTCAGTTTTTGGAGCTAACATGTATAGGAAAGATGTGAATAAGGCAGGCCACATATTTTTGCAAACTCTGCTTATGTGCCTGCAATTATTAGTTGCATAAAAATGTTTTCTCCGTGTGCATTATTATACTTTTTTTTACTTTGTTTAGTTTTGTTGCGTAAATTATACTTTTTTACTTGGTTGTGCTCATTGAAATGGGAATGAATTCAACGGTAAATTTCATTTGCCCTCTGTTCTGGTTCCAGCATTCTCAGGGGGCCCTCATAGTACCATGACCATTTGGGGCTTGGGAGTCCACTCAAGTTCAGAAACTTAGTTTTGTCTACCATAGTTTAACCAAAATTTACTAATGTGAGATATTAATTTATCCTTTTCATAAATTTGCTCCACATTGGGGATTTTCTCTACCTCGCATTAGTGTCTAACACTAGTGTGATGCACTAGTGATAGTCTTATTAGTACATTTGAGTTGTCGTTTTGAGAAGCGATGGGATACAAAATTGGGGAAATGTTTTAAAGCTTTGTGACTTTGTAAATTTGAAATGTAAGAATCCATATACCTGCACTATATATTCATTAATATATTCACAGTTGTCTACCTTAATTTCTACGTAAAGTAACCGACTACTTTCGACCTTGAACATTACGAAGTGGTAACTTACTAATGCCGCTGGCATCTGCAAACCGAGAGGTTACTCGCTTTTCCCATGATAATATGCACCTTGAGGCTCACACTATCTAAAGTAAGAGCTAGCGTTAATTAAAAGGAAACTCAATAAAAACAAGGTCTACTGACATTTTTTCCTTAACCTAGTTACTCTATCACTTCATCCAAGTAAGGTTTAATGGACTCTAAAATACTGTTTTCTAAAACAGTTTTTGCTATAACGATCACTTCTCTTTTAAATTAACAAAAATAGGGTAGGGTGCCTCAATGTTCTTCCGTTTAGGATGCCGGGACACTCTTCCAAGGGCTCCCAAGCAAAAAGAACCTAAGGTGTTGCAACAAAAATGGCCCGACGCCGGTGCCCTTGGCAAAGCGCACACAAAGGCACTTGGGATAGGATAGGGTGCCTCCATGTGTGCCTTTGCTTAGAGTGAGGACATTAATCATTTTGCTCGTGACACTTTTTTTTCTTTTGTTCGAGAGCACTTGAAAGAGCGTCTGCCAGCACAAGCTCTCGTTATCGACTGTGCTACGGTGGCACTTTGTTACCGGCACTCTTTTTGCATTTTCCCCATGAGCACGTGCCGTTGGCATTGGGTACCGTGCTGCAAAGAACGGTGTCACCCTAAACGAAAGGACATTGAGGCACCCTAAAGTGGGCGAAAGGTCAAGAACCCATTAGAAGCTCCGCTTCCAGCATGCGCTTGTTGCCTTCCACCAAGCTTTGGTTGCGCATGCAATGAAGTACCATCAAAGGCAGGAAGGTCGTGCCGGAGGCGGAGCATCCGTCGGGTTCTCGACCCATCACCGACCCTATGACGGGGCAGCTTCTGAACTGCACTGTTTCCTCGTTGAACTCATTCCCGTTGCCTCGAGTGCCCCCTGGTGGTGCGAGGTGTTTCTCCTTTGTTGCGTTCTGCTTGTTTCTTGTCCTATGTTTGTTTCTAAAAGCTGGGCTTCCCTCCTCCCCCAAGAGTGGTGGTGCCCTGTCTCTCCAGTGCTACCTGTGCGGCAAGCTGGGGCACATCTCGCGAGACTGCCCCAGCAGCGAGAGGGATGACCGCAAGTGCTACAACTGCGGCCACCTGGGACACATCAGCCGAGACTGCCCTGAGGCCGGCGGCAACGACACTGTCGCCGACGTCTGCTATCGGTGAGGCCCCACGTTGGATTGGCTCGGTTGGCACACTTGCACCTGTCATGCGCCGCGCTTTCGACCGTCGTTGGCTCAATGACAGTTTACGACGTCACGATTGACTGCAGTGAAACGCCGGTGTCGAATCTCGTCGAGTCGTTAAAGGCCGACGTACACTTTACGCTTTCCACTGTTGCCCTCCTCCTCCTTTCCTGTCTCCACTTTTTACATTGCCCCAACTTGGCCCTCCTCGCAGCTTAGGAGAGGGGAGCGCTAAGAAGATTATCTTCCCTGCAAAAAAACTAGTTTGTACGTCAGCCGTTAACTGTGTGTCACGTGCACGGGGGCAATCGAGCTGTGCCCTTTGAGTCGTTTTGATAAGTTTCTGCTTGCCTTCACCCAATGGGAAAAGTTGTGCCAAACAGATTCATTATTTATAAACAAATCCGTTTTTGGAAGAGTTTTTGTTTTCATCTGTCAACCATGACAACCCAGTAGGGCTTAGCATAGCCATTGTAATCCATTCCAGGTTTCTGGGTCTGCTTTGAGCTCTGCTGCATCGTTTGGTTGGTTTTAGTGGCCTTTTGGACCGTAATACTGAAGATGACCGAGCGTATATTTTTTTCTGGGTGCATGTGTTAAGAAGTGAGAAACTGCTTTGTAAAAATGTGCCTGGTCACGGCTCTCATTTTATTATCACGCTTGGTTGCTTTATACGTGGACTCTTACCAGCCAGTTTCATTATGCGGCTGCTGCCATGATGCATCGAGGGATCTTTAGTCTCTACAAGCGCGACAACCTTGCTGCGAATTAGTGCGAGCAGAGCACGAGCTGGTACGAGCTCTCTCATGCACTACCTACCTCCTGTGAACTGAAGTTATGGCAGTGTTGCGCTTGCATGGAACGCTGAGTGAGATTGGTCTATAGTGACCTTTTGTCCCTATGGAGATCCGGTGCATACTTGGGCTCTTTCGCCGTGCGGCTTTTTAATGGGCGGAACGGGAACAGGAAGAGTCCAAAATAGGGAATTAAAACAGATGGCTGATATTCTCCAGCGCCGAATATTTTGCCAAGCCTTACATGAAGAGCATGTTTTTTGGGCCAAACGGCGGCTGTTTTTTCTCCCCCGGAACAAGGGGCTAAAGCAACAAACTGCCGTTCACTTTGGCTACCTACGCTATTTGTCATAAATGGTGTACGCACCCGAACGTGATTTGGGCTCTGCACATGAGCAATGGTGACAGCGCCGTTTCCTTGGGTGCGAAGAAGTGCTTAGGTGCATTAATGTAAAACTCTTTATCGATTAAAGGCCACGAGTGGATGACCTGTAAGTTTAAGCCCTGCAAGCATGCTTTTGCGGAACGAGCCCTCGCACTAAAAAAGCACCTCTCAAAGCAAGGAGCACGAGCTAGATTGCACTTGTAACCTTTGCTGTTCCACCAGCATAAGGGTCACTGTGTGTACCCATCTGGAGATGCACATCCCCTTGTGTCTCCAAAAGGGGGGCAGACAGTCCACATTTTGTTTCCCATTATGAAAGTGAGGTGAAGGGTGATGGACGGCCTAGTTTGCTTTCCCCCTCGAGCAAATTGCCCTCATTTTCCTGCCTGCTGCCTGTTAGTTTAGTTTTTCTTTAGAATGTATGGTTAGTGGGTTCATATTTTGTTTGCAACATCTTACAAAATGTGAGTCTGTGTGCACTCCCTTGCACAAGCTTGACCCAAGGATTCCAAAACCAGAGTTGGGTTTTTATCCTTGGCCGCAAAAAATGTGCGCTACACAACCCAACCCAAGCTTCAGGGTTGAGCTGGATCCGTGCTGTGCGCCGTTGTAGATACTTCATTCTTCCATTTAAACTCACAATCGAGGTGCCATATACAGTAATGATACAAGTTGACCCATATCGTTTCTCCTTTTTTCATCTCCAGAGGTGCAAATTATACTTGTTCCACTTTGCTTTTTCTGGCCCAATATAATATTCTTGATATCCTTTTCTGCGAAGTTAAACAGAAATAATAATCTTAACCGTTTTGGACAAAATGAATGGCGGACTTTTTAACAAGGTCAGCTTCTGAACCACTATCACCTGTAGCACCCAAATTGTTTGCCCAGTAGCATAGCTTTCCTGCATAGGAGTATATGAAATGATATCCCATTGGCTGTGTTCCAATTCTTACTCTAGTAAATCCGAGTCACTCCCGCGGGCGATATCACGTGACGACACAGATGGGGCGACGCAGGACGCTGGTACTTTTTTTTAATGCCAAGGTGCAAAACCTTGGTTCCGGAGCGAGGTCGAGCAAGTTTCGGAGGACCCAAGACTGAGCGGTCCCGCATGCTTTCTTTCAGCTGCAACGAGCGTGGCCACATAGCTCGCAACTGCCGGTCGACACGCACCAACAACCGCTGCTACCACTGCGGCGAGGTGGGCCACCTGGCACGGGAGTGCGAGATGAAAGCCTGAGAAGGGACGGCACGAGACAGACCAGCACCACCACCCGTAGGGGGGCTCCACAAGCCACCCCAGCCATCCACCTAGGCCAAGAGAAAAAAAAAAAAAAAAGAAAAAGGAGGGGGACGCCACGGTAGTGTTTCTCTCCCCTCGTATCTCTCTGCCCCCACGGAGCCCCCTTGGCCTCCCGCTTTGGAAGAAAGACTCCCTCTGCACCGCGCGTTTCGTCTCTGGGAGGAAGGAGTTCTCTCTCTTCTTCGCAAAGTCCGCTTCGCGGCAATGCTTCGCGAGCAGTCTCTTTCATTTCTTTCATGCGCACATGATTTCTTTTTTTTCTTCTCACGCACATGTTGGGATTAAAGGGAGGGATCAGTCGTAGTGTCCCGGGGAAAGAGTGCGCCGCTTGCAGTGTTGTGCGTGTTTCCACTTGGTGGCATTAGAGAGAGTTGCCGGGGGAGTAGTTTGGCCGGCGGCGGCAGCGGCGGGAGAAGCTGCTTTTTTTCTCGAGAGGCACGTTGGGGTGTGGTTTGGGGTTGAAGGGACGTGGAGGAGGTGGAAGTTCGCACCTGTTCATTGTTTTGGTGCCACTGTGGGCGGGAACCGTTTCCGCCGGGCTTGCTCGTTACCCCGCCTCTTCTTGCCCCCGAGCCCCTCGGCCCTTCCCCGCCCGAACGCGGGCACGCTCGAACCAGGCATCTCGATCAAAGTCCGGGCGGATTAGAGGCGTGCAAGCAAAACGAGATTGTGCCCCGTGTTTGCAAGGAACAGCTTCCGCTAGTCGCCACTGTTACCGTGAGGGGGGAGACCCGTGAGGGCTGCCAACAACCCGCAGCATTTGCCGAGGGTCACGTGGCTTCCTCTAGGGAGAGGGAAGAGATCTTTTGAAGTTTGCAAGACGTTGTTGAGCACAGGCTTGTCGGCCGATAGCTCTTTGGGACGAGTCTCAAGAAAGTGGCTGTCGTACCCGCCGTTGCGGAGCGGTATGCAAGTCCTCGGACGGGCGCACGGCTGGTCGTCCCGTCGTGGCAAGGGAACTTTACGAAACGTTGCGCCGACGTTCGGCACGAAGAAACCATATTTATTTTCTCCTAATAAAGAAAGCAGACGAGTTGGGCAGGAACCGTGTTGTTGCCGCCGCGTGTGATCCCGATTTGTGGGGCCGAGATCTGGGGTGCGGTTCTTTGGGGAACGATGGGGATGACACAAAACCCCTTCTTTTGCGAGGGATGCTCAGGATTAGTGTACAAAACGGAAACGGGGTTATTTTGTTTTCTCTCACTGTGCTTGTACAAACATCTCTCCAGTTGTTTGGTGTTCTCGGGAGACTCCGCGAGAGGTCCTTCGAAAATGGCAGACGAGTGGCGACGACAGAATTAATTTCTTTTACTCTCGCGTTGTCGTGCCTGGTGGGCAAAAAATGGGGCAGATTTTGCACGTGCTTATGACTGGGCATCTCAAAGGGATCACGAAACTTTATCTTGGGCTCGAGTTTTATAATTCTCTCGTAGCGCGAAGCCAGCACGTAAGGCTAACAAGGGAGATCTGTGTGCTCGTTCCCTCTTGTAGGAGTTCCTGTCTCAGTTTTCTTTTTTAATTTTGACAAAAGGGTAATGAACATAGAGCCTAATTTCTGGTACGAGACTTAAAAAAAAAAAAAAAAAATGTTGGAGTGGAGTATTTTTGTTTCCTGTGAAGGCTGGCTAACTTCATTTCGACACATCTAGTGCCATGCGGGGGACATTGGTCAACTTCACCGAAGCTCGTGTGTTCAATTGTGGAGCCAAAACATTACAGCCAAACGTGGCTAACAGACGATGTGAGCACTGCTTCATTGCTGGGCCTTACCCGGGGACAAGTACCCCAAACTGTAACGAGGTCACCAAGCTGTAACGGGGTCCGAGGTGCAGCGTTTGCTCCAAGTACCGTCACCCCAGACACGCAAACATCCGCGATGGAAACCGGTGCCAGAATACCCGACCCCATGCTCTGGTGGCGAGTTGAAGTGATTAACGGCTATATTTTCTGTAACGGCCTGTATAAATGGAAAGAAAAACCGACTAAACATATATAGTACAACTGCTGCGAAAATAGACCGATATCACCAGCCAGTTTTGTTACGCCGCCGTTGCTCCTGCTATGCATCGAGGGAACTTTCGTCTTTTTACACCTCCCTGAAGCACTGCCGGTTCGGAGCATGACACGGCACAAGGCATCTTGAGAACTCCCGCCTGCCTCCTTTGAACTAAAGTTATGGCGGCGTCGCGCATGCGCCAAGCACTTGGTGAGATCGGTCTATCGGGAATTCACTCTAGAAATTAGTGTTCAGTGAAAGTGGCAAAAATTGTTTCATGGTTCCTTTGAGCTCACTCGGTTATCGGACCTGCGGAAGCATTCTTTTAGGCCGATGATGGCGGGCTTCCCCCGTGCCCGCCAAGCATGCCTGTAAAGAGGAAGGGGCTCCAAATTGTCTCGACTAAGGTTGCAAAGTATGCACAGAGTGAAGGGAGAGAGTGGTCTATCCTGTTTTTTGTCTTTATAAGGAAAATCCCAGGAGCACCCCGTGCAGTCTCCCAGAGCCCATGGTTAAAACCGGAGGCAATTGCGCCATTTGAAGACGAGAATGTCGGGTGTTGCCCCTGCCTACGTTGTATTTTCATGCTGCAATGTTCACAATGTGTAGTTGGAGGTATATATATATATATATAAAATAAATATATGTTACATGTATATACTTGTTGGAAGAGAGGGCAAAAAGCTTGCCAGATATTTACAGCTGGTTCGTTAAGTGGAAGGTTGTTTCGAATCCATCCCCAGAAGTAGCGACGACGACGAGGCATTTCGGTCTTGCACGAGACCAAGTGAGCTGAACCAACACTAGTCTTCTCTACAAAGCACTTGCATGTCCATTGTGGAAACAGACAAAACCAAAAAAAAGTATCTCACACCAACACCTTAGTTTGAAACGAGTCCACAATTCTCAGAGTTTTGGGGCGGGAGGGGAGAGATTTTCCGCTTGTTGTTTCATCCGCTGGGGACAGTTTCTCCCTTCGGCTGTTTTCAAGAAGAGAGCTCCTGTATTTAATCGAATGTTATCCACATAACGGAGGTGTACAAACTGGGATGTGAGAATAAACCTACAGAAAATGAGGTGCCTCGTTCGCTGGTCCTTTGTTTTATTGACACTTAGTATAACTTTGTTCCACCGTAACTTGGCGAAGAGCAAACGCCGTTTCCCCCTCGCGACAATCGGAGCGACAGGCGAAGCACACAACAGCCCTTACAGTAGGTACAGGGGCGAGAGCTCAACCGTCGGAGAAGAGGGGAAGGAGGAACCCCCTCTTACCAGTCCAAGACGTTGCTTTGTCCCCCTTGGAGATTAGCCCGTCATTCAAAATTCATACAAACGCGACTATCCTTTACCAGGCTTCGGCAGCACAGCACGCATCTGCTAGTAGTGCGATAGTCGCACGTCTCCCCCCCCAACGTGCCGATTGGCTCACTGGGGCCATAGCCTTTGCCAAGTTACAGTGAGGCGGAGTACAGATGCAGGTAAGAGTCTCGTTTCATGCCCTTTTCAGGAAGGTTCCAAGCAAGAAGTTAAGCAATGCATCTCCGAGGTCCACACGAATATGTGGCTTGCATGCAACGTCGCACCGTGCCGACGGACATTTCCACTTCTTCTTGCCGAGAGAAAAAAAATTCAGTGTTTTGAAATGTAAGCCACAATAGGTAGGTGCTACTAGTGGCAAGGTAACCACAGTGGCTGTTGAAGCGGCGTCCGTGCGGGCCATGTATTGCGCGTTTCCCATTTCAGTGCTTGCTCGGTTCCTTCGTGCCGATGAAATTGGAAGCTTTGCAATCATACTACCATACTCGTTTGGCAAGCTGTTCTAGTCTGCGTGCAGTCAAAAAATTATTTGTTTGTTATGCCATTGCGAGATCAAGCACAGTTCATCAAAATTGAAAGCTTAGTTGTGGACTTACTCCGAGCTTACTTCTGGATTTTTCTAACGGACACCTGTATGAACATTTGTTTGATCCCTAGTGAACGATATAATGAAAAGACTTTCGAGAAGAGTGATGCTGCTTCTCCCTCCTGTGACTGTGAGGTTGTAAACTTGAGCACTTTTTTCTCTTCTCACCAAGATGGAGCACCCCTCACAGGTACCATAACCTATTGCAAATCACGGCGTGCTGGGCTACAGCGTTTTCTTGTTTCCACCTCGCAGTGTAAACGATGGTTATTTTGTGTGCATGGCTGTGTTAAGGCCTGTTCATACATACAGCGCACCTCTCCATCGGTGCGCTACTGCATGCAATCCCGCCTATTCCTGTTCGCACACACAATGCAACACCAATTTGGCGTTAAGTTAGCGCCGACAGTAGTGCTAATACCGTGCTGGCTTTGTTACCTTAGCGGCGAGTTGCGTGCGCACACCTGCCTTTATGCGCACGAAGAAGCAAAGACGTGGTGGTTTGAGCCATGGTGCAACTCGGACCCCCGTCGTCTGCGTTGCTGCCCGCCGTAGACCCTGGCAAGTTTCTTGGCCTTATTTTTTACAGAAAAAAAGCTACGCTTTGTAATTTTACAAGAAAAAAACGACCTGTGAATTACACCTTTGACGAAAAGTTTAGATTGCTACGTGCAGGCATCAATTTTTACGGTCCATTTTAGATCGAGCCTGGTGACTTGAACCACCCTATATATATAAAAAGTCTAAACACTAAGTGGACAAACCGAACCTGCAAGCTGAGATCTAAATACATTCAACGAGATGGGGCCGATCAGAGTATATCAGTAGAAAAGGGAGTAAAGGAAACAGAGGAAATTATGGGAAGAGAGAATGCAGGGGAAATCGGCTTTAACGATATACAGGGCACAAAAACAAGAAATAAAGAAGGAACAGTTTTATGATAACTCATTGGGGAGCTCATTACTGTTTGAAGCAAGAACGGGGGTGCTAAGAACGAAAACGTATAAGGCTAAATTCCAGGAAATTGACACGCTATGCAAAATATGCAACCACGAAAGGGAAACTTTAGGACACGTAATTTTAAGGTGCATGGGGCTTCGTCCCACCCTCTTGGGGGGGATGACTACCGATTTGGAGGGGGCTCTGGGGATTTACAGACATGGATGGATGAATGAATAGGGAAAGAATGGACCTTTTGTAGAAATACGCGGTGCGCATGCGCGGAGTATTTCATGCGCCTGGGTTCGAGAGTATCTAGTTCCAAACAATCCGCCATCTTGCTTTTCTCGCCTTTGAGCGGTTTCGTTGTGTCGACCTCGGGGCGGAAGATTACGCACGATGGGGACAAAGGTGAGCTTGGGGGAGCCGTATCTAGGTCACATCGCCTCAATGGGTGAACAGGATGTAGCTGACGTTTTGGGTGTGGAACGGGTGGGAGAGGCCTAGGGCGCGCGTTGTTTTCCAGTCACCTAGTCTCGAACCGATTCGCGTGTCTAGGTGGCAGCACACATTCGCCAAGAGGTCCATTGCGGTAACTAAGAGGAGATTGGAAGATTGGTAGACAAAATCTGGGGAACGGTAAAAAAAAATATACAAATAAAAATAAGCAATGGGATCACTTTAAAAAAAAGGGGGGGGGGGAGGTTCTGTTATGACAAAATTTATACAAATTAAAAAAAAAAGAAGGGATGACGAAATGTTAGGCTAGGTGGCGCATGCTGCCACCCGTTACAAAGGGTATAGGCAGAGCCGTATATGTAGAGAGTTTGGCCATTCGTTGGGAAGTATAGGAGACAAATGAGGAGGCGCCATTGGCCGAAAGCGGGCTGGGCGTGTTCCAGGGCGTCTTCAGAAATTCGAATGTGACCAACCAGAAGCCGGAAACAATAGGAGGTATTCACTGGCCGCCATATTTGAGGTCACTGTTTAGAGCGCATGCTCAGAACGAGCTCGCATTAATAGGCTGCCAAGACCGGCAATCTTGGTGGTGCGGAATGCACGTGGCGAAAGAACTGTGGAAGCTCGCGTTCAGCACGCGCTCCGCAGCCGAGCACACAGCTATGGCCGCCAGTGAATACTCCCTATAGACCTTTTCCGCAAAGGCGCCGCCATCTTGAATTGTCGTCACTTCCAGTATGGGCGAAAACATTGTTTTGCCGTCGCCACGCCAATACAAGGCATTTAGGACATGAACGTAACCGTCACACATTCTCGTTTTGCCTCCCCTCTATTTCTTTACTGTTTGCAGGTTGAAACGTTTTGATATTTTTTCGTCGCCCATTCCGGATATGCCTATTAGGTGGCTGGGGACAAGGGTACACGAAAAAGGTCTATAGACCTTTTCTTTAATGGCGCCGCCATCTTGAGAATTGCGGCGCCGACGACGCCGTCTAGCGGCTTAGAAAAAGAAGTACCGGCTAGTTCTGGGAGCACAGCTATTTGGGTAGGCAACGGTGTGGGTATGGGGGGAACTTGGCTAGACTTGGCTATGGTGGGCTGCAATAGACCTTTTCATGCTCCCCCGCATGGGCGCTGCCATCTTGGAATCACGTGACGCGGCAGCCATTAGGTTGCTTCAACTTGCTGCTCCGCTCTCCCCTCCGCGCCTTGTCGGATGCGTTGTATTCGTGTTTTCCGTCACGTTTCACCGCGCTTTCTTGCCTTACTTCGGAAACTGTTGTCCGATACGTCTACTCGACGACTAAGACATCACGAGGGTTCAAAGGTTTATGACAACTGAGGTTTGTTGACCTCAGTTGTCAGTGGCGGAACATTCTCAGTAAGAAGCGCGTATATTTCTATCGCGCATTTCGGATCGGGAGGCGTCAAGAATAGTCAGCGCAAGGAGAGTATCTGTATTTCCTAAAAGTATCGTTCTTTGTATTCATAATGCATCAAAAACAGTTTCTTTTGATTATGTGAGGAAACTCGCGGAGAAGATGGACATGCAACGAAAGTTTAACTTGTATTTTATCTGTGGCTAGAAGTAAAGGTACGTCAACATCAGGCGATTTGTTTGTTCATCATATCACACCTACATGTGTATGAGGTTCTCAATCTTTTTTTTTTTTTCGGCGTAAACATTCGGTTGGTCGGTTTACCTATGAAGTTTAAGAAATTGTATACCGTGCTCGCTCCCATTTCGACAGTCATTGAAGTGATTTATTGATTGTATTTAGGTAACCAGTGCCATCCACTAAGTTTATTTTAACACAAAGGTTGGGACTTCCCGCGTAAGGAACTGCCATAGACAACTTAACAGTAGAGAGTTTTAAAATAGATTACACAAAGAAATAACGTCGTTCCTATTTGCAAATTTAAAACGCGGTTTGGGTTCGGCGTATGCGCAATAATGACGACGCTTTTTTTTTGCGTACGCTGTTTTAACTTTTGCCAGTAACAGAAATTTGCAACATTTCACACCGACAAAAAAGAAAAGCCGTCTCTATAAAAGTCACAAGAATCCAGGATTGTCGATGACGAATAGAGGTTTGCTTTGGTAGCTGGCGACGCTGAAATTTACAAAGAGAATCTGTTCAAACAAATAAATATTTGTTCACACAGGTCCGTGAAGTGGTGCCTAGCGCTAGAATTAAGCCAAACTTTCCGAGGTATTTCTCCTCCTCCGTCCTTTAATTTTATTTGGCCAATTTTACGGAAGACAAATACTAGATTTAATTTGACGGGCCTGTCACTTATATTATATCTTGAGTAAGCATATGTTCATATAAAAATAATTTATTTCCTAGGACCAATATCGCGAAATGCTGCTGATGAGTACTTCAGCGGGGCTGATAATTTAAGAAATTTCCTACTGGGCCTGTCAAAACATGCCTGAGTACTGAAAATTAAAAAAAAAGGACGAGACAATATTACTTGGTTATATCAATTATATGCGTCATTACACGATACGTTTTTAGTCTGCGAAGTTAACTAAAGGTTGGGTGCCCACAAAAACCAAACATTGAGTAGTAAACTCGCGAGTTCATCTGTTCTGGCCGATTCCGCACATTGCAAATCAAGCTGTCGATATGCTTGTTTACATTCACGTGTTAGTCTCTTCATTAGTTTGTTTTTCAGGAAACTGGTGTCGTCGGGTACGGCCGTAAACGATGGTAATCTTCCGTGTACATCAGTCAGGTGTTTCGCAACCGACCATAGTCAAATACATCAAAGGAGTTGGTAAAAAAAGCCCGTAATTTAGGCTAAAATAGACCTCGTAGTCCTCAAAGTGGTTCAGTGCCCCTGTTTCATTGGTTGTGTGCTACAAAAAAAAAAAAAATAATCGTATCGCAAAATTAAGCAAAAACAAGGTACAACAGCAACATAGCCGCGTTCACGTTGAAACCGAAACCAACCGAATTGAAGCAACCTAATGGCGCCGAGTTCGTCAGCGCCCTCTATCCGCCGGTGAGGCAACTACTAAAATGAAAAGGTCTATAGCTTGGTTGGAGCTTGTCCGGTTGAATCCAGCTGGCTACTCCCAGGCCATCACCTCGCCTCCTCGAGAGAACGACGACGAAGACGGTGGGGTGTTTTGATTGAGTTTCCTCAGCGAAGTATATATGAGCAGTTTAATGTAGTCTATGCAGGTAAGCTCTCTGCATTTGATAGCTCCATCTTGAGTGGTGGCATGTAGACTTTTTCGTACCTTTCACATACCATGGGGCTTGCAGTGATAACCTAATTAGACCACCTGCACCGGGAATTAAAGTCGGTCCTCTTGTCGTAGACGAAGTGGTCGTGAGCTTAAACGTGTCGTTGAGTCTGATACGAATCTCTCGCGATTCAAGCTCGCAATCACTGATCTCAATGACAATTGCTGGATCGCGTTTGCCCGCTCCGCGAATGCGGTCACTGGCGGCCATCTTTAGGTAGAGTTATATCACCTCTAGCCACGATACAGCTACTGCAGCCACTTGGCAGCCGCCATCATCCATCCATGGCAGACGGCGTTTTGGCAGTTGTGGTGGCAGGCTGTTATCAAAATAGCGTGGGTGATATTCCGTGATTGATTGAAATTGTTTGACAAAACATGTTTTTAAAACCCGGCGTGAACGGTAGCCCGGTCTTTGAGGACCCGGTGAAAGTTTCAAGAAATCGCGCAGCACCGGGGAAAAGCAGCACAGCACGCATCAAAAGTCGCATCGAAAGAAGCATCGAAAGCAGACGCCGGTACGTAGTCTGCTTTCGATGCGAGCTGCGCTGCTTTCCCCCGGTGCTGCGCTTTCGTAGAACTTTCGCCGGGTCCTCAAAGATGAGGCTACCGTTCACGCCGGGTTTCAAGAATTTGCTTCGTCGAACAACTTCAATCAAGAACGAACTATCACCCACGGTACAGTGTACTAGATCTACGGCTATTTTATGGCAGCCTGCCGCCATTGCGCTGTCCGCCATATTACTATGATGGCTAGAGATGATATAACTCTACCTAAAGATGGCCGACCGTGGCCGCATTCCGGTCCATAGGCAGAGCTGGTCAAACGCGATCCAGCAATTGTCATTGAGATCAGTGCTCGCAATCGACTGACTTCATAAATAAGGATTCTTGGGGAAAATGCGAAGCTCGATGACATTGCAGCCACACTCGCGCTGCAGCTTCTTGTGCTCATGGCACACTTTCTGCTATTGCCCTTATGCTTTTCAATATTATTTATCCATCCGACGACCACGCAGTAGTAGCCAGACAACCGTAGATTTTCGGAAATTGCAGCGCGGTAAAAAGGAGCACTCGGATCCTCATGCACGACGTCCGTTTTTAACCCTTTTCGCCCATACCCTTGGCGGTTGCATACCCTGTGTCAGCGGGCAATCCGAAAATTCACCAGGTCGAGGGCAGCCGAGTGCAGCTGTAGCCTCCAGCAGAGTAGCGCAATCCTTTGATCCGCGTGTTTTGCCGACAACATGGCCGACAGAGCAGCTCGGCGCGAGTCACGTGGTACTCAGGGTTCCAGGAGGCGGCCCGCCCTATGGGAGAATACATGGAGATCGACGCAACACGGCTGATTAAAAAATAAACGGCGAGTTCACACTTTTCAAAACTAGTCTGTCGTGAAGTTAGTAAAGCACTAAACACTTTATCAAAGTTTTAATAATATCGGATGCGTGTGCAAATTTTGAGAAGGCAATTTCCAAGGCAATGGGGTTTGAAGCAGACGATTTTTGCACGCAGCGGAGATGGGCTCTTTGGGTTGGCCGGAGCGGGTCACGCGGACGCTGTGACGTTGCCGCGTCGTCTGCTGTATGATGCCGCTCGTGCAATTTTTAAAAACAAATTACGTCCTTACTTGGCACAAAACTCAACGTAAATGATTCTAAAATGTTCCTTTATTATGTCAAAAACAATTGTCGTTCCGTACATCTCCACAACATTGAAGAAACAACGATTTTCTCACGTTCTTCATGCATTTCTGACCGGAGTTGGAACCTCCGGGCGTTCGCCGCTAGTCGCCAAGAGATGGCGTTCAGGATTGCACTACTCTGCTCCGAAGGAGCTATATAGTGCTCTACCTATACAGCAGGAGCAACTGCCGAAGATAAAGCTACGAGCTCGGGATTCTCGCCTTAAAAAAAAATATCAACATTAAAAAACAAGTATGGGTGTTGTAATAGAAATCATCAAGAAAGCAAGAACTGCCGAATTAACCGATTTTTTTTTTTTTTTTTTAGAGACGTGTTTGAGCTTGTTTAATTCCTGAGCGAATTGAGCAACGGGCTCGACAGTGTACTTGCCTTTTTGTTCTATTAAAAGTGCGAGCACATTGAAGGGGCAGTGTCATTTTAATTACTCTTATCACATCGAGTCAGGACCCAAAGTAGTCGCAGTGCCCTCTGCGTGTATTGGAGATTAGTGGTGTGATTGGCCTAAGCCATTTTGGAGCACCTTTTGGAGCAGTCAAAAAAGTGTTTTGGAGCAACAGAAGTGTTCTTTGGAGCAGCCAGAACAGTGTTTTGGAGCAGCAGAAGGGGCTTTGCGAGCAGCTTAAAGAGTGTTTCGGAGCAGCAAAATGGCTTTTGGCGCAGATATTCTTAGAAAATACAAATATTTGTTTTAATTCCTATAGACAAATGAAGTGCACTTTGTGCTGTGTTGTGATGTGACGTGTTGTGACGAAACGCACTGATTGTGGTTTTACTGCTGAGACATCCGACAAATGTACAGTGCTGTAGGCGTTGCCGAGGAATTCCGAAAAACCGCTTGCCACCGTTGGACTGGTTCCCGACGTGCCAGATTTTCGTCAAAAGTAAGCAAATGTAAAACAATGGATTGAAAGCGTCCCCGCTGGTACCTCTGGCGTGCAATCATGTTCGCATGCACGTGAGGGCAGCTTCGGCAGGCTTGCAGTTGCGCGTGCTTCGTCGCGCGAGCGGAGACAACGGCTGTTCAATCGAAACCGAAACCATGCCACTCCGCTCCGTCGCAAAATGGTTCCGAAAATTGTATGCAACATGTAACTGTCCAGCGGCGCGTGATTGCCAAGCTGGCAGGCGAGGTACAAGCTAAACACAAAGAAAAAAAGAACCTGAGCGCATCGATGCTTGATATCTCGAGCCAGGGTCAAAAGGTTCTTGGAGCGCTTTGTCCAGCGACTGAACTCGAGACAAACAAGTGCGCTGTGCGGGTTCAGCGTACAGACATTGCCTTATTTGTTTTAGCTCACTTCTCTTCACCAACTTTCTTTCACGGCACATTTTTCACGTACCCGGGTCCCTCTTCAATCATCACCAGAAAATCTACACCTCCTTGGGCTGTTCGCACAGTCTTATCCCATGAGCACGTTCCAGGCGTAAAGAAGAAAAATAAGTCAAATCCCCCGAGTCTCAAATACTGTAGATGAACACGTTGCGACCGAATTCAAAGATTTTCTTCGAGTATATACCGATGGATCGGTTGACCGTCTCAAAAGAAGCAGCACCTCTGCCTTCTGCATCCCAAGCCTTGGCATAGAGTGGGCTGGACGGCTAGAAAGAATGGTCTCCACTACGACAGCCGAACTTTGTGCCATACTTGAGGCTTTAAAGGCTCTACAGACGTATCCGCCTCATCCTACCGTCATTCTAACTGACTCCCGTGGAGCCCTTTTCTGTCTACGCAAGCAAACCCAAATAGGGGAACTCGTGGAAACAACAAAAACAGCTCTTTATGCACTAGAAGACGCTGGTTTCACCGTTCATTTCCAATGGGTGCCCTCCCACGTGGGAGTAAGCGGAAATGAAACAGCAGATCGTCTCGCTTCTCGAGCCCACGATTTCACTCCGACACTCAAGTGTCCGACAGACGACCGCTGGCTCCAAAAGCAAGTTCGCCTACATATTTCATCACTGGGTCCAGCGGAAGAATCAGGGCATCAACCTTGCCTCCTAAGCGGTCTCAGCCGAGCAGAAGCTACAGTTCTGCTTCGCCTCCGCACTGGAAGTGCGAAAACCGGAAAAGTATTGTATCGATGGGGCAAAAGGAAGTCGCCTCTATGTGACGCTTGCGAGGTCTCAGAAGACGCCAACCACATGCTCTGGGAGTGCCCTAAATACAACGTTCAAAGGCAGAGATTCTCCCAGCAGCTTCAGGACCTTCGTCCTCCACTGGAGGAAACTGATGACATTATTTTTCCACGGGGTTCTCGAGCCCGTCGTAGACATATGCAGGTCCTTTTTTTGCGTTTTATAAAGGACTCTGGACTTTTAGCACAATTTTAAAAGCAGCCGATTCCAGAACAGCACGTGTGTGTGTGTGTGTGGGTGTGTATGTGTAGCGACAAGTGATTATTAACATTGACTGCCGGCTTTCCTCCTCTTTCCTTCTTTCAGTTTAGAAGCGCCATATCTGCAGCGGCGTGGGGACGGCAACACCCGACGTCGCGCGACCACGGTGACTGTGGTCGCGTGAGTGCTTCAGCTCGCAAAGTAACTCTCGCCACGCAAGAACGTGGTTTTGTTTCACAGCATGACGGCATGGTTGGCATCCGGCATACTAGCGTCGGAGCGTCCGCACACGTTCGCGTCCATCGTTGAAAATAGTAAAAAAAAAGACTCGGGACGAGACCCTTAGACGACGACAGCGCGAAACGGCTGGAAAAACCATGCAAGACCGGATGGACGTTTGATGCAGGGTACTTTGTGTCGGGTTGTCGCTTGCGCCACCTAACTTACGCATGCTCAATTAGGTTCTCAGTTTAGTTTCGGTTTTGAAAGGCGACCGAAATTGGTCCTTTGGCGCAGGCTTGGCGCAGATTACCCATATTTTGGCGAAATGTTGCAGGATGTAGCAGGGTTAGCCCCTTGGCGCAGTTTGGCGCAGCAATCACATCACTGGGAGATTCACGGTTGATTCACCCGATTAAAAAGCGTTTGCGCAGTAAAAAGAAAAACCACAATTAGTGCTTCAACATACTAAGATGCAAGTGTTCAGTCACAAAGTACAAGCGCGTGCGTAAAGATAACTAGATTTTTTTTTTGTCATCAAATCTACACGTGGTTTTATTTGTGTCATGACTGGTGAAAAAGAACGTATTCACAAGTTTGTGCAAGGCCAACTTGGACCCTCGGAATGTCAGAACAGACAATTTGGAAAGTGCAAGGAATAGCTAGATTGTACTCGTTCAATGATGTATTGTTCATAAAAAACTGGAAAGTAACGACAATAGTAACGTTGTTACTTTCATAGTTACCTCAGAAAAAGTAATATAACTACAGTTACAAGTTACATTTTTTAAAAGTAACTCGTTACAGTTACAAGTTACCAAAAAAGCAACAAAGTTACAGTAACGCGTTACTACCCAAGACTGCCAAACAGCAAAAGAAAAGGAAGCAGCTATATCTGCTGTAGAACGAGAAATTCTTGCCAAAAAGGAGCTTATTTCCTAACTCCTGTCAATGAATAAATTTCGTCGAACCTTCCTTAAATTTTGTCTTCTGATGTCCTTGAAATCTTTGAAAAGTCCTTGAATTTCGCACCAAAATTCTGTACGAACCCTGACCTCAGTATTTTTTTTTGCATTAGTAGCAGTGGGCCACGGGCCGGGCATCACTAGAAAGACCGCAACCATCTGCGGGCCGGCCGGAACGCCTCCACAGGCAAGATCTGGAGCGTGAGCAGTGGTTTGGAGAACCCAGATTTAGAAAACTCAGTATTTTCAAAAGTAACGTGTTCACTGAAGAGCCAAAGCTCTGCTAAGATTAACTGATTTCTTGCAATGAACAAATATTTATACAACCAAGAACCACTGTCATTGGTCTTTCATGTATGTGTGCTCAACAAGCAGGAATCTCTTGGTAGGAGACATCCAACCGGTCTGAATTCCAACCGTTTAATTCCGGAAGGCACATGGGACCTAAGCACCTTGCACTTCAATCTTTTCTTTCGTGTTAAGGCCCAGCGTCGTGCCGCCATAGCCACTTTCAATTGCCATATTTTTATAGCTTAGCTATTAAGGGCTTTCCTCAAGATCGTGTCCGTCACCAAGCAAATGATGACACAGAACTCTGGACAGCTACCGCCATCTATGAGCGACGGCGGCAACCAGACAACTGGCTTGCCTGTTGTCTGGTTCCCTCTGTCGCTCATAGATGGCGGCAACCTTTCGGGCCTTTCCACTCTGGCTTGCTGACTTGCAGCCGGCCATTACTTCATTCCCACCATAGCACAGCTACACTGGTCTTCCTTCTTCACCGGAGTGGAAAGGCTGAAAGTTTTTTCTGTCTTGCAAATGCACTTATTTGTACACCTAAATAATATTTGGTGAAATCTGAGTACACTTCAGTCATTTAAACCTGCATAAACTTTGCTGCTTGTCTGTTTGAAAACAAATGATATAGGAAAAAGCAAACACCCACAAAAAGCGGTTGGGGTATGGGATGGCCCTCCCAAAAATGTCTGTCCCAAATTCCTATAAATTAACACACTTCAGTGCCGATGTTAAGAGTTCATTTAATTATCATGCTTTTGCACAGTTTGGTTTGAGAGTTCATTCACAATGCAGCCAGTCACATTCTTGTTCCCCAACAAATGCCAAAGAACCGACCCACCCGGTAGACCAACAAATGAACAAAGAAAATCTGACCCAGACATTTCTATGCATAGAGGTGGCCCAGGGAAGAAATTGGGGAGGGGGCTGTACAAAAAGAGGGGGCATATAAAACGCTTCCACCGCTGCAGAAACGTTTGCGAGAGCACCGGTGGCAGGACAGATGGCGCTACGTCGCCTCGGCGGTGCTGTCCTGCTGCTGTGCCGCCTGCTGAGCCAGCAGTGCTGCCCTTTGCCGGCCCGTTCTGATGTCCTCCTCCCACTGTTTCCTGTACATGGTGTAGCAACGCATGGTCGCCTGGGCATCTTGGACCTGCATTGGAAGGCAGGCTTTGCTGTGCGAGCGCATTTGAGGCCTATTCACACATACACCACTGCGCCAATAGACTTATCCCAAAACTTCAAGCACCTCATCGCAACGTAATGCATCATGGGAATCAGTGGCAAGCAAAAGCCATACGAACTCTTGGCCCACAAGTTCCCAGAATGCAATGTGCGCTGTGACAGCTTTATGGAAGTGGTCTATTCCTTAGCCCTATATTGGCACTGTAACGGTGCTCCGATACATGCAACTCCACTCTTTCTTGCTTAAAGATACAATGCGGCGTTTCCTTAGTGCTGACAGCAGTGCTCATGCACGTATAAAAACCCACAAAAAAAAGTAAAAAAGAATATATTTTCTTTATTTTATTGTTTCTCAAAGGAGCTGTGCAACGATTTTAACTTTGAAAGAATTGGCATCTTCTACTTTTGACATTGTTCACCTTGTCACAAAGGACAGAAAACACACCTCCTTCCTTCGAAATGCTGCAATTCCGCCGCGTAATCGCGGGGCAAAAATCAGAATATTCCCCGACCTGCAGCCGCGAGCGGCGGCCATGAGAGACACGCGGCGTGATGTCAATGGGGGTCTTATAGAAAGATAGCAAGTAGTGTGAATACCTGCTCGATAAAAGGTAACTTTGCTATAAATCTTGTCGTTCCAACATAAATATAAATGCGTCAAAAACCTGTATCATTGACAAAACTTTTATTATACGAAATTTTAGTGGCGTCATCTATCCTAGAACCACAAAACCGTCAGCTCTATCTGCTACCGCGAACAGCCGCCAGAAGCCGGAGGGGGACGGGAACAGTGCCGGACCGGCATGGCTGGACCCCGGATGAGACTTTCCTCCTTTCACCACATTGTTCGCGCTGCACCCGCCAGCACGTGGTCACGAGGTCGCGAGCGGATGGGTGCTCGCTGCTGAATGATGGCTCTATAGTCCGTTGCAACTTAAGAACGAAGGGCGAGGGTAAGACGAGCTGGGGAGGAGGAAGCAGACTGAACGCTGGAGAAGAGAGGGGGAAACCTCCTTCTCTCTTTAGCGTTCCGTCTGCTTCCTCCTCCCCGGCCAGTCTTACCCTCGCCCTTCGTTCTTAGGTTGCAACGGACTATAGAGAGAGAGCTTCACCGGAACCCCGCGCAACCCCCATTGACGTCACAGCGCACGTGACTCGGAAGGTGAAGGAGTTGAGAGGTGCCAAAAACCCCAATCTTCGTCCATTTTTAAAATAAAAACCAGGACATGCAGGCAAAAGCGGTTTTTTGTTGTTTACTTCAGAAAGGTTGATACACCAACTCCCAAATTATTTAAGCAAAGCACTGAAACTGTTGCACAGCTCCTTTAAAGTGAAGAAAACTAAGAGAATGCAAAAGAACAGCATTTTCGATATTGGTGCAAAGGCATTCTCTGGCACCGATATTGGAAGTGCTGAGCAAACATGAGGGGGACAATTCACCTTCCTTTCTTCTCATAGTCCTCGTGTTTTCATGCAGTTCTCTCGCATACCATTTTACTGTAATGCTGAGAAATGTCATAAAATGGCAAACAGGTGAGCACCAGCGTTCTTCAAGCACGGGTACCTCTAACCCATGGTCTGGAAACTAACCTCCCACGTGCAACCGGGCACGAAGTGCTCAAACCAGGCTCCATCAGTGGGTTTTAGCTGACACCACCAAGCAGATATGGAACCAATTATCGGGCTCGAAACACCATCATTCATAATCAAAATGATCCATTCTTATATTTTTTAACACCAAAGAATTTCACAAACATTTTGAAGTAACTTGTTTCACCAAAAACTGCGCTGTAGCTTTGCGAGATATGGCAACACCGCTACAAATTTTTTTTGTTGTCGCTGTGATCGCTTGACACAATAGGGTTATACCGCCACAATCCAGACCAATACAAATTGTCTGCAGCATTTGCAAGTTTTAAAAGTTCTTCTCCGCGTGATCAGCCGGCCGACTTCAACCGCTCGTTTTACCGACCGACCCGAGGAAGCGCAGAGAAAGTGGGAGAGTGTTCGGAAACTTCGACATTCATTAGGGTGAGCCTTGAATTTCTGAAGCATTGTGCATGATCTTCCATGGCCTCCTGACGATTCCTTAAAGCATTAAGCAGGTTTTACAGTAGCCTTCGTTCCCACTCAGACGCTCAACGAGCCAAGACGCAGCCTCAACACGTTGGCCGTCGTGCAGTCACCGACCTATAAATGTCGGTTCCAGCAGCCGACCGTCGGCTCGAGTCACTTTTTTTCGACGTCGCAGAAAAAGGTGACTTGGCATCGTGAACAAGTACGGACTCATTAGCTCAAGCTCCAGGAAGTCACAAATTTTGTTTGAATTATCAAAAATTCAGTTAAATATGATGCAAAATAAAATTATGATTTGCCATAAAAATGGCTACACATACAAAGCAGATATTTCATTTCCTCTTTTGTGAAAAGCATACCTGCCAAGTTTGGTTTCTCTACATCTGAGAGAATTTCTAAGCAGGGGAGGGGGGGTTGCAGTTTTTTAAAAAGAAATATTGACAAGTTGATATGAAGACACCTTCATTACTGCACTGCCAATGCTAGCGAGATACAGGTGGCCCTCACTATAATTGCGGCAGTTTGTTGCGACGACAAAAGCTCCTTGTTTAAGAGGGGGGAAGTGGGGAGGGTAAGTTGCGTTTTCCAGGAGATTTTTCTGTCAATCGTACAATCACACAAATTGGTTGAAATTCGGAAGTCTCGGCAGGTATGGAAATGTACGACATAAGTTTGTTTATCCCTCAGGAATGTTGTTAATTATGTACTGCTTAGACAGCGTATGATAACTAACAAAATTAAATTTGTTCATCAGGCTAAGAAGTTGTCTAATATGAACTATTAAGCAGGGAACACATAGGTGATGAAAACGGGCTCCGCGCGGCAGTTTTCATAGCAACTTGCGCGGACGCTGCGACGTGGACCTACGCCATTCCGCCACGTCAAAGCGTCCGCGCAAGTTGCTATGGAAATTTCCGCGTTGTGCCCGTTTTCATGGCTCGTGGTGCCCTGCTTAAGCCCCACTGAGCGCACTTCTCACTGAGCACCACTGTGCCGTGGAGAAGCGACACCCGTGGAAGCAAGCTCTGATGGTGCTGCCTCTCTGCAGTGTACCGGTGCTCGGAAAGAAGCGCACCAATGGGGTTGCAAGGATAAAAATTATGAATTGCATGAAAACGCTGTTTAAATTAAGCGGCTTGTAATACATTAAAAACATAGCGGGAAAACCAAAAATTTAAAACTTGTTTGAGTTAACCAGAAGTATGAAGTATCCGAGTTTCAATTATCGCGAGTCTACTGTATGTGCGCATTACTATTGTTTCGAAGCATTAGAGTCGCCCAGCCACGGCCACTTTGTGAAACAAAAGTTCCCATACATAATCATGTGGCCTAGACTTCTCTCACCTAGAGATCACCATTAATTAGATAAAATGTAGCTAAAAGTAGTTTATAAAAAAAAAAATGAAAGTCACTCACAACCCCCTGTAACACCGAATTAGAGCGCAGCTCTTAAGGAGGAGGAGGGAAGGGTACTGAGGGGAGCGTATGCCCCTCCCTCCTCCTCATCCTGCCTGCTACTCCTCCCTCCGAGTGGCGTAACCGTAAGGTCACGTGACGTCATGGGGGTCACGTGACCCCAGTGAGGTCACGAGACCTCACAAGGGTCTTTTTTAGAGCTGAGCTCTAAAAAAAAGAAAAAGCAATGCACCCCTTAAAAGAGGCAATGCACAAGTGTAACCATTTCTCCGCTAAACTTGGCAGGGAAACCTGAACTGGTTGGGGTGACCAGACGTCCTGTTCTGAGTAGGACAGTCCCGTCTTACAGGTTCAAATAACATTGCCCCATCATTTTGCCTCGAAAAAGCCTCCTGTCCCGGTTTTGTGGCAACAGGCAGTTCAAAAATAACTTACTAAGCGAATGGAAGGAAACCGAAAAAATATTGTTTCACAATGTTTCATTTTATAATATTATGAAAATGTTACCTCTCACAGAGTACAATTTTGAGCGTGTTCCCTCGTTGCATCTGCCAAGAAATCTCCCACTCTTTTCTGTAGCACTACTGAATTTTACATATTAGTTTGGCAACAATGAAACGGCGACGAAAGTCACTTGTCCAACCCTGGAACAATATGCAGTTCTATGTTCAAATGACAATACCGTATTTACACGAATGTAGGTCGACCCTTTTTTCAATTTTTGAAAATCTGAAGTGGGGGGGTCGACTTATAATCGAACCAAAGCATTCCACCACCGGCAAAAACGAAACAATCGCGATATCATGAACACCCCGGCTTGTTACGGGTTCAGCCGGCTGTACCTCTAGCATTGCACTACTCTATGTGCTCATTTTACAAATTAATTATTTTTTTATTTGCGCGAACGAGTATTATTGATATCAATTCGCATAATAACCCGAATATAAGGCGGTGAACAGCGCACGGCGCGCCCGACTCCCGGGGGGGGTGGCGGCACATCTTGTAAGAGCCACTCCGGAGGCTGCTGGATTCTGGAACGGCCTCATGGCGTGACGAGACGAGTGACGAGATCATGCTGGAGCGCTAGCTACATTTGTTTGTATTGACACGCGTGATCCGGGCAGTTTAGGTTTTCGGTGCTCGTTTATGGCCATTCTGCACTCAGAAGCAACAAACAACTGCGCTGTTGGACGCAAGTTCGACCCGTCGGAGCGGGTGATGCTCCAGTGGAGTCTGCAGTGGCGCGGGATCTTAAACTATGACGGCAAACAAAGAGGCTTTCGTAGGCCAAAGTCTGGTTCCAGAGTTGAAAGTCAGGCTTGCAACGTACGCCGCCAAAGTGTGCAATCGGTCCCTACCCGTGACGTGCAAAGCGATCGCCGAGCAAGCGCGGAAGATGCGGTTGATCCTGTCATTTGTGAAGTGCGAGATTTCCTTGGAAGACGCCGACGACGTGCTTCGAGAATGTAGCAGTGATGACGACGAGACTGACATCACCAGTGCGGACGAGTCGTAGTCTAGTCCCGGACGGAGTGAGAACGACTGTGAGCAGCTTCAGTTGTCCCGCCTCCAGCGTGAACTTCCTAGTTTCGATAACGCCTGGCCATATCATGCACCTCGCGCGTGCATGCGCAGCCAAAGCACGCCAGAAGGCATCGATCGCGTGTTGGAGGCTCGGCTTTTGAAACAGATACTTTGCCGTTCTCCCGTGTCCGCAGTAAAATGCGCATCTAAAGATATGTTTTTTTTTTTTTTGCTGATGTGCAATGTGGGGGGGTCGACTTACAATCGAGTCGACTTACAATCGAGTCGACTTACAATCGTGTAAATACGGTAGTCAGATACAACACAAGACAGACAGGGGAGGAGGAAAAGGGCAGAAACTAGGAAAGTTGAAGTGGAGCGACCTCCTTTCCACAACGGTTTTTCTCGCGCATGCCCTTTTCCCCCTCGCAGTATTATGTTGTATCAGATTATAGTAGCAGTTCTTTCTTACCCCCCTCTCAAACCAGAGTGTCCCGTTTTATACTCAGAGGGTTACGAACCCCCAGAACTGTCACATAATTATAATCAAAAGGTGCTGCAAGCTCCGTGCCTCCAAACTTTCTCCGTACGATTAAGATGCACTCACTATTATTTCCGACGGCAATCATTGCTAAAGAAAACGCGAGTGCCCCCCCCCTCCCCCCCTTCCCCCCTCCGACATTGTCTCGTGGTGCCCTCCACGTGTCAAGCAGAGAAAATCTGGGACCCACCGAGCTGTGCTCTCCTTCCTGCACCTTGACCCCGAGGATCCTCTCAGAGAGGGCCTTGAGGGACGGGGTCCGGCCCCCAAACATGTTCCGGAAGGGCCGGTACGCGCTCGTGTCCCGGATGCGCCGCTTGGGGTGCGATAGGAAGAGCACCTGGGCAAAAGAGGACACACGACGGTTGCTCTCACACTCCGGACAACGTTGTCCTTCTCAACGAACCACCGCCCAGGCCGACGTCGGCGAAGAAACGTGTTGGCTAAATGTACATGTCTTAACATTTTGACGTCGGGCGTAGAAGCTGGCAGAAAAGCAAGTTGAAGGAGTATCGAGGGGCAGAGCTATGCCTTCGGTTAGCGTGCCCGTGGCACATTATAGTGCTGCATCCGCAACTCCCTACGTGCCATGCATAGTTTCGGTCGGATATATCTGAAACATCTGCTAACACCATAATTTTGACTCCTGCGCACGTGCAACGGAGCATTGTGCACTGCAGTTGGTGCCCTTTCTGCCGACCGAAGCTTGCGAAGGGCATAAATATGCCTCGTTTGTTCCTGCCACTTGGTTGATAGACAAGAAAGAGAAACTCCCGTGCCACTTGGCTTTTGAGTAAATGCGGGAAGCTATCTTTACGTCCCATTAGAAAAATTCTAGCCTAATTTACTTAACCACACCCACAGCCTCACCTTGAGGTCATGGTGCACGGCATGGCCAACCAGGATGCGACCATTTAGAATCTCGCTCACTTCCTTCTGAACCTTGTAGAAGTCTTCGCCTGGAAACAAGAGTTCATTCGGGAATCAGTTTCGTGTAGTTCTTGAAGCATGCCCCGCTATTCTACAAAACAACGACCTCCAACCTGAACTAAGTGCGACGAGGCGAATTAAGTGCAATGTCACTGCCATGCGGAAATGATGCTGCATTGCAGTAAACCACTTCCACCGTTCATAACGGTAAAAATATGTCTTTCTCATCTCTGTGTCAATTGCAGTGATGTATGTGGGTAGCAATATATCTTGCACAACAGTGATCCCTGTCCTCTCCAAAAACCCTCGCTTTGCAGACTACAGGTTGGCACTCTTTTGAAATGAGACTTCCCGAGAAGCATTTGCTTTTCAACTGAAGAAATATTGCTGAAAAAATGTTGGCAGACTGCCTCTATTAAAAAAATTTCAAATGGAATTTCAGCATAAACACTTAACAAGGCATTATGTGAGTTGCATCTGCAAGTCTAACTTTTCCATGCTTCCATAACTACCTCTGGAAATATGTCCCAACCAATTTATTAAGACATAGTAGGTGCCTGCAAACAGGACAAGTAAAACAGCAATATGATAGGCCTGTTCATCATACCGTGACTGCTTTCACCGCAGCTGCCTCCACCCGCAAAAACAGTCGCAGCTCAGATTTCATTACACCGAATTGTTTCCAATGAACCGGTAACAGTCACATGGTTTCATTCCGGTTAGGGTTAAAAATGAAAGGTTCCGTTACGGTTTCGATTTTGTTTCCGTTAAATCAAAGATAACTTTTGATCCGGTTTTCGGTTTGGGTTCAGCAACCCTGTTCCTAACCCCTTCGATGAACTCACCCTTCTCGAGATCACTGGGCCTGACCCCGCTGACAGCCGTGCGATAGTCCACCACCTCCTCGAGGGTCTTGACGAACTTGTCGTAGATGCAGTGGCCCATGGCGTTCACCAGCGAGACCCTGGCCAGCACAGAGTCCCGGCCCTCAGGGCCCACACCCACCATCTCGCAGTCCATGGCCACCACCCGGGTAGGCCTGCGAGCAAGCATCAGCGGCGAACAAAAGGCTTACACCAGTACACGTGTGGTCGACTCTGAATATGGGCAACATTTCGTGAAAAACATGACAATGACTGCAATAATAATGTTTGCAAATGCACCGACTTTCCAGAGTGCCCCCCCAACTGCTTTACACACATTCCAAGAACTTTGTCGAAACAAAAGAAAAGATTGGCTTTTTACGTCGCAAAGCAATTGAGTGAGGCTATGAGCGACGCCGCGAAGGCCCCTTGTGGGAGGGACCGCCCAAAGTTCAAACCCTACATCTTGCATTCTGGAAGTGAAATGGAACCCCTATATCACAATAGGCAGTCATTTGTTATTTAAAGTGAAATAAAAGTTGAATTTGACAGTGTACGTGCAACATTACAGACAATAATAATAATAAAAAAAGCTCCAGAAACATAAAGCGCTTGCGTTCTCAAGCATCTGAGTTTCGTGTAATACTTGACAGAAATTTTGAATTAAGAAAAAGAATGTTTAGACCAAAATTTTAGACAAATTGCAAAGATCTATACTGTCAGTTGACTTGACAGGTGAGTTCCAGATTTGTCACATCTGCCAGCAAACAAATTAAAAATGCATACAACCTTGCTAATCTTTAATGTGAGGAAACTTTGTAGCACCATTAGAATCAACTTTATCATTGCAGGGAAGCTGAAAGTTGCTGCTAGTGACAATTATACAGGTTGATTCTAAGATGCTCGTAAACCCTGGTAAAAGAAGCTACCGATGGTGATGGAGCAACAATCAAATTACTACGCACTTGTTGTAGGTGCCTTTCTTGACCAAACCGTGGCTGGCAGCTGTTGTGGCTGCCGGGGGAGGCTGGGGAGCTTGGTTTTCGGGGTCCAACAGAATGGGGTCGACGCCGTCAAACCACACTTCTGCCTTTCTGATGGAATAAAGGGTGGCCGCTGAGTTCCTCAAAGTGTTCCACACTCTTCCATGTGTGGCACAGAACCAAGCAGTTGAAGAGATGCCAGTGACTCACCGAGTCTGCTCGGATGGACTGGGCACCACCAGTTTACGTCCGTTCCTTTGGCGATGGGGAGGCTGGCCGGTATGCTCTGCCTTGTCACCAATCTTCAGTGTCTAAAATGATAAGGTGAAGGTAGGGAGGTGGCGCGAGTCTCGAACGAGTACGGAGAAACCAAAAACCATAGAAGGGGGATGCTTTACTCCATCGAGTGAAAAGAAACGGGCGATTTAGGTACGACTACAACGTCAACGATTTAGCGAACGATATTTCTGCAAACCATGACTTAGAAGGTTCGTGCGTTTAACAAGACACTGCGAGCTTTAGTACGAAGCACTCCAAGTCAGATTCCCCGACAAACATAACGGCAGCCTTTACAAACGATGCGACAACCGCTCAAACGTACGCATGAACACTTGGAACGCGCTGCGGATGCAGGGTTAGATGTCACCAGTATGACGATTGTTAGTAGTCGATGTCAGACATCTCACCTCTTGTAGCAGTTTCCAGTTGCTCGAAGCAAACTGCAATTTCCTAGGAAAAGCCGTGCGGGTTTGAATCGGCGCCGGCGCGTCGTCCTGGCGCGTCTTGCCCTTCTTGGAGGGGGAGTAGCCATGCTTTGCCGACAGCTGAGCAGCAGTGTTCTTGTTCTTCGGTTTGCGCTTTTGCTGGCGCGGCACCACATCCCCTGACGCGGAGGCCATGGTTCGTACTTACGAATTTTTCCAAAAGCTCGAACTGGCCGGATACGACGCACAAGCTGAACTTGTCTAAATGTTGTTCAACCTAGCATGCAACTCGGCGCACAATCCAGCGGGTGCATAAAAAAGCTAATCGTAGTACGTTTAGCAAGGTTCCAAATCGAGATTGAAATTTAACGGCCACGAGCAAGCCGCCATGCCATCACACGCTTGCCCGTTGACGAACCTGACGAAAATGAGTAGAAAAATTGAAACGTGCAGAACCAAAAACAAAATAGATGGATGGGTGGACGGATGCTAACGCCCGTACCCGTTATATCGGGCGATAGCTTGCGCCACCTAGCCTAGAAGTTGAGAACCAAAAGTGCAATTTTATAATTATCACCAGGCGGTGTGGGATATCACCAAAATTAACTTCAAGGGATCGGGCAAAAGAAAAAAATATAAGAAGAAAAATTTACAATTATTTTGTAATGCCGAATTAGAGCGCAGCTCTTGAGGAGGAGGGGGAGAAGGTACGCAGGGGAGGGTCACGTGTGACGTCACGGGGGTAAAATTTCCCCTCTAAATGTGGCGAAAAATTTTCCCACTAAAGTTAGCGAAAAAGTTTTCCCCATAAATTTAGCGGAAAGATTTTCCCACTATATTTAGCGGGAAAATTTTGCCCTCGTGACCTCACACGTGACGGCAGGTGTGACGTCATGACGGCGACGGCGTCGCCGCTCAAGCCGGAAACAAACGCCTAAAATATGCGCTCTAAAAAAAAACGCAAAATATTACTTTTTGCTTTTTCCCCCCTGTCCCCGGCGACGGAGTTGCCAATTTTCCTCTGGTGAAACCTAGTCGACGTTTTCCCGGCACTGGGCCCACTGGAGGACAGGGTGAAGACTTTGGGCCGGAGCCATGCGGGAGGGAGTCCCAATTTTCCGCCTGTTCCCAGTTGTGGCAGTTTGTTGTGCGTCATTCAATTCTCCCTATATAATTTCCAACAGTCTTCCAATTAGTCTCCTTTTCGTTATAAAATGGACTTATCATCCATTGTTCCATTCTCGTCTGCAAACCCCAGCACTCCAGCTAAATCCGTCGCCCCCTCCGGGAAGCAAAAGAGCAAGTCCTGTGCACCTCAACACCACATGTTATGTTATCCCGTCTTTCCCTGGGCATACGGCACACCGCAATACAGGCGAAAATCTCTAACTGGTCCCAGCTGGGACCAACTGCAACTGGTTTACGGAACCTGGTTTATGGGACCTGGTCCCAGCTGAAGTTGGTTCCAGTTAGTCCCAGCTACAACTGGGACCGGTTGCAGTTGATCCACGTTGCTGTTGATTCCAGTTGCAACTGCGTGCTCCCAGTTGCAGCTCGAACCCCTGATAGTGATACTGACAAACATTAGAAACGTGAAAAGGCAGATTTGAAACTTTATTAAAGCAGTCACAATAAAAATAATACAACATAAGAAAATTCGCTGCACCCTATAAGTGTTAAAAATATTTGCAAAAAATATAAAAAATATTTTCTTTAACAATTTATTACACTAAGCTACGGCAGAATTTCGGCCTTCTTGTTGCTGTTTTCGTTGAGCAGAAATCTTCTTTCAGCCTTGATGCTGTCCCGTATTTTCTCTGTCAGAATCAGCGTAAGGTTCTGCAGAACCTCTCCTATGTCAACTTCCTTTTCCTTGCCCCAGTGGGACACTGTCGCTGTATATAAAATAGCAAAATGTTACGAGACGTCAAAATCTCGTGTCTAGAAACTTAGCTGCTACGACCTCTATCTTCTTTGGGGTCAAGGCAGGCTTTGGGGCTTCTCCCGACCTCTTCTTGTTTGGCGCCAGGACCCCTTTGACGCTGCGTCGAGCTAACACAGTTTGGGTCCAGACCGCCTGTGCAGGGCCTTTCGCCACAACTGTTGCCTTTTATTTAACATAATTTTTCGCGCTTGAAGCTTATTAATGATGATCCCATTTTTGAGGTACAGCTGCAACAAACAAAATGTGAAGCTTTTACATCACAAAACATTGAAAACATCAAGTCACTCCCTAGAGATTGCTTATGACAGAGGTTATGTTCAAATTGTGCGTTTTGTGCTCTGAGGTTGAAATGCAGCCATAATCGAACCACAAAGAACCAATGCAACTGAATTGCAAGATTGAATGGGCACGCATTTGTGTGAGGCTGTGCTGGCTTCATAGATATGGACTTAGCAACGCATAATATTTCTCCCTGTAATGACCAATGAGCCGACAGTATTTGAAGATAAATAAATAAATAGCAGACATAGGTATCAAACTATAGTCTGATACTTTTCTGTTGAATACCACTGAATTCTGCTAGTCACGACTGACAATCTTTTAGTAGGACATTTGGTCTTTAAGGTGAACACAACAGCTTGTAAATGCCATAAATGCTCTTTTTTTAAACAATGAAAGAAGGACTTAGAGGACCATTGGCTGATAGTTGAAATCTTCCAGGCGCTCATGAACGGATGCTGAAATAAATTTAGAGTTTTAGAAATGTATGACATCTCTATATCATGATATGCAACTTTGAATGTGCCGAGTTAATAATGAACGACTTCCAATCGAGACAAAGCAAAAAAAAAAAAAGTCTTCAGAAAATTTTGGGATCTTTCTTTTGTTAAAGAGTAGTACAATAAGTTTCGTTTTATGGGGCACTGACAAGTCAAAATAATATTTTTTTTTATTACCCGAAACAATTGAAAACAATACCTGGATATTTCCCTCAAAATTCTAATTTTGGTAACTTAGTATTTGTAAAGTAAAAAAAAAACAATTTCCAAAAGCCGAATTTGAAGTTCCCGTGCGATCCGCGCCAGTGCAGTGACGTCAGTCGTCCGAATCGTTCTGCAACTCGAGTTTCTCTCTCGCCTATCAACCGCTAAGTGCGTGTCGCCTATCGCTGCGAGCAGACGACGCTTGACTTTCAAGTGCCCTTTCAGCAATTAAAATTCTTTGAAACGGTGTGAGGTCGAAGAGAAGGCGCTGTGGATTTTTGTGAGCGACGTGAGGGGCCACGTCGCGCCGGTTCTGCTTGAAACGCTGAGCCGGCGGAGTCACAACCAAACCTGCGATACACAGACACCAAACCCAGTTGTTTTGACCGTTTGACGACTTCCTTTTCGAAGTCTGAGAGGTCGTCGGGCACCAAAAATGACCACTTCTTCCGATTCTCCGACTCACCGATAATCCTCTGCTACATGCGTCGAGCGCCGCCATGTTTTCCGAGGGAGGGATAAAAAGCCAGGAGGCGACATCACACAGGACTCCGATTTTCGATATTTCAAAAAGAAAGGCCATAGTGCGTTCGGAATTGCATTAAAAAAAAACAAAAAAAACCATGTTTTACGAATGCTTTTATGAAATATTATAGAAATGTCGCTTACAAAGCTTCTAAATTTCTTAATATTTGACGTCACAAATCAAAAGAAGCGAGGAGGTGAGGAGCGGGAGAGAAAAACGCGCAAGAACATTTTTTTTTTTTGCGTTGTAATAATATTTGCGTAGTCCATAACTATAACCTGCATTATTTCAAAAAGAAAAAAAAAAGTTTGCCAATCGTTACTGCTCACAACTTTGAGATCACTTTTAGACGCAGATGCCTTATTCATAGATAAAGCAAATGTTTCGATGGCTGTTCCATACTATACAGTGTGCCTCCATATGAAATTTTTTATTACATTTTCTTAATGAAAAGAATGTATACTCAGCACTTGTAACGACAAGTTCCCAGATTGGGATTACCATAACTGTCCACGTGCATAACATTATATATAAAAAAAGTACATCACCTAAAAGCTTGGTTAACTGCTTATAAATTATGCTATGCTTGTTGTGGATACATACTGGGCTCGGGATAAATTTCTCCAATACATGTGAGTTACAAAAGTAAGCAGTTTAACGCCAACTTGCTGTACCAAAGTCGAGAATAATGCTCTAAACATCGACATTCGCACGCGGGAGGGAGTTGCAATTTTTCTGTGTCCCGCCTGTCCCCAGCTGTGTCAGTTAGTTGGAAATCATTCAACTCTCCCTAAATAATTTCCACCAGTTTTCATATCTCCGCTTTGTTATTAAAATGTACTTATCATCCATTCTCGTCTGCAAATCCCAGCATTCCGGCAAAATTCGTGTCACCTTCCGGAAGGGCGGGAGCAAGCCCTGTGCACCTCAACACTTTTCTGTTGTCTCGTCTTCCTCTTGGCAAACAGCACAGCGCCTATCCATTTTCTCGTACTTTGTCCTATATGTCCTAGTCCTCAATGCTCCCGTTCTTGTCTCGAATAACAAGGAGCTTCCCCGTGAATTATTATACCAATGTTCCTTCGTTATTTCCTGTTTTTGACCCCTAGACATAGTTACAGCTGATTTTACCTGCATCCTTCCACATCTTTCTTTTGGTTTCTTTTACTTCTTTTTTCAAAGGCAGTCTGTCCTGCCACTTGAGTGTTGGTGTTTGAAGTTTAGTTTTCGGGTTCGGTTTGTCAATTTAGTGTTCAAACGTTTTATGTACAGATGCTTATATACCTTTCGCGCCCATCGTGTATCCTCAAGTTTGTCGTCTTTGTTCAAATTTCAACTTACTGATCGCCTTTCTAGCCTCGAAAGATGCCCAGCCCATTTCTCCGTGCACTTAGTGTATTGCCATGCAGCCCCAGTGACAGTTTGCCCACGCTCCTCTGCCGGGTTTCTAAGCTCGACTGGTCCTCAGACTTCATATATAATACCGCAATGCCAAAAGACAACCCCTGTACTATGACTCGATACTTTCCATATTCCGACTTCGTATCTACCGTAAAATACCGGGCAAGTGCCCACTCTAGATTTAGAGATAATCGCAAAAAAATGGGGGATGGGCGCTCGTCCGGTCATCAATTTTACATATCAATGTACTGTGCATATTTTCTCAGATCTTAGAAATTTGAGAATGGGCGCTTATTGTGGTATGGGCGGATGCACGGTGTTCTACGGGTATTGTAATTCCATGGTGCCCTATGCTGCATTCCTTTTTGCTTTCTTTTGCATATTTTCTTCTGTTCTTCTAAGTATTGTTTTCCCTCATTCGGCCGTACGCGTATAATCCGTTGCAACTCAAGAAGGTAGGACGAGGTAAAGGAATGCCTGGGAGGAGGAAGCAGGCGGAACGCTGGAGAAGGGAAGAGGTTTCCTCCTCCACTCTCCAGCGTTCCGTCTGTTCCCTCTTCCCTGGCCTTCCTTTCCCTCGCCCCACGTTCTTGAGTTGCAACGGATTATCATCATCATCACCTCAAATAATCGCTGTGTGGCAAACAATACCGACGCTAGCACTCGCCTAGCGTATCGCCGCATATCGTTTCCACGCTCGCTACATATTTGTTTGTAGCGATATGGTGCGCACTTGCTGCGTAGCGCAGTACTCGATGCAAGGTTTTGGACCGGATGTAATTTTTCATCGGTTTCCCGTCGGCAGAAAGCTTCGATCGTCGGCTTTGGTGCAGTGCTGCACTCGATGTCATGATCCCAGTTGTGCACGCCCTCTCCTTCAATGAGGCACCGCTTGCTTTCGCCGATGTGGTCCATGATTGTCGCGAGAGACAGAGTAACTGAAAAGTAAAATGCGTGTTTCGTGAATCGTAAAAAAAAAAAACACACACACACACACAGACACAGTCACACACGGACGAACGTCGCGCCGGCCACGCACGATCCAGCGAGTGCGGCCGACACGACGGGGCTAACCCGGCACGTCCGCGCGTGACCACACATGTGCTTATTTTGCCTTTTAAGAGGATTTCAGTGATATTGAACGTAAGAGGGAACTACCTAGGTTCAGTGGCGTCACGAGGGTCAGCGGCACCCGGGGCGGTAGCCCGCCGCAACACCCCCCCCCCCCCCCCCCCTGCTCTCGCGTGGCCAACCGCGACTCCCCCCCCCCCCCGCTCTCGTGGCCCGCCGCGACACCCCCCTGAGCCCTGCACCCGGGGCGGTCCGCCCCCGCCCCCTCCTTGTGACGCCACTGCCTAGGTTACTTCTATCTGAATGCTTTTAGGAGAAAAGTATAGTTTTGCATACCTTTCACGAGCCTTGCGTCGTCGCCGTCGTCCATTGCAGCGAATCCACTAATGACTGCTGTCGGAGGGTTTGTTTGCCTAACGTTGATTTGCCACAGCATGGCCGGCATGGCCTCCGAGATCCCGAAACGCGCGCGCCAAGGTTTCTCCGGCCGTCTTTTCGAAAGGGCTTGAAAAAATTCTGCATTCGCGCCTAGTGAAATTTTCTGATAGCATGATATAATCACTTCGTCACAGTTTGGATTTCTCAAAAACCAATCTACGGAACTTGCACTTTTAGAACAAAAAGATTACATTTTGCGCAGTTTTGAAGATGAAAAGAGGACGCTCGGAATTTTCATCGACTTCAGCAAAGCATTCGATCATTTAAACCACAATCTATTAATCAGAAAGCTGGAATTGTACGGATTTCGTGGTCATGCCTCAACTTTAATTACGTCATACCTATCGCATCGAAAACAATATGTTCACATTAACGGCTTCTGTTCTGATGTAAAACCAATCTTATGCGGTGTTCCGCAGGGGAGTATCTTGGGACCATTTGTGTTTAACCTGTATGTGAATGATATTGTAAACGTAAACCCATATATTAAATTAATAATCTATGCTGACGACACGAGCTTATTTTTTGCAAGCAACTGCTGCGTCGAATTAGTAATTAAAGCAAATAAAACTCTCAAGAACCTAGTTACTTGGAGTAGTTCTAATTCCTTAAAAATTAATGAGAGCAAAACAAAAGCCATTTTCTTTCGTCCAAGAAATAAGAATGATAATATTACCAGCGATATTATCCTAAATTCAAAAATAATAGTAGTTATTTCTAGTTTTAAAACGCTTGGTGTCATCTTCACAGATCGAATGAGATGGGACGAGCATGTGAATTATGTATTGGTAAAGCTGTCACGCGTGGTTGGCGCGATATACCGTCACCGCCATATTTTGCCAAAACATCTGAAATTACTAGTTTATAATTCATTAATTCTTTCCCATGTGAACTATTGCCATCTAGTCTGGGAAAATACAACAAATGCTAATTGAAATAAAATACTTGTCCTTCAAAAAAAGTTTTTAAGAAACATTTGTAATGTTCAATATGACCATCCTAGTGCGCCTCTTTTTAAGAGCCTGAGTCTGATGTCTGTGATGTGTCTCTATCAATATCGACTGTGTATAACCTATAAATCACATGTAGAAAAAAATACTCGTAAATTTCTGGAACTCGCGTCCCCAACACCAAGAGTGACCGCCTTTCCCACCCGTAACACGGAGTACTGGATGCTCCAAAATGACAAAACAACATATGGCGAGCAAATGGCATCAAGTACACCACCTAGGCTACTCAACTTACTTCACACCGAAAACATCCACCTTCTTATCATGTCATTTAAAGACCTTCGAGCATTCTTTTCTTCTAATATGACTGTGTAGCAAATGTATGATATTTACCTTTTAGACAATACTACATGCATAAATGTATTGCCTTACTTTGTTGTATTGAACTGTGCTTTGCGTGTATGTATTCTTTTTCTGTGAATATTCTTTGACATGAATTTTTGTCTTTTTGTTTCGTTTTTTGTGCCACTGCTGCCAAATGTAAGGATGGGGGGCCAAGAACTTGTCAAGCTGCATCATGCAGCTTTTTTCCTCGGTCTCCCTCCGTCATACACTTTTGACGGAAAATAAAACATATTATTATTATTACAAGCTAAGGTCCAAGCCTCCTTTCCCTCGCGAAATCCTCACCCTTTCTTTCTTTCCACGATTCTCCCGCACTTCCGTTTCGACGCTAGCGCCGCCTGGGGCACCCTCTCTGGACGGCTCGGCTAGTTGCCGCTGGAAATGCTGCGCGAATGCGTGTTTCTCGATTGTTTTTAGCTTGCACGGATTTCCAGGATTTGAGTTTGCGATCTCGACGCTATATATACCTCTGGGTATGTCTTTTTATCGCCTCACAATTAGCGCGAGCACGTCAGTTTTTTTTTTTTTTTTTTTTAAGCTTCTGGTGCGGGTCAGATAACGCTGCTAGTTTTGCGTATGCTCGGATCGTTTAGTTTTTCGGGATCGCATACGCTATATTTCGCTGTATGAACATTTATTAAACAAATTTTAACTTGTTTGAAATTTGAACAAAGCACAAGCGGCGCCGCTATTATACCACCGCTTCTCCCCATCAACACACGCACACATGTGTAAACCATCTCTACGTACGAGTGCGTGCATCCCCAATATGGGTGAAGAGGTTCCCCCGAGGGGTGCTTTTCCTGAAAATTTTTTTGCAGACCGCCGCAAAAGTCGTTGATATTGTTTTATAATTTGTTTTTCGGTTGTACGCAGCTAGAGTGGGCAATTTAGAGCTTTGTCTTTTGTCCAAACCCGTTGCGACGTTTGCCTTCCTTTTCAACTGTGACAGATGGTTTTGATTACTGCTGCTTGTCATTTTTGTTATTCCGTCCTTCCGCCCGGGTTCCGTCGCAGAAAAGGACGATCGGAGTGATTTTTATTTTAACAGGCTGCTTAGGCTTGCAGATTCATCCGACAAAAAAAAGCATAAAAAATGCTATTAGCATTGATTTTTGGGTACCGTAATCAACTTATGTTTAGCAGTGGCAAGCGAGCTGCCATGCCGCGCAATTTGTGAGCTATTCATACTGGGCTAAAATAGAGACGTAGCTGGGCTGTGAAGATTAGCGTTCTGGCATGGCCGGCCTAAAGTCCCTGTATCTGGGAAAAGTGGCGCATTCTCTTCCCTCCTTACCCCACCTCTAACTTCCGGTTCGCGACGGAGGCGCCCTCTGGAATTTCCCAAGCGTCTCGACGTCTCGATCAGCTGGAGAGGGCGAGTTGCCGATCGTGTGGACTTTTCTCGTCATATAAGTGTGGCAGTGACCTCATTTTGAGCCCGCATTCGCATCCGACCTTCCTGAAGCCGCTCTAGATCTGTTCGTCCAACCGTGGATCCCGAAAGTGTTTTGGATAATCGTCCCAATCATCCCTACCGATTTGCATTAGGACGTGTCTCGTGAGTGTTCGGCTTCACAGGAATCGCAAGTCGTTTTTAATCACCATATCAAACCGCAAAATTGCAATTATACTCTCGACGATTTCAAATGATTCACTACTTCTTGATATGTGTCCTTGGCGAGCTTTCGGGAGGGCTTGGCCTACGGGGGAAGAACAATTTGGGGGCCTAGAAAGCAAGATACAATTTTCTTTCTAATCGGGGAAGCGATGATATGGTTGACGCTATGCTTGTATTTTTAGCTGACAGCAGTACTAGTAGTAATGATGAAAATCGCTGCGTATTTCTGCGCGTGTGCACTCTAAGAAAAAGTGAGCACTCCCTAGTCATCATGCGTTTTGACGGCTGTAACTACCCCACAGGCTTACTTAACTACCCACTTGGCTCGAGCCATTGAGCGTTACCACCCTGTTGGCAGGTGACAAGCATGGGGTAGTCACGTTTTATTAACTCTTCAATTGAACATTCAAGTACATGCAGTCGTTCAATAGTAAAAGTCACTTCAAAAATCTCAAAAAGTACTTGAAACTTGTTTTCTTTGTGCGTTGGTTACCATTTATTCAAATTTGAACCGGTCGAAGTAGGCATCTGGCTCAGTTCGCCTAAACTGGCAGAAAACAAACATTGCCAAAGAGTACAGGCAACCTTGGTAGGCACTTACTAAAACCCGAGGCAGATAAAAAGTATCGCAGTTGTCCTTTTTGGTTCCGTCGCGGGTTTTACTATGTACAGCAGTAAACAGCTGGCAGCTGGCGTCGTGCTCGAGGAATTTAACCAAATCTCTAGAAAGGCACAGGAAGCTACGCACGGGCATGAGTTGACGTGAATGTTCGCCGGACGAGATACTCTTGTCGTCTTTTATTGTGCGGTTCAGTAAAGAGCGTGCTCTCATTAAAGGTGTGATCGGTCAGTTCTGCGTGCAGATCAGTTGCAAATGGCCTCCTTCGTTCCGCCGAACTTGCACGCCTGTCATACCCAATTTTTTTGCTTTCAAGTGCAGTGAAATATGAAGCATTGAACACCACGACCGAGGCCGGACAGGACAAACGTACGCAAATATTTGGGATCATTGTCCGTGTATTTCAGTATTTTTCTGTCTTGGGATATTTGATTCGCCTTCACTGGCTCATTTGGCACATTTCATCGAGCATACTCGATAAAAAATGCTTCAAACAAGTGTGTGTCATCCCAGGCGGAGTACTTTGAAGGGGACTAGGATTTCAGGCCTTCCGGCACGCGTTCCTTTTACCTATATAAAAGATTCCAAGTAAATTTCCAAAAATAAGGCGTTGGCAAACATACAAGTGCTATTTGTTTTGGATAGTTTAGCTTAGATAATTTAGCTTACGTCTTTCGCGTTCATTGCAGGTGAAGGCACGGGCCCGAAAGCGGCCATTCTGTACTGTCCTCTTGGCGCGAGCGCGAGTGCATAGAACGCATATTTGAAAGACACGCGCTTGAGCAGAAACAGCTGTAGCGAAAAGAAAACTGAAACAACGCTTCGGGGAGGACCGGCGGACGGGCTTCGCTAGAATAGAATCACCTGCGTGTGCTCAGTGTACTCAACCTGTACTCAACCGCCGCTGAAGTCATTCGGATATGTAAAAAGAGAAAAGAAAATGCATCAGCGTGTTCAGAAAGTTGTGATTGCAGAAATTGGTTTCGATAATTAATACAATTAATTAAACAGGCTTCCATATACTTGAAGTTTAGGCTAGCGAGAAAACGAAACTGATCAAAACGTGACGTGTAGCAACTATTCAAATTTATTTATAACCTGCTGTTCACTTTTGCAATGAATTACATTAGAGATACGAGCGCTTTTCTGAGGGCAGTAGAGGAAAATATTATATACGGGTCAATCTTGCACAGTCTTTTCGTATTTATGTAAAATATGACAGTGGTCACCATCCTAATCGGTCACACAAAATACAGCAGTATATAAGCTGGTGGTGTTGACTAGTCGTGTGTATAGGAATGTAGAGTGTCAATACCTGATGTTGTACCTTGTGTTGTTTGTGAACGCGTTCATGTATAAAATTATATGGTGTCTGTATGTCGCGTGTCTGTATGTCGCGTATTTGTAGGGTGTGGTGTAGATAATGTTCATACGTACATGTCTGGTGAGGCGCTAAAAGCAAAAACTGCAGATTTCTTTTTTTGTTAGTTTGAGCGCTGTCCGTTAGGTGGCGCGTGTCGCCGCCCAATTCAAGGAGTCGCGCGTTTATGTGTCTACTTATTTGAGTGAAAAACATGGAGGCGTTCCATGGCTCCACGGAGCAGCCTACGGAGGGTTCGGTTTCGGCCTCTCGTCCCAGTGGGGTCAGTCCCATAGCCAGTTGAATGGGCGTCCCGTGCGGTGAATAGCGCCAAGTGCGTGCACAGACGCGGTGAGGATTACCAGGGACTTGAAAGTGGATAACGAATGCTAACAGGTGAGCAGGAGCGTTGAACGATCGGAACCGACGCCGCTTGAATCGGTGATGCTTCGCCTCGTCGCTGTCAACCGAAAACGCCGGATCACTTGCGGCAAGCACAGCAAGCAGATGCTCTGTTCAATAAAGACATCATTCCATGTGTCGCTATACGATTCCTTCTTTGAATGTTTTCTGGCCGCGAAGTAAATGCCGCCGGCCGCGCGAAACCAGTCGCGGACAAACCCCCTCGAATGCCCCCCCTCACATCGTCGCCCCTATACTCGTAATAGGTGCGGTGCCGGTGCTTTGAGGCGCGTTTTGGAGTGCTTAAGTGCGCACGGAAGGCAGCGAACGGGCGTGCGCACTTGAGAATCGTATTTTAGCAAAAAGCAGTCCAGCTTGCTAGGCCTTACTCGTATTGCTCCACTGTCGCTTGCCAGCCGCCATGTTGCTTTTGGGGTGCTCACTGTGACTACCTGCTGATTGCGTGCCGCGTGACAACCCATGGGGTCGTTAGTATAACTAAGGGGGGTAGCGATATCTGTGACGGCTTCTGACTACCCCAAATGTAGTACCCTACGACTACCCTTTTGTTGAGAGTGTGTATTCTGTGCATGCTGTAAAAATTTGTGACACCGCGGGCCTTTCGCTACGGAGCTACGCGGTGGCCCTATTTCCGAGCGTAATAAATACTTCTTTGTTACTTTATTTGATGAAACCGTTTTAGATATGAGAACTCCGTTTTTGTTTAGTTTTGTTACTTCGTAATTTTATCACAATGACTGTATTTTTTTCTTTTATTCGTACACAATGAAAAAAAAAGAAAAATAAATCCATGTTTAATTACGATTCACGCTGCTTTTAGACTCCTTTGCCAGCGTCCTAGGGCTAGAAAGCTGGTGCAGACTTGGGAACCAGCGCTCGGTTTCAGCACCTAATCGAGTGCTTCCGAATTTTACTTTTATACAATTTTAATGAAGACCTGAAAGTTCTCTATTTAACATGTCAATATTCATACACATTAATTCTTGTAGATGTATATAAGGCCTCTGGAGTCTACATGAATTCTAAGAAAAAAGTCACTGCAATTGCAGGATATTTCGGTAAAAGGGAATGTGGCAAAAAGAAAATTCAAATCTCATTCAGAGAACAATGCAGAAAAAGCGAATGCGAGATCAAAATCTCCATGAAAATACACAAGCACAGATGACGTTAAAAACAAAAAACAAAATCAAAGTAACAATTTTATTTATTTCACAAAACTGCCAGTCAAGTAAAAGGCCACAGCAGGAGTATGCACTACAAGTAGAAGATATGCTGAGTACATAAAGAAACAGAACATAGAATGAAAAAAAAAGATAAATGACACGGAGACACGAATACTCCATCGAAATGCTTTCTCAAGACTTCGCAAATGTGCAGGAAGCTTTACTGACAGGTGCAGTAACTTTTAGATACCATAAAATACTTCTAAAGCCCTTACACCTTCTAGTGCTGTTACTGGTACGGTACACCTGATGAAGACAAATTGTACAAACCGCATGGGGCTAAACATCGAGCTGCTTGATGATACGGGTCTGCTCGTATCCGACTCCAGATGCATTTCATTTCATTTCATTTCATTTATTTACCCTCAGGGCATAAAGCATTACAGAGGGGGAGTGGGGGAACAATGAGTCGCTAGTAAAAAAAAAAAAAAAAAAAAAAAAAAAAAACTCACGTGGGAAAATTGATAAAAATCCTGATTAACAAAATCAAGTAAAGATACTAATCAATGCCTTTTTGAAAAGAACACTGTCTACAATTGAAACAATGGGGCCGGAAGGTGGTTCCGTTCATGGGATGTGCATGGTACAAAAGAATGGTAAAAAGAATTGCAATTTGAATGAGGGATGTCAACTTTATGTTGATGGTCGAATCGTGATGAAACATAGAAAGGAAGTTCAAAAAGCCTTTCTCGCAGTGTAACATTAGTGTAATAAATTTTGTGAAATAGGCTTAGCCGAGCGATTTTTCTGCGTACTGAGAGATGTGGGAGTGAAAGGTTAGCCTTCATTAAAGATATACTTGTGGTTCGATGATAGTTAGAGCAAATGAAACATACAGATTTTTTTTTTGTATGGCTTCAAGTGATGCAATTAGTGAAGATTGACCAGGGTCGCAAATAGATGATGCATACTCTAGCTTTGGTCGTACGAGTGTTTTGTACAGTATCAGCTTTAATGATTGGGGTGCCAATGAGAAGCTTCTCTTCAAGTATCCCAGCATGCGATTCGCATTGTATAGTTACGTTATATATGTGATGTTTCCATGTTAGATGAGACGTGATATGTACACCAAGGTACTTATACTCCGAGACCGACTGTAATGGAATTCCTTTAATATTATAATCTGCAGGTACTGCTGTACATCTGGATATATGCGCATATATTTACATTTAGTTGAGTTTAATTGCATTGACCATGATTCGCACCAGAGTGACACTGCATTAATATCATTTTGTAACTGTCTTGATTCAAGGTTATTAGTTACTTCGCAGTATAGGGCGCAGTCATCAGCGAATAGTGAAATATTGGATGAAATATTAGATGGTAAGTCATTGATATAGATTAAAAATAGCAAAGGTCCTAAGACTAAACCCTGCGGTATTCCTGAAGTGACAGAAACTAAAGTTGAACTAGAGTCATTGATGGTAACCAATTGTTTGAGATTAGTCAAGAAAGAATGTATCCAGTGAGAACTTTAGAGTCGATATTTAGTTTACTGAGTTTTAACAGAAGTAGTTGGTGAGGCACTTTATCAAACGCTTTTGAAAAATCTAAAAAGATACAATCTATACTTGACCTCCGGTCAAGTATATATATATAGGATGAAGGTCATGTGTGAACGATGCAAGCTGCGTTTCGCATGAGAATGATTTCCGAAAACCATGTTGAAATGGACAAAAGAAGCAGTTTGAATCTAAGAAATTTACTAAATTGTAATAAATTATATGCACAAGAATTTTGCATGGGACACTGGTCAATGATATAGGGCGAAAGTTTAGAGGACTATGTTTATCACCTCCCTCGTGAACAGGAACCACCCTGGCGACCTTCCAATCATCAGGTACAACACCGAACTGTAGGGATTGAGTAAATATAGCAGAGAGCAAAATTGACGTATACATCTTCGTGTTTTTTAGGAACTTTGTATTAATATCGTCGATTCCTGCTGCTGATGAAAGTTTAAGGACCAATCGCTAGCGGATACATTGGCAGGTAGTCATATGATATGCAATCAGAAGTAGGAGAGCTTGAAGGAACCGAGAAACAACTTACAAATACATCATTGAGAATATTAGCGCAATCTACGCTAGTAATGAAACTACCATCATCGGCCTTCAATAACACTGAAGTTTTACTGTTTCCTTTCGTGACATTCCAAAACTGTTTAGGATTATTTATTAACATGGACGGTAAGGTGCAGTGAAAAAATACATGTTTAGCTTGATCTACAGCAGTTTTATATGAATCAGCAGCAGTGTAATAAGCGACCCATCGTCGACCAGTCAAATCTTTTTTCGCAGCACGAAATAAACGCATGATAAGGATGCACGAGTGTGTTATGTGCTGCAAGTTTGACTCGTCTTGTACGCTAAAGAATTCATCAGCTTGTGCATTATGTCTGACACGAACCAGTGTGCGTTCTACAGGCAAAAGCTACCCCAATTCTCTAGGCAGTACTACATTGAAACCATGGGAAGCTCAAGAAAGATGAATCTTAAAAACTTTCTCGAGGATGCCTTTACTCCACGCAGCCCCCTTCATAGTGGACGTTTCGGGACACTTAAGTTGATCTGCAACGAGGAAGCGCTAAAGTCGAAATTTTAAATTGTTCTCTTCAAATTGTAACTGATATTCCTGTCGTTGCGCCAATATCAGTTTTATCTGCATTGAATACAGTTGTCTTTGTAGCTCTCTCTTACTCATCAGTACACCAGAAAGACTGGCATCCTATTGATGCTGTCTGATGTCAAGTGTAAACAGTGTGCCTGAAAAAGAAAAAAAAAGATGATTATTTAGTCTTGTTAAAGAAACACAGACCCCCCGAACGAAACTGGACTGGGGAGGAAGAAGAAATATAGAGGAGGGGAGAGGTGGCGGAAGTCACGGGGCTGTGATACTTTTGCTTTCCCAAACAACGCATTTGCAGCTTTTTAGAAGCCACAAAAAATTGGGTATCATATTTCTTCTCTATTTTTAATATTGCGTGTGTCCCTTCGATAACCTACAACTTTGATTATATTTGGTGGTTGTGTCTAAATCATAGAAAACGGCACGTTGCCTGGAGAAGAGGGTGAAAGCGACTCGAACCGGCCAGTTCTCGGTCTACTGTTTTCGATTGGAAAGAAAATGAATTTCGAGCCGCGAATTGTTTTCTGGGTAGTTGTTCTCTCATACGTCATGTACAAATAAAAACATTGGCGAGCATAAATAGCCTGTCAGTGTCCCTTTAAGTGGCTAACAGTGAGACAATGAGATCAGATGTAACAGTGTGTAACAGTCTGCACTCTGCCAGTAAATAAACAGCAGTCAAAAAATGAAAACTCATCAGCTGTTGCTGCGGCAATCTGTCCAGGACAAGCTGGAGAGCCTGGGCGCTGTTCAGACCTTGCTCGGGCGGCCATGGGACGGCACACAATTCTTGAATGAATACATGAACAGAGACGACAGTCGTTGTAGATGTGCCTCGGTCGACCTGGAAACAGTATCATTGTGCTAAACTCACCAGCAGCTTGAGGGGGGGGGGGGGGGGGGGAGGGAAGGGGAAGGGTTGCCGAACCCGGGTGGTCTGGTGAAGCTGGGAAAGTTAGGTTCTGTACAGCACCGCTTGGAACTTGCTGGGGGGCCTCAGGAGGACACACTCGCCTAGAATCGACAAATACGGCACAAGTGGTAGGTGTGCCTCGGTCAACCACGAAACAGTATCGGACAGCCAAACTAAATACCAGCTGCGGTTGCTGCAGCAGTCTGTCGTGGGGATGTTTCAGTACTGTGGGCATTGCGTTGTGGTTTAGGGAGCCAACTGAAACAAATAAATGGAATTGCATTTTGTAAAGGATGCATTCAAACTCATCAGTTTGTGCATCGAATATGTATTGTAAAACTGATGTAACGTGTCTTACTGAAGAAAGAAAAATAGTTTGTGAGATATTGTATATACCATTTACAATTCCAGTTCCCTTGCAGTGGTGGTTTACTCTCTTGGTTGGAGGTAACGAAAAAAGAAATGTTTGGGAGAGCATGTTTCCTCAATTTTTTGCTCTCCTTTGTATTGCATGATTAGTGTTTTGAATATGTCGATACTGAAGTGGCCCTGTAATTACAGGGTGAAACAAGGAGACGGCAGGCTCTTTAAATCGACCGGAAAATTCGGTTTCTTAACCTCTCGCGCTACGACTTTGTGCAGCGTTGCCCACAGATGGTGCATTTTTTTGTAAAATTTGCAAAGAACGAACTTACCTGAGGAAAAAGTAAAGAAAGAAAAAGGCTTAGCTCCTAAGGAAACGCAGCGACGCCACCGGTCTTCATACAACACGGCGCCGTTTCGCACGAGAGACAAGAGATGGCGCAAACGGTCGCGACGCCAACTGCCGCCAACGAACGAGCAGACGACGCCCGACTCAAAAGCGGCGCGAGCTTTTCTGATATCAGTTGGCAATGCATTATTTTATCATCCTTACTAATAAAACACATTGAATGGACAGATAATCGATTAAAAAAATGGTTTGTCGGGCTATTTTGACTTTTTTTTTTTTCGGGGTACTGATATCGTTTGCTTTGCAGTTCGTCTTTACTACCGCGTCTGTCTTTGGTTCTGCGACTGTTATTCGCGCTGTTTTCTTACGTTTGACGTCGGTAAGGTGCGTTTAACTCCTAACGAACGAGCTAAGGTCGTACTTTGGTACGGGGAGTGCCATAGGACGAAAGAAGTCCGCCGACGCTTCCGAACGGAGTTCAGGCGACGGCCTCCGAGCTCGCCTGCCATCCTGCGCTGGGTGAGGCGTATGCTCGTTCGTTGGCGGCGTTCGTTGCGCCATCTCTTGTCTCCCGTGCGAAACGGCGCCGTGTTGTTTGAAGACCGGTGGCGTCGCTGCGTTTCCATAGGAGCTAAGCCTTTTTCTTTCTTTACTTTTTCCTCGTGTAAGTTCGTTTTTTGCAAATTTTACAAAAAAAATGCACCATCTGTGGGCAACGCTGCACAAAGTCGTAGCGCGATAGGTTAAGAAACCGAATTTTCCGGTCGATTTAAAGAGCCTGCCGTCTCCTTGTTTCACCCTGTAGATTGAAGAGATCGGATTTTAGTCGAGAGCACATTATGTAACGCCACCTCAAACGCCCGTTTCCGCAGATCATATATAGACCTTTCCAAAAACGAGCTTTTGGCCGGTGCCATTTTGAGCGTTCGTGCGTATGGCGCGTGCTTTGCTCGCTTTCCGAAGCGACGAACACGCACGTGCTGGGCTGTGAAGATCGCACGCTGGACTGTGATTTTGTAAACATTGGAAAGGCCTAGGCCTTTCCAATGTTTACAAAATCACAGTCCAGCGTGCGATCTTCACAGCCCAGCACGTGCCATACGCACGAACACTCAGCATGGCACCGGCCACACGTTCTTTTTTGGAAAGGTCTATAGACGTTTCCACTGTTTACAAAAATCACAGTCCACACGTGTTAAATCACAGTCCAGAACGCGCACGTTCGTCGCTTCGGAAAGCGAGCAAAGCACGCGCCATACGCACGAACGCTCAAAATGACACCGGCCACAAGCTCGTTTTTGGAAAGGTCTATAGACCTTTCCAATGTTTACAAAATCACAGTCCAGCGTGCGATCTTCACAGCCCAGCACGTGCGTGTTCGTCGCTTCGGAAATCGAGCAAAGCACGCGCCATACGCACGAACGCTCAAAATGGCACCGGCCACAAGCTCGTTTTTGGAAAGGTCTATAGGTGCCTGCCGAAGACCTGCACGTGGAGTTTGCGCTGTCAAAGCTGCTGGCGCGTGTGTGGGGTTTTGCCTGTGTTTTTGTTTCAATAAGACTGCGAGCGAAGGAGACCCTATTGACGCTACGACAGCGAACGCACATTGAGCGGGCTAAGCACACACGCTCGTCCAGTAAGAGCGTCGTCAGAGAAAACATACTCGTGCTTGTCGCACTGGCTGCGGTCGCACTTACATTGAAACGGAGTATACACGTATGCAAGAAAGGCTTCTGTGCGCTGCCATTTTGAGTGATGCCTGCGCCGCGCAACGTTTTCGCCATGCTGGGGTGCGCCAGGGGCACGTCATTGGGGCAACGTTACTCCAGTAACGTTGATTGGGGTGCGCGATGACAAGATGGCGGTGTCTGCTGTATCGCCGACGGCCAGCGTTAGCGACACACTTACTGTATCGGAACGCAGAAGGAGGTATCCACACAGAATCATAGCATCAAATACTGCAGGACGGGGCAAGTTTAAAGGTTGGAGCTGATTTTATAACGAACGCAGCCTCTGTTCCAGCACTTCGTGGACGTCACTGCAGCGAGCACAGCCATCGTTGATGCAAGAAGCCATTGCATCGTTGATGCAATGGCTTCTGACGCATTCTGATGAGCGCTTTGAGACTTTAGGTATTTCTGTAATTTTCGATTTCTTATTGGTTTATGTATTTTATTTAATTGTTTGTGCTCTTTCGAGGTCCAACACAAAACCGGTAAGTTTTATAAAGATATATATTTTTTTATTTCTTTCTGCGCTGAGTTGTGTATGCTTCAGCAAGAGACTCTTGGCAACATTGTACGACAAGCAGCGAACGTCTTGGCTTGAGACTATGTCCGCCTCACCTCTGTGCGCGGTTCGAGGTTAGGCCGGGATCCCACTTGCAACACGAACTTAGCTCTGTTACGTCACGGCGCGGTGGTGGCGCGTCGGGCGCACTTCCGGTCTGGGGCTGTGGGCGGAAGTAATCATGCGAGACGTGTATTCTTGCGTTGTTTTTGAAGAAACCAGACAAAAACCTGCCTTCTCGTGAAAACACCGCGACTAGGACTGTGCCAAAAGAGTCGGGAATGGCTTGAAGGCCAGTTTTCATGTGTTTTCTACCTGCTCGGTTCTACCGCGAGAACGTGGATAGCGCACATGAAAAAGGAAAAACCAGACGCCGTCGGACCACAATTGCTTGTGCAGGAAGCACTTTGGGTTGAATTCACGGATACTTGTAGTCGTCAGATTTATTTGTTTTGTTGCAACATGAACGCCGGAAAACCGCAAAGTTGTACAGACCACCTTCGGACTACGCTCAGTGAGTCTTCAGTTCGAACGGCTGCCTGATCGTTTGATCTGTCGTCTGCTCTCAAACGTTTCTGCTTGTTGTCGTCTGCTCCATCAAACGACAGCGGCCCGTAGACCAAACGTCCGGTCATTGCGATAATAAGTAAGCGCGGGACTCAATACTTTTAAGTTTGAAGCTTGGTTCGAATAAATAGGCTCGGTGTAAACAGTAGATATGAACATGTTTTGATAATTGTTACCAGTGGCCATCATCGACGTTTTATGCCTGATTCACTTGGTCCGATTCTGCTTGCGATTTTCAGTATCCACGTCGACATTTCAGCTACGGTTCATGCTTTTGCAGCCCGAGCGACGTCATGAATGAAAATAGCGAGCAGAATCTCAGCGTGCGAATCAGGCTTTAGCGTACATACTGCGGCGTCCACGCGGAATGAATCGCCGCATGTCACATTATTCACGCAAAGTTTTGCGGTGTAACCAGCCTCGTTAATATCGCTGAGGCTGCCAATGTAGTCAGACATTGCCAGGAAGACGTAGAATCGACCATTCCAACGCGAAAAAGAGCACGGGGACACACACCGACGCCGACAACATCGCATACCAATGGTTTGTTTACGGGCGACGGCGAGCTTTTTGCCCACACTTCATCGCGCATGCGCGGCGCCTTGGCGTTCGCTAGAGGCGCTCCGGTTTGTTTAGAACGCAGGACATCCATACTTAATTTGTCGCGTGCCAAGCAATTGCTTGAATTGGATTCCACGCTTCATACGAAGCATAACTCACTTTCGTTTCTCGACGCATCGCAGTAAAACACTCTCAAACGGAACTGTGCGTAGGCGCCTTTACTTCCACGGCACGGGCGTCCGTGCATGCAAATGTTGTGCTCGCTGGTACATCGCTCGTGTTTACGGTGGAATGGAGTGCATAACTCGCTCGAAACAGCTGTCTTCTCGCATGGTGGTGAGCTTTATACAGAGCACCCACCTCGCATAACTTTGCGGCTCCCGTCGGGTTGAAATCTTTTCGACCGATTCGGTGAAGCAAGATCTTCCTCGGAGGTTCATTTTCCGTTGCAGAGGCTACACTGAAAAGCTTTCCGGCCGACTTTTCTACAGGCGCAGCATCCCGTCAGCTGCGGCCAAGCAACATCTTGGGAAATTCAAGGCGAGCGGAAGTCCAAAACCGAAAGCCAGATGTCACGTGACAACTGGCCAATAGTGTGCGCGGCAGCTAGTTCAAAGAATGGCGCCACTTTTCCCAGGACGGAGGGGCTTCAGCCGGGCCGGATGTCGGAGTGCTAACACTGGAAGACGCCAAAAAATTCATTTTTTATTTTTTGCCTGGCGATTTATAATGGTGTCAGAAGACTACCCAATCAATATTTTGCTCAAGCGTCACGTATATTTTTAATAAGGTAAAAACACGGAACTGCTTGAAATTAAAACCGAAACTAGACGGGGGAGGAAGAGGTTACCAAAAATTAAGTAACTGAGCAACGTTTTTTTTTTTTTTTTAATGAACGTTTTTGCAGTTTTTCAGAAGCAACAAAATATGGGTATCATATTTATTTTTATATTTTTAATATTAAGCATGTGCCTTTGATGACCCATGACTTCGATTATATTTGGTGATTGTGTCTAAACCATTGAAAACTGCACGTGGCCACGGAGAAGAGAGTGAGCGCGACTCAGATTGGCGAGTTCTCGATCGGCGGTTTTCAGGCGGAAAGAACGAATTTCGAGCCGCAAATTGTGTTATGGATAGTTGGGCTCTCATATGTCATGTATAAATAAAAACATTGGCGAGCAAAAGTACCCTGTCATTAAAGAGTTGACAGCACTGATTTTGCTGTATTTAGAGAAGTGCCCCCTCCTAGAGTGCCCTGAAAGAGATGACCATGCGACACAAACTTTGAAAATAATAATAGAGAAATTTGTACGGCCATTCCTGGTTAACATAGGCATGACTGTAACAGACAGAGTAGCCTATCGAAGGAAACTGTGTTTGAAGCCACAGCATAACAAAGTACTTCCCGTTTAGTTCAAAATTCAAGGTTTGGAATCTGTATATAAACCAGGTTGAAAGTTGGAATAGCGAAGAAACTAGGTTGGAATAAAATTTACAAATAAACCAGATTTTTTAGATCTCTTTGTTTCTTTGCATAACAAGTTACATCAAAAAGTGCCAGCTACATAACGGGATGTGATGGTTTGTGCTACATGTGCCAAGAACTAGACGATTACTAGAAAACTACCTACCTGTTGAATCAATACCTACAAATATCACGAAGTTTATAAAAAAATGGCAAAATCATTGCGAGGCGTCGTATCTTACCGTCATAATGTTTACACTAAACGTGCTTATAGTACAAGCCAACAACAATATGACCTGCATAATTTACGTAATAAAATAAATAATAACAAAATAGGAAAAGAAGGATAACACGAGGACTGCACTTTTGTAGTAACAAACCTTGTGCTCAGTATCGAAAAGGTACGCCAAACAACGCGCGGAGGTTAAAATTAAAAACAAAGTACAGCATGGTTGTTTCTATTCAAAGAATTTTTTTTCTGTACGAGGTTAAATTTATTTTGTTTTATTTGTGCTACAAGAGATGATTATGACACAAAAAATTATAGTATTGTAATAGAGAAGTTTGTACAGCTATTCCTGGTCAACATAGGACATGACTATGACAGACAGAGTAGCGTGTCGAAAGAAACTGCTTGAAGCCACTGCATCGCAAAGTACTTCGCGTCTAATCTAAAAATTCAAGGCTTGGAATCTGTAAATTTACGAGGTTGGAATACCGAATAAACCAGGTTGGAAAAAGGCTACATTTATAAATAAACGACAGTTTTTTTTTTTTTGAGATCCCATTGTTTGTTTGCACATCAATTGTTACATCCCGAGGTGCATAACGGGATACGGTGGTCTGTGCTACATGTGCCAAGAACTAGACGCTTACAAGATAACGCCCCACCTTTTCAATTACTACATACAATTATTACGAGGTTTATAATGATAAAATTATGGCGTGATGGTCGTATCTCACCGCCATAATTTTTTTCCCTAAAACTGGGGTCACACTGTTTGTACATCATACAAAAAACAGTCTGCAAACAGATTTGAACCCGAGTCATGCGGCGTTCGAACCACGCATATCGTGGTGGCTGATATGTGAAGACTGTCTTTTGTATGATGTATAAGCAGTGTGACTCCGGCTTAGAGGTACTTCTAGTAGAAGCAAACACCACAATATGACCCGCATAAATTGCGTAGTCAATGATAAAATATTAAAAGAAGGACAACATGGACTGCTCTATATAGTACCCAATTTCGTGCACAGGCTCCAAAAGCTACGTAAAACAACGAGCGGAGATTAAAAAAGAAAGTACAGCATGATAATTTTTATTTAGGGAAATTAAAAACTTTTATGCAAAGAGCTCAATTCTTTTATTGAGTTTTATACGCGCTACAGACTGCAGTCAAATATACCAAAAGCCGCGCTTGTAGCGCTAGCCGCAACATGTCCAGATGAAAACCTAAAATTAAATAAGCATCAAAACTTGTCTATCTCCCTCCCCAGAGCAGCTGTTCACCGTTCTACCACAATACACTCAACGTGACAAGACTTTCTTGGACTCTTCTCCCTCGCTGAAACCACTGAAACGGCGAATTCGATGACAGGGTTGAGAGCGCCTCCCAGCGGAGAGACGCCGCCTTCTTCTCTTTTTCCGAATACGCCTTCTCCGCACGAATGGAACGGCCGGAGAAGTATTCGCGCGCGCGCTTCGGGGGATCTCGGAGGCCATGGCCACAGAGCGTTAGTTCCAGTAAAGGCGCATTCACACTGAGCAAAAAAATTGCGGTGGCTTAGCTCGGCTATGCCAGGATATACGTAGCTTGAGCTTCTGCGCACAAAATGAGAGGCGCTATCAAGCGGCTCCGGTGCAGCGTCAGACTTGGCTACTGCGCAACGGAGGCGCACAGCTGGGCACGCGGCGGCGCCAGTGCGTCTGCCGCCACTATGACGTCACTCCTCTGGAATGCGCAGACCGGCGAGGCGCGCGCGGTGGCGGCGGAACGCGCGGCGGCGACGGCTCCGGCGCGCCAGCTGTGCACCGTGTGACGTCACTGCTCCTCGCGCTTGCGCAGCACAGCTCTTTGACAGCCACGCGAAAGTGCTCAACCTCGGCCAGTGTAGCTCACGGCTACAAAAAAGCGCGTTGCAGTCGACGTCGACTCTTTTCTGCTCCTCCAAAATACTCTCCTTACCCCACCTCTAACTTCCGGTTTGCGACAGAGGCGCCCTCTGGAATTTCCCAAGCGATCTCGACGTCTCGGTCAGCTGAAGCGGCGCGCTATGCCTTGTCGTGTGAACTTTTCTCGTCATATAAGTGCGCAATGAGCTCATTTTGAGCCCGCATTCTCATCCGACCGTCCTGAAGCCGCTCTAAATATGTTGGCCCAACCGTGGATCCCGAAAGTGCTTTGGATAATCGTCCCTATCGAGTTGCATTATAGTCAGTGTTCTCGTGAGTGTCTCTCCACTCTTTGGCTCCACAGGAATCGCAAGTCGTTTTTAATCATCATACCAAACCGCCAAATTGTAATTATATTCTCGACGATTTCAGGTGATTCACTACCTCTTTTTAATGTGTTTTTTGCGAGCGTTCGAGGGCGTTTGGTTTACGGGTTTTAAAAGCATTAGGAGGCATAGAAAGCAAAACGTTTTGTTTGTATTTTTAACGGGGAAGCAGTGACGCGGTTGGAACCAGCAGCTAAGCTAGCATTTTTAGGCTGACTGCAGTACTATTCATGATAAAAATCGCTACGTAATTTTGTGCGTGTGTGTTGTGTGCAAGCTGTAAAAATTGCGACGCCGGAGGCACGCCGTTGGACGCTTCCGTACGAGGTACTCAGTGCCATGACTCTTCAGAGTATAATAAATAATATTTACATTATTTTAAGTTATGGGGCATTTACTAGAAATGAAAACTCAGTTTTTTTGTTTCTTTTTTTACTTTTCATATTTTTCAATATATATCGCCTTGTCTGTATCTTTTCTGTTAATTCATTCATACTGAAATACTAAAACAGTCAGCCCTGTGGTTGGTAATAAACAGTGGCGTAACAACTTGTTCTTGAGTGGGGGAGAGGGGGCAAACCGGACACCCCCCCCCCCCCAGGGCCGGGGGGCGATGCCCTTGGTATCCCTTTGGCGCCGCCGGGCAGTGCTTGCCCTGCTCAGTGGCGGCTGTTTCAGAGTGGGGGGGGGGGGGGGGGGCAAAACACATGCCTTGCCCCTTCCCCACTCTGAGAACTGTGGGGGAGGGGGGCAAGGCGCCCCCCTTGTCCCCCTCCCCCGGTTGATACGCCCATGGCAATAACCACGATTCTCACTGCTTTTAGACTCCTGGGCCAGCGTCCTAGGGCTAAAAACCTGGTGCAGACTTGGAAACCAGCTCTCGGTTTCAGCACCTGGTTGAGTGTTTACGAATTTTACTTTTATACCATTTAATTTAAACCCGAAAGTTCTCTAACATTCATACATAATAATTCTAGATTCTACATCAAATCTAAGAAATGAGTCAACCAATTGCAGGTTGTTATTTCAGTGAAAGGAAATGGAGAAAATACAAACAAATTTTATAATCAAATTTGATCCAGAGAGCATTGCAAGACATGCAAATGCAAGAGTAATATCTCCATGAAAATGCACAAGCACAGATGAGGTCAGAGAGAACAAGGCAAATAAAGCAAACGTGAAATTAAAACTTAACTCCAAGAGAACATGGCAAAGCACATGAGACCATCACATTACAGTCTCGATAAAAGTGAACAAGCACATATCAGAGAACAAGGCAAAGCAAATATGAAATTAAAATTTCACTGGAAGAGGACATGACAAAGCACATGCACACTTGAGGTTACAAGCGATCCTCATGAAAATGAGCAAGCACATATGAGGGTAAAGGACAATGCAGTTAAAGCTTATATGAACCTAAAACATCATTAGAAGAGAACACGGAAAACCACGTGCGAACATGACGTTACAGTCTCGATGAAAGTGAACAAGCATATATCAGAGAACAAGGCAATGGAAATATGAAATTAAAATTTCACTGGAAGAGTACATGACAAAGCGCATGCAAACATGAGGCTACAATTGATCTTCATGAAAGGAACAAGCACATTTGAGGGTAAAGGACAGTGCAATTAAAGCAAATATGAACCTAAAACATCACCAGAAGAGAAAACGGCAAAGCACACGCAAGCATGAGGTTACAATGAAAATGAACAAACACATATGAGGTTGAAGAAAACAAGACAAAGAAAACAAATATGAAATTATAACCTCATTCAAGGAAAGCATAGAAAATATGCAGTTATAATCTTACCGAGGCCTTAGGAGACAGTACAAGCAAAAAGAGGTTGCAAGGACATAGTAGTTCTTTAAGAAAACATAACTAAACTTGTTACTGGTGTAAACGATTTGCCTTTTTGAGTGAGCTACTTTCTGGTAGCTGAAATAAATTTAAAAAAGAAGTGCAAGAAAAGGGTTAGGTTAATTCAGTAGTTCTCGAACTCTAGTCCATCGACCTCCAGGGATCTGCAACATTAGTTGGGGTCTGCACCGATTTGGAGATTGCTCCACCATGGACAACTAAGACACTAAAGAGTGTTTGTGATCTATCCCTAGGATAGTTTAGAATGCCAAAATGACACCAAGTTTGATAAGCGCTACACCGTCTGCGTCTCATTTCATGTTGGTCGTGGCGGTGTGCATACCGACACTCCGGCTGCCACACTTAGCTGAGTTTTTTGTCTTTTCCTTTCATGCCTCGTTGTCGTTTCGAAGTGCAATGCACAGCATGGCCCTTAGAAACAGCTTCAGTAGTTATTGCAGGATTTCATGGCAATCTGAAAAGCAATTACTGAGTGACATTGAAGTCAAGATTTCTTCCTGGAGATGTTTTAGTGTGATGTCGTTCATAACGAGGCCCGACTGGTTATTGCGGAAGTACGCCTCTGCATGCTCAACCACCTGCACCACCGGTGCAGAAGGGACCGTAAGGGACATCCTTTCTTTTGTGTAGGATTTCAGTTGGGTCAGCCGATTTGTTTCACTGTCTCCAGTTAAAGCTGCTATTCAAAGATTGCACGTCAGATTCTGCTTTACCTTGCGGACGGCATACCCTGTAAGGTACTGCAAGGATTCCTGCTCGGGCAGCTCAAGATCCAGAAGCTCTTTTGGAGTGGCAGTGCTGCCATCTCCAGCTTTTGGAGCATCTTTTGATGGTAAACCTGCGAGCAGGAATCCTTGGTCGTCTGTGAAACTGCCGTCTTTGCTGGGACGCAGAAACTGCGCCATTGTGGCATGTCGAAGGGCACACCGAAATTCGGTAAGCCTGGGGACAGGATTCTTAGAGCGGAGAGTTGAAAACAAGTTTTCAAGGGAATCTTGCGTCAAGTGACGTAGAAGTTGAAACTTGAAGTCCATCTTGTTTAGGTAGAGCTCCTGAACCTGTAGAGCAGATGTCGTAGACTGTCTGGATGGGTTTCCACACTGGCTTCTCCGAGCTTTCAATAGAAATAGCTTCAAACAGCTTTATGATGCTCCTTAATAAAGCAACTGCCTCGTAATGCTTAACGGAGTCAAATGTGCTCACAGCCAGCTTTGTTGTTCGAGATGTCATAAGACGAAACCAGTTGAAAATAGTTTCAAAAAACCATGCCGTTGTAAGAGCGTCCCTGTCCAAAATCTGCCTTTCCACCGGGAGGCGCAAGGCAGCAGCAGTGTCGTTGTTGAAGAGGGAGAATGCGAGACCCACCTTCATTTTCTAGTAGTGTCCAGGGTTGACTAAAGACTGTTTTAAGTGTGCAGCTATCTTGAGCTCTGTGGTGGAGTCGAGTTCAACCAGCTGTTTTGCATATTCAATCTTCACCTCGTTTGTGGGCGACATGTTGTCCTTAACAACGTCGTCTGGGAGGTAGGTAACCTGACCTTTCGTCAGGTGGTTGCGTAGGTTTTTCAAGAGATGTGGTACATCCGCCATAAAAAAAAAAAGCTGTCTGGAGGCGTCGCAGGGATGAGGGCAGGATTCCCTGCGACGCACATGCCTACTGATGGTGATAGAAAACTCTGCAGACGCCCAGGCTATTTCCTCCCATGTCCGTCACTATGACATCGACTCTCACGACAAATTTTTCTAGGGTTTGGAGAATGTCCACGATGAGCTCTTTGGCCTTTTTCGTGCTGTAGGAATTTCCTGTGAAATGAAACGCAATAGTTTGCTTCCAACGAGTGTACAGGCCCCCAACATACAGACTAAGCCATGCGTGGCACGGCAGTGATGAGGAACGGTCCCGTCGGCTAGGGCAAGCGTTGGCCTTCCAAGGACTGTGCCGCTGGAGGCGTCGTAGACGAGGCTGGGGGTCAGTTGCATCTCGTCGATCATGAGTGTAGCATACCGCTCCTTGGGGTTCATCATGGTGATCTGTTAAATAAAGCTTGGTGATGCGCTTGCTCACTTTAGTGAAGGCAGAGGGTTCCAAAGAGAAAACCTTCCTTGGGAAACCTCGCTTCGGTTCTATTGATATATTACTCTTTGGGGCAAACAATGTCGTATGGAACTAAACCCTAGCAAGTGCAAATGAATGCGGGTTTCACGGCAAGACGCTGCAGCATATACACTGACCGACATGCAACTTGAATCGGTAAACTTGTACCATTATCCTGGTGTTACGATATCATCGACTTTGACGTGGAAACCTTATAGACATAATAATCGCCAATGCTAACATGTTAGGATATCTGTAACGGAACTTCAACACGGCCTTAATTAAGTTAAAACTTCTTTAAAACACTCTTGTACGATCTAAATTAAAATATGCAACCTCCATTTGACATCTTAACCACGACATTCTAAATGAAGCTCTTGAACCAGTTCAAAATAATGCCGTTCGTTTTATTCTGCCTAATTATAATCGAACAGCCAGCATATAATCAACGAACTCCATTTTGTTCTTTCCCTGTTTGTCAAAGCGTAGAAAGTTTTTTTCGACTTTGCCTGTTCTATAAAGTGTATCATCATCAGTAGTTGTGACACCATTTATTTACACTTCCTTCTTATCACTCTTCCCACGTGTAGACCATCAGAATACAGTTTTATTAACACATTGCCAAACAAACACCCTTCTTTTTCATTCATCCCGCATACATCAAACGACTGTAATTGTGTGCAATGCAGGCAAAGGCAACGCCTGGCAAAGAGAGAAAGGGCGAGCACAAGGAAGGCGGGACGGGAGGGAGACAATGGAGGGCGAGGGGAGAAAGGGAGGGCACTAGAAACGTTAGAGAGGAGAGGAGGTTTCTCTCCTTGTCCCCAGCCTTCCCAGTGCTTGCCGTTTCTCCCCTCACGTGTACTGAACGCATCTAGTGACACGTAGTATATATACCCAATTATTTTCTTGTTTGTCAATCTCTGTTTACATTTCTGTGTGATGAGCCAGCATGAGTCATTTGATTTTGTTTATTTTGCTTGCAGCAGATGTTGTCAGCTTTTGCCAATCGGAATGCTCCTTTGGAGAGGGCTCGGCGTCCACGCAGCGAGCAAGATGTTCAAATTCACCTTGTTCATCACGCAGATGCTGCCGTGGCTTTTCTGCCAGTCTGAAACCGCAATGCAGTTCTACGTGCCACGACATGACGCAGCTGACGGGGATCCAATCCTACTCGGCAGCCAAGATTGGCTACCAACCATTTCGCCCACATCGACGTCATCAGCGGCTGGGCTATTTAACCATCAACGGGACCTGCACGATCTGAGAGGGCTCGGCGTCCACGCAGCGAGCAAGATGTTCAAATTTATTTATTTATTTATTCATGGTACCTCAAAGGCCCAATTAAGGGCATTACATGAGGGGGGGTACATTCAGGGTAAGTTCATCACGCCTTGTTCATCACGCAGGTTAGTTATACAACAAATCTACATGAGTTCCGTAGCGATTGTAGATTTTTGTTAGTCCTGCCGAGCCCTCAAAAGTGTCGTGAAATGCTGTATGATTGTTGGTACGTTGTAACGTTGGTCTGTAAATTGCGACTGTTACTCTCAGGAGACGTAGAGGAAAACCCTGGGCCTGACGAAAATGTCGAAGAATTGCTTCGTCAGATATTGGCTAATCAAAGTGGCATTGCCGAGGACATCAAGGAAATTAGATCAAACCAAGAGAATATGAAAGCTAACCAGTCACGTCTCGAGAACAGCATAAAGGAGATTAACAATAAAATCAATAAACTTGAAAACACAATGAAAACAGTACAAGGCCTGAATGAAAACGTGATAGCAATTAACAAGAAGATTCAAAGTTTAGAAGAAACGATAAAACATCAGAACGATCGACTGATTGACTTCGAAAATAGAAGTCGTAGAAACAACCTGATAATATACGGACTGCCAGAAGAAGATAAAGAGAGCGAAGATGATTTGAAACAGAAGGTGATAAAAGAATTGTTTGATGTTAAGCTTGGTGTTCAAGTCATGTCTCTCTAGCGGATCCACAGATTAGGATACAAACGAAACGAATCATGCAGGCCAATTATCATGAAGCTGTTTAACTACAACGAAAAGCTGTCCGTGTTGAAGGACTGCAAAAAGTTGAAAGGAACGACTATCAGTGTCAGCAGCGATTATGCTAAGGAAACCAGAGAAAAAAGAAAAAAAGCTATGGAACAGCGCCTCGGCGAAACAGGGCGGATGGGGATGACGTGTTTCTAGTCCACGACAAACTTAAAATCAATAATCAGACATATGAATGGGACCCGAAGCAGGATCAACGCGTCCTTGTGAGAAACCGCAGTGAACGGGGTAAATGACAAAAAAGCAAGAATATGCACAGGCCGAACTGCGAGTAATCAATTTAAACGCACGAAGTATATTAAACAAAGTCACTGACCTAGAAAGCGTATTGCTCTGTCACGCACCACACGTGCTCATTATAACAGAAACATGGCTTACGCCCGACGTAACGAGTGACTGTGTCATCCCACCTAATTACAAATTAATAAGAAAGGATAGGGGCTCTCGGGGAGGAGGTGTCGGTATTGCTGTTAAGAGTGATTTACATTGTATTGTCTTAGAACATTGTTTGGATGAGATGCTCTTTTGTAAAATAAAGTATTGTGACTTATCTTTTCTTGTTGTCGCGGCATATCGTGCCCCGAACAGCCCCGTTAATTTTCTAGAAGATCTCGATCTGATTAGTCTTGTACACGTTACTAAAAAAAAGTAATCGATTACAATTACTATTACTCTTGGCTAAAAAGTATTCGATTAGATTACTTGATTACTCGACGGCAAAAGTAATTGGACATTACTTTAAGAAGTAACCGTTACTTTTCCCATTACTTCATTGTGTGAAGACACATCTTTAGCGCTCATAACAATGAACTACCTCCAACCTATATTTCACATTTGCACAAGTATTGAAGAAGAAAAACTGGTTCCCTCTTCGTGGCCGTTGCACCTTCACAATGCGGACACAAGCATAAAATTCGTTTGAAGAAGTGTAATGATTTGGGCGTTCGCCAGTGTGTGTGTGTGTGTGGGGGGGGGGGGGGGGAGGGGGGGGGTTCTAGATCTTGTTAAGCTTGAGCAAGGGTTGTCGCTCAAAGTTTGCGTCACTCATTTTATTATTCACATGTGGATGAGCTCGCATGTTATACAAAAGAGCAGCAGCTCCAGGATTTGAAACGGATCATGTGTAGTATCCATTAGCGGAAGAGATCGCCCCGACCACTTCTCAACTCGAAACATTGCTTGTCATAAAGACCACGTAGGGGAAATGGGGAAATATTTCAACTGGCTTTGTCATATTTTGCATCCGCTTTAGGCATTCTTCGGTTCTGGTTCTCCTACGGGCTGCGAGGAGGTGCCCTAAGCGGAATTTTGTTTTATTTTTTTTATTTCTGTGTGAGTGTGCGTGAGGGGGCTAGTTTGAACGAAGGACTTACAAAGCTACATTCTGCTCCCTCAAACTTCGCCCTGAATGGCCTTTGTCACGCACTGTGGCTTTCCTGGGGCTTCCCACTCCCAGTCCCAGCTCGAACAAAAAAAAAAAGAAAACGGGCATTCCACAGAAACTGTACATAGAAAGGGATTGACCTCGTTTCCTACAGCTCCGCAAAAATCTTTCTTTTTCCGTTCGAAAAAAAAAGCAAATTTTATTTTTGGCATTTCAGAAAAAAAAAGGTGTGTGCCCGGCGGGGGGGGGGGGGGGGGGGGGGTCCCGTGTAAAAATAGTAACGGTTACAAGCAATTTTATTACTTCAAAAAGTAATCAGATTACTCTTGTGATTACTGCCTAATAAAAGTAATCAACTGATTACAAAATTACTCCAAAATGTAATCGATTACAAGTAATTTGATTACTTGTAATGCGTACGGTACAAGTCTGGCATCTGATACTGCATAAATACGTTAATGACAACACGAGAGTAGTTTTGGCCGGTGATTTTAATTTGCCTTCTGTCAATTGGGAACTTTTGCAAGCCGGAAGTGTGGACAAAGTAAATGGCGAAAAAATGCTCGAGATTGCCTTCAGCCACAGCATTACACAAATAGTTAGAGAATTCACTAGAGTAACTGGCACTAGTCAATCTGTGTTGGATTTAATCTTTGTAAGTGATAATATTAGTGAATACAAAGTGTTTGTGGCTGACGGCCTATCTGATCATAAGATGGTTTTGTTGTTTATAAATTGTGACAAAAAATCTACAACTTCAGTACCAAGCAAGTTTACGTACAAGGACTATGAAGGTGCCGACGACACAAGCATTCTTGATCATTTGGAAATTTCATTTAACTCCTTCGAGTTATTGTGTAGTAGTGGTGATGTTCAGCGTGCATTGAATTACTTCAAGGACACAGTTTCTCATTGCATCGATAAATACGTACCCAATAAAGTGAAAAAGCCGAGGAGGAATAATCCTTGGATCACAAGAAATATAATGCACATTAAACGAAAATTGAAAAGATGTAGAAAAAAGAAGAATTTAAGTGTTAGCATACGGCAGCTAAGCCAACAACTTAAAGAAATGGTAAAAAAGTCGAAGCATAATTACCTTTCAGTAACTCTCCATAACTTCCTAAGTAACAACCCCAAAAAATTTTGGCGATACCTGCACCCGAAAAAAGAAAATATTGAACAAATCACCCTGGACGGAAAGGTAGTAACAGATCACAGCGTTCTCGCAGATAGTTTTAACCTGTTTTTTCAGTCAGTGTTCACACGCGAGACACCACTCGGTAATCTGGAAAATATGACTAAAAGAAAGGCAGGACAGAATGTTGGTGATATAGAAACAGGGCCAGAGATAGATCGAGTAAGTGATACTGTACCCCCATGCCCCAACTGACAATAACAAAAGAAGGAATTCTGTCAAAACTGTTAGACCTCGACACAAAGAAAGCATGTGGTCCAGATAAGATACCGACTATTTTTTTCAAGAGGTACGCGGAATGGATTTCGTTTTATTTATATTGTTTATCTGTAAGTTCTTTACAGTCATCGCAGCTTCCCTCTGATTGGCGGTGTGCACGTGTTGTCCCGATCTTTAAAACGGGCGATAGACTGGCTATAGGCAACTACAGGCCTATTTCTTTAACAGCTGTAGCATGTAAAGTCATGGAGCATATAATAGCAAAACACATATTTCATTACCTTGAAACTAACAAGCTGCTTTATTCTGATCAGCATGGGTTCCGGTCTGAACTTTCAACAATAACACAACTGGTTGAGGTAACCCATGACATAGCTTCCACACTTAATGATAAACAACAGGTTGATGTTATTTGTATAGACTTTTCTAAAGCCTTTGATCGCGTGCCTCACAGGAAACTAATATTAAAGCTTAATACAATCGATATTCACTCAACGATTACCGGCTGGATAGAGTCATATCTAACTAATAGAAGCCAGTATGTAGAAATTAACGGCCACGCCTCAAACCTTCTTCCAGTTTACTCGGGTGTGCCCCAGGGCTCTGTCTTGGGACCTTTGCTCTTCTTAATATATATAAATGACATAGTACATGAGACTCCATCAGACATTCATATAAGGCTCTTCGCCGATGACTGTATTATTTATTCCGCTGTTAATTCAACCGATCGACAAACTTCACTAAATAAATATCTTAAGCACATTAAAGAATGGTGTGACAAATGGGACATGAAAATAAACTACACAAAGTCCGTGTATTGCCATATCACTAAGAAACGAAGCATTCTGCCATTTAAATACTGCATTGGAGACATAGAATTGAGTAATGTAGAGCACTTTAAGTACCTTGGTGTCACGTTTTCTAAAGACCTAACCTGGACCAAGCATATTGACACCGTCTGCACATCGGCATATAAAAAGCTTTGTTTTTTGAGAAACAAACTAAAACATACAACGAAAGAGATCAAAACGGTTGCTTATAAAACATACGTTAGGTCCATCTTGGAATATGGTAGTGTTGTCTGGGATCCTTATACAAAAAAAGACATCGATAGGCTAGAAAAGGTCCAGCGACAAGCTGCGCGTTTTATTCACTCTAACTACAGACAGACAGCATCCCCAACGGAAATGCTCAGAGCTAGTAATATAGAACCTCTGCACATAAGGCGAGAAGTCGCACGTCTGAAATTTCTTTATTTAATGATCAACGACAAACTAAATTTAAGCCCGAACAAATACGTTCTCCCATCAAGCTCAAAACGATCAAGTAGATTGAACCATACAAAAACATGTCAAACTTATAAAAGCCGAATAGATACCTTTAAACAGTCTTTCTTTGTTAAAACTATTGAGGCTTGGAATTCATTGCCCAATGATGTTGTAAATTTGGAAACTGTGTCCTCCTCTGAAGTTTCCATTGCAAAGCTGCTAACATAATGAGAGCTTAAAGTGATGCCCTTTTAAAGTGGAATTTGTAATAATTATGTGGGTTAATTTGTTCAATTTGTTTATTTGTTTAGAGGGCCAAGATTGTGCATTGTTGTCATTGCTTGTTCAAACAGCAGTGTATGCTACATTGTCAATGTCTTATGCTTGCGTTTTTTATGTGTCATCACAACGAGGGATACTCTCCCTGTAATAGCCCTCAAGAGAGGGCTGACAGTATTTTCAAATAAAAAAATAAATGTTTGTATTTCTCATGGAATCGTTTGGTGTTTTTTTATTATTTGTGTTTGCAGTACGTGTTCCCTTTACAACGCTTTGGCGCTTGAGGGTAAGTAAAATAAATGAATAAACAACATTTTGAATAGATAACAGTCACCGTATATTTTTTTTTATTTCATAATACTGCCATCCCAATTGAGGGCCAGGGCAGGAGTATGCACAAGTAGACCACATGTTAAGTATATAATTAATATGATCAGAGTTAAAAAAAGAGGATACATGACACATTAACACACCACATATGCCATAAAAATGTTTTGTTAACACTTCATAAATGTATAGACAGCTTTATTGATATGTGTATTCAGTTTTACGTTTCGTAACATACTTCTAAAGCCTATTCAAAGTTGAAGAAATTACTAAAAAAAATTGAGGAATGTAAATGATCTTTTTTTTTGTGCAGTAATAACCCCTGGGCCTGCACAAAAAATGACTTGAAATAAATTTATACATGCTCTTATTGCATTTACCACTCTTGAGTGATGAAGGCTTGCTGAACTGTAATCCCTTTGTTTACTGAAATGTTATTGCACACGCGAGCTGGGGGCGTATAGTTACTGAATAGTACAAACCGCAAGGGACTGAACATCGAGCTCACAGAAGAGGGAGTTCTGGAGGGATCGACTTCAGATGCATATTGAAGAGAAGGATGCATGAGTTTTTTATGCTGCAAGTGTGGCTCACCTTGAATGCTAATGAATCCATCAGCTCGTGCAATAGGCCTGGCACGAACTTGAAGTGTTGCAGATGACGCTGAAGTGTCCGTTCTGCAGGCAGCGGCTGCCCCAATTCCCGTACGATGTTAAAACCACGGGGGCCACAAGAAAAACTAATCTTAAGAGCTTTCTCGAGAGTGCCCTTGCTCCATGCAGTCCCCTTCATGGTGAACTTTTCTGGACACTTGACTTGGTCTGCAATGAGAAAGCGCTTAAGTCCAGATTTTATATTGTTATTTTCGCGTTGCAACCGATACTTGTGACGTTGTGCCAATGTCAGTTTTTGTTTCACTGAAATTATTTATTTTTCTAAGTCTTCGTTTTTCTATAGTGTAGCGGAAAGACTGGTCTCCTGATAGTACGGTCCGATGCTAAAATTGGACAATGTGCCTGGAAAAGAAAAAAACAACATTTATTATTTTTGTTAGGTGGCTAATGGTTGTACAATAGGTTCGGCTGTAAGTAACAGTGTGTAACTCTCTTTTCACTCTTCCAGCTCCTCCAGGATATAAATAACAGTTGGAAATTACAGCTCACCAGCAGCTGCTGTTGTTGTTGTAATCTGTCCTGGACAAGCTGGGGAAGCAGGTGTCTGTGGAGCGCTGCTCGGACCTGGCTGGTAGCGCCGCAGGAGGGAACGCACTCCTAAATTGAACAAAGAAGACACTAGTGGTAGGTGTGCCTCAGTGTACCTGGAAAGAGTATGCGACTGCCAATCTCACCAGCGGTTGCAGTCGTTGCGGCTGTCTGCCCTTAGGGAGCTGTTCCTTGAAGAGCGCCACTCGGACCTTGCTGGGGGCGCCACAGGAGGGCACGCACTCCTAGAATAGGACAGAACTAGTGGTAGGTAGGCCTCGGTTGATCTAGAAATAGTATAGGGCAGGAGCGCAAACTCACCAGCGGCTGCGGTCGCTGCGGCTGTTTGCCCTGGGAAGGGTGCGGCATTTGGACCTTGCTGGGGGGGGGGGGGGGGTCTTCGAAAGACATGCGACCCTAAAATGAACAGAGACGACACTAATGGTAGGTGTGCCTCAGTCGACCTGGAAAGAGTATCTGCGAGGCTCACCTGCGGCTGTCTATCCTGGGGAAGGTGCAGTGCTCGGACCTTGCTGGAGGAGTCTCGGAAGGACACGCGCCCCTAAAATGAATAGAGACGACACTAATGGTAGGTGTGCCTCAGTCGACCTGGAAAGAGTATCTGACTGCGAGGCTCACCTGCGGCTGTCTGTCCTGGGGAAGGTGCAGTGCTCGGACCTTGCTGGAGGAGTCTCGGAAGGACACGCAGCCCCTAAAATGAACAGAGACGACACTAATGGTAGGTGTGCCTCAGTCGACCTGGAAAGAGTATCTGACTGCGAGGCTCACCTGCGGCTGTCTGTCCTGGGGAAGGTGCAGTGCTCGGACCTTGCTGGAGGAGTCTCGGAAGGACACGCGCCCCTAAAATGAACAGAGACGACACTAATGGTAGGTGTGCCTCAGTCGACCTGGAAAGAGTATCTGACTGCGAGGCTCACCTGCGGCTGTCTGTCCTGGGGAAGGTGCAGTGCTCGGACCTTGCTGGAGGAGTCTCGGAAGGACACGCGCCCCTAAAATGAACAGAGACGACACTAATGGTAGGTGTGCCTCAGTCGACCTGGAAAGAGTATCTGACTGCGAGGCTCACCTGCGGCTGTCTGTCCTGGGGAAGGTGCAGTGCTCGGACCTTGCTGGAGGAGTCTCGGAAGGACACGCGCCCCTAAAATGAACAGAGACGACACTAATGGTAGGTGTGCCTCAGTCGACCTGGAAAGAGTATCTGACTGCGAGGCTCACCTGCGGCTGTCTGTCCTGGGGAAGGTGCAGTGCTCGGACCTTGCTGGAGGAGTCTCGGAAGGACACGCGCCCCTAAAATGAACAGAGACGACACTAATGGTAGGTGTGCCTCAGTCGACCTGGAAAGAGTATCTGACTGCGAGGCTCACCTGCGGCTGTCTGTCCTGGGAAGGTGCAGTGCTCGGACCTTGCTGGAGGAGTCTCGGAAGGACACGCGCCCCTAAAATGAACAGAGACGACACTAATGGTAGGTGTGCCTCAGTCGACCTGGAAAGAGTATCTGACTGCGAGGCTCACCTGCGGCTGTCTGTCCTGGGGAAGGTGCAGTGCTCGGACCTTGCTGGAGGAGTCTCGGAAGGACACGCGCCCCTAAAATGAACAGAGACGACACTAATGGTAGGTGTGCCTCAGTCGACCTGCAAAGAGTATCTGACTGCGAGGCTCACCTGCGGCTGTCTGTCCTGGGGAAGGTGCAGTGCTCGGACCTTGCTGGAGGAGTCTCGGAAGGACACGCGCCCCTAAAATGAACAGAGACGACACTAATGGTAGGTGTGCCTCAGTGGACCTGGAAAGAGTATCTGACTGCGAGGCTCACCTGCGGCTTTCTGTCCTGGGGAAGGTGCAGTGCTCGGACCTTGCTGGAGGAGTCTCGGAAGGACACGCGCCCCTAAAATGAACAGAGACGACACTAATGGTAGGTGTGCCTCAGTCGACCTGGAAATAGTATCTGACTGCGAGGCTCACCTGCGGCTGTCTGTCCTGGGGAAGGTGCAGTGCTCGGACCTTGCTGGAGGAGTCTCGGAAGGACACGCGCCCCTAAAATGAACAGAGACGACACTAATGGTAGGTGTGCCTCAGTCGACCTGGAAAGAGTATCTGACTGCGAGGCTCACCTGCGGCTGTCTGTCCTGGGGAAGGTGCAGTGCTCGGACCTTGCTGGAGGAGTCTCGAAGGACACGCGCCCCTAAAATGAACAGAGACGACACTAATGGTAGGTGTGCCTCAGTCGACCTGGAAAGAGTATCTGACTGCGAGGCTCACCTGCGGCTGTCTGTCCTGGGGAAGGTGCAGTGCTCGGACCTTGCTGGAGGAGTCTCGAAACGACACGCGCCCCTAAAGTTAAGCTCGCGCTTTTAGCACTGTCGTCGACAACATTCTTTTTTTTTTAATTGTAAAAAAGAAATGTCGTAAATACCGCCTAATGCCCCAACAAAACAAAATGTTAAAAAAAAAGTAAGTTTCCACTGCGGTTCAAACCCACGACCGCTTGCGCATAAGACAGACATCTTAACCGCTAAGCCACGCTACAACTTTGTTTTCTTCAGAAGCGTTTATTTACATTTAATAATTTTTACACGATGATCATTTGCGTTAAATTATATACAAGCAATGAATTATGGTGGGTGATGTAGCGAAGTTGAATACAAGGAACATTTAACAAAGTTCACAAATATGAACACTCATCGCAAAAAAAACTTTACAGGGAGGTTATCACTTAAACTTTCATTTGGCTTGACCTCTTTAGCGCATGACATCATAGCCTATATAATATCAGGCGACCGACTAAGGTTCTTTACTAATTATTTGCATTCATCACTTTCATTACAGGTGGCCAATATGCCTTGGCCTACCTGAATCGCAATATTTTTTTTTAAAATTAACCCAGGATGGCTTCGCAACACCTGCTTCTGTGTCTGTTTTGCGCGTTTACCACAGACTGTAAAGACCTAGTACTACTAATATATATTGAACAGTGTCGAGGTGGTCAGCGAAATGCAAATACCCAAAGTTTGCCTCTTCCACTTCAAAATCCTTTCTGAGTGTTCTCTTGAAGACATCCCAAAAGAACACAGCGTCAACACAAAGAATGAATGCATGGGTGAACTTTTCGGTTACGTGGCAAAGTCTACAATTAGTACTTTCATATGTATCAATGCCTCGAGAGTCGAGCCACTCTTTAACTGGTGTGGTACGAGAATGAAATCTATAAAAGGAAGTTTTACACTTCGGTGGTATCGGCATTGTCTTAACTCGTTTTAAAACATCAGTTATGCAGTTCAGAGGAGGGGCGTAAGGGTACACGCGAAACACTGGATCTGGGAACAATGAAATCAGTAATTGAGTAACTAGTTTCTTTCTAGTGCACGAAGCCAAAAAGGCATTGTCGAATCTTGCTCTTAGAAAATCTAATGTGTCCGCTACTTCTTTATAGAATCCTCGTAATTTTTTATATCGCTTGTGGTTGTTGAATCACCTAGAGGTACCATAAATTTCTTCAAAAGAATTGTTTGCACAACTCTAAAAAGGGGTGCTGCTCCTGTGTGAAAAATTTCCACCTGGCGATCAACTGCCTTACCAATATCTTGTCGCGCGCGCAGCTGGCCATCAGGCAGCGCGCGCGTGGCCTAACGGTTATCGTACCTGCCTCCCACGCGAAAAGTCAGGGCTCGATTCCTGGGAGCGACGTGTCTTTTGTTTATCCCTGCATTTTAGTGTTCTGGCAAATTCGAGAATCCTGGTGCTTGTTCGAGGTGCGAATGTTCTACGCGTCGAACTTTCCTGCGCCGATTATTCCAGAAGCTCACGCGTGTACATAAGGGGCTTCGCGTAGCGAGCCACAGTCAGTTTCGCTTCAGCGTTCGACCCTGCTGCTTCGCCGCTTTCGACGCCCGCGACGCTCTGTTGTAATCTTTCGTTTTCCTTTTTATTTTTGGGCACAAGTTCGCCCCATTAAACATTGAGTTTACTCAGTCATTCGACACCTCATCACTTGTCATTCGTGACAATATGGCCTTGGCCAAGTCCTCCGTCGTGCATTTGTCGGAACAAATTGGATCTTCTCATTGGCTCGTATGGTGACCTCCAGATGAACGTCGCCATTATTCTGTTAAATACATTAACTGTTAGCCTTGAACAATGCACAACCTGCAGAAGATACGTTAATTTTGACAAAAGAAAAATGCTGCATACAGCGATTCTACCAAAAGTAGAAAGATGACGTAAGCTCCACATATTAGCCGCGGCTTTAACGGTTTTCCTTACAGTGTCCCACATAGGCTTGGGATTATTCATTGCGCTCAATGGAACTCCCAAGAGTTGTGGTTTTGTGGTGGACCATTCGATGTCTACGTATATAGATGGAGTCGATCCCCACTCTCCACATCACGGACCGCAACTTTTGTCATTGTTTACCGCTGCTCCTGACACGGCACAAAACTTTGAAACACAGAGCATTGCGTTTTCTATGCTTGGCTTGTTAGTACACACCAGCACCAGGTCATCCGCGTAGGCAAGTAGCTTGACCTCACAGCTGTGAAGGCGAAAACCTTGAATCTCGCTGTTGGTTATGATGTTTCTGCAGAGGGGCTCAAAGTAGACGTCAAAGAGCAGTGGCGACACGGGGCATCCTCGTCTGTCCTGGGGAAGGTGCAGTGCTCGGACCTTGCTGGAGGAGTCTCGAAACGACACGCGCCCCTAAAGTTAAGCTCGCGCTTTTAGTACTGTCGTCGACAACATTCTTTTTTTTTTAATTGTAAAAAAGAAATGTAAATACCGCCTAATGCCCCAACAAAACAAAATGTTAAAAAAAAGTAAGTTTCCACTGCGGTTCAAACCCACGACCGCTTGCGCATAAGACAGACATCTTAACCGCTAAGCCACGCTACAACTTTGTTTTCTTCAGAAGCGTTTATTTACATTTAATAATTTTTACACGATGATCATTTGCGTTAAATTATATACAAGCAATGAATTATGGTGGGTGATGTAGCGAAGTTGAATTCAAGGAACATTTAACAAAGTTCACAAATATGAACACTTATCGCAAAAAAAACTTTACAGGGAGGTTATCACTTAAACTTTCATTTGGCTTGACCTCTTTAGCGCATGACATCATAGCCTATATAATATCAGGCGACCGACTAAGGTTATTTACTAATTATTTGCATTCATCACTTTCATTACAGGTGGCCAATATGCCTTGGCCTACCTGAATCGCAATATTTTTTTAAAATTAACCCAGGATGGCTTCGCAACACCTGCTTCTGTGTCTGTTTTGCGCGTTTACCACAGACTGTAAAGACCTAGTACTACTAATATATATTGAACAGTGTCGAGGTGGTCAGCGAAATGCAAATACCCAAAGTTTGCCTCTTCCACTTCAAAATCCTTTCTGAGTGTTCTCTTGAAGACATCCCAAAAGAACACAGCGTCAACACAAAGAATGAATGCATGGGTGAACATTTCGGTTACGTGGCAAAGTCTACAATTAGTACTTTCGTATGTATCAATGCCTCGAGAGTCGAGCCACTCTTTAACTGGTGTGGTACGAGAATGAAATCTATAAAAGGAAGTTTTACACTTCGGTGGTATCGGCATTGTCTTAACTCGTTTTAAAACATCAGTTATGCAGTTCAGAGGAGGGGCGTAAGGGTACACGCGAAACACTGGATCTGGGAACAATGAAATCAGTAATTGAGTAACTAGTTTCTTTCTAGTGCACGAAGCCAAAAAGGCATTGTCGAATCTTGCTCTTAGAAAATCTAATGTGTCCGCTACTTCTTTATAGAATCCTCGTAATTTTTTTATATCGCTTGTGGTTGTTGAATCACCTAGAGGTACCATAAATTTCTTCAAAAAGAATTGTTTGCACAACTCTAAAAAGGGGTGCTGCTCCTGTGTGAAAAATTTCCACCTGGCGATCAACTGCCTTACCAATATCTTGTCGCGCGCGCAGCTGGCCATCAGGCAGCGCGCGCGTGGCCTAACGGTTATCGCACCTGCCTCCCACGCGAAAAGTCAGGGCTCGATTCCTGGGAGCGACGTGTCTTTTGTTTATCCCTGCATTTTAGTGTTCTGGCAAATTCGAGAATCCTGGTGCTTGTTCGAGGTGCGAATGTTCTACGCGTCGAACTTTCCTGCGCCGATTATTCCAGAAGCTCACGCGTGTACATAAGGGGCTTCGCGTAGCGAGCCACAGTCAGTTTCGCTTCAGCGTTCGACCCTGCTGCTTCGCCGCTTTCGACGCCCGCGACGCTCTGTTGTAATCTTTCGTTTTCCTTTTTATTTTTGGGCACAAGTTCGCCCCATTAAACATTGAGTTTACTCAGTCATTCGACACCTCATCACTTGTCATTCGTGACAATATGGCCTTGGCCAAGTCCTCCGTCGTGCATTTGTCGGAACAAATTGGATCTTCTCATTGGCTCGTATGGTGACCTCCAGATGAACGTCGCCATTATTCTGTTAAATACATTAACTGTTAGCCTTGAACAATGCACAACCTGCAGAAGATACGTTAATTTTGACAAAAGAAAAATGCTGCATACAGCGACTCTACCAAAAGTAGAAAGATGACGTAAGCTCCACATATTAGCCGCGGCTTTAACGGTTTTCCTTACAGTGTCCCACATAGGCTTGGGATTATTCATTGCGCTCAATGGAACTCCCAAGAGTTGTGGTTTTGTGGTGGACCATTCGATGTCTACGTATATAGATGGAGTCGATCCCCACTCTCCACATCACGAACCGCAACTTTTGTCATTGTTTACCGCTGCTCCTGACACGGCACAAAACTTTGAAACACAGAGCATTGCGTTTTCTATGCTTGGCTTGTTAGTACACACCAGCACCAGGTCATCCGCGTAGGCAAGTAGCTTGACCTCACAGCTGTGAAGGCGAAAACCTTGAATCTCGCTGTTGGTTATGATGTTTCTGCAGAGGGGCTCAAAGTAGACGTCAAAGAGCAGTGGCGACACGGGGCATCCTCGTCTAACCGACCATTGGACTTTTATGGCTCTTGTGAGAGTTCTGTTTACTAGTAGTCTTGTTGATAAATAATTATAACAGAGCTTGGTTCCACATTCGACGTTTTCTCCTACTCCTATGTGCTTGAGACTACCAAAAAGAAAGGAGTGTTGAACTCTGTCGAAGGCCTTGGCAAGATCAAGCTGTAGAATGGCCGCTGGTTCACACGTCCGTTGACAAATCTCTATTATAGACCGGATGATGTGAATGTTGGTTTGTATGTTCCTTCCTTTTATGGAACATGTCTAGTGGTCGCCTACTAATATTGATATCTCGCTCTGTAAACGACCAGCAAGCACCCGTGCAAATATTTTGTAGTCACAATTAAGTAAGCTAATCGGTCGATAACCATCCACTCGTTGGAGCTTGTCCGGATCGTTTGATTTAAGAATCAGTACAGTGTGTGCTTTCCGGAACGATGGAGGTAAGCATTTATTTCTGTATGATTCTTCAAAAACATTTAGAAGTATTGGCGCAAGTTTCTTGCTCCATTTTTTGTAGAAGCTGGCTGGTAAACCGTCCGGTCCCGGAGATTTTTCATTCTTCATTTCTTTTATGTGTAGTTTGACTTCATTCACGTCGATGGGTGTGTCTAGTGTTTCGGTCATTTCTGTTTTAAGCTTTGGCAACCCAGTTAATATAGATTCCTGCATTTGGGTTGTTACAAACAGCAGACTTGAAGCAAATATATTATCATAATAAGAAACGAAGGCATCTTCTATTGTCTTCCTTTCGTTCAGTAGGCGTCTGTTTTTGCTTAATAGTGTAACCTGTTTCTTTTTTATGTATTCTCGCTCCGCGTTGAGGTATCTTTTTGTCGGTTGTTCTCCCTCTATCATTTCCAGAGTGCGTGTTCTTACAGCCGCGCCCCCATATCGTATTTTATCGTGTTCCTCAATTTGCTTTCTCAGATTCTTTATTTCATCTTTGTACTTTCCGTTCTCTTGGCATTCTAGACGATACAGGTAGAGGATGTCATTGTTCAGATGCTTTTCTTGTATTTTTTCATGATATGTGACAATTGATGACATTTCTATCGCCATTTTTCTTATGTCTAGTTTAAAGGTTTCCCATCTCTGACCCCATCCTTCTTTGGTGCACTCAAGTATGTCTAGGGCTGATTCTACGCCTCGTTCAAAATCGTCATTTTCAAGGAGCCTTTCATTCATTTTTCATAGTGACCAAGACTGTGGTTTTCTATTTTTCCGGTGTGTTTTTATACCTACACGAACTTGTACCATGCAGTGATCAGAAAAAAAAAGCAGGGATCACGCTGTAGGTACGCAACGTGGTATTAACTGAAGCAGATATGTATATCCGATCTATACGTGCATGAGACGATCCTTGAAAGTGTGTGTAACAGAGCGCGTGACTTGTGGCGGAGTCTATCAAGTCACGGTCTCGAATCAATGATCTTAAAACTTCCGCACTTGGATCTACGATGTTTGTTGATGGGAACCTGTCTTTTCTATTTAAAACACAATTAAAATCGCACAGTAGAATGACGTTAAATCTTGTGTTGGCGTGAATTCTGGCTTGGCAAAAAAAGCGTTCCCGCTGCGCTGGGTTATTGTATCCATATATAACAATTATCCGCCAGGGCTGGTCTTGCAAGAGAACATTAGCTACCATGAGGCGACCACCGTCAGTGCCTTCGAGAATACTGCACATTCGGTACTTCATATCTTTTTTAAACAGAATTGCGCAAGCCGCTGAGTACTCAGCAGCGGGACAGAGGAACACATCGTAGGAATCCATCCACATGCTGCATCCAGAAAATAGGGTATTTTATTCGGACACTTATGTTTCTTGGAGGGCCACAATGTCGCTGTCATATTTCTGTACAAAGCGAAAAGTTGGTATTGTTTTTTTCTCGAATTTATCCTTCGCACATTTATTGCGGAAATATCGAAGGGACTTATCTGGGTGGTCATGGTAGTGTTAGCTCCTATTCCTTTGTGTCAAGTTCGGAAGCTGCCAGAGAGGTGGTTTCCCGGTCCTTTAATTTGGGCTTCAGACGCGGCGTTTTGGGCTCCAGTCGAAGTTGCGGCTAGGTTGAGTTCATTGGAATTTTGGAGGTCTCAAGTTCTTCTATCAAGTTGTCGCTGATGTTAACTTTGGCTCTCTTGTAATGCCTTCCTTCCTTCTTGCCAACCTCGGCCGACTTCTTGGTGTGTGTGGATTGCTTTCTCATTTCTTTTCCTTTGTTCAGTGAAGTCTCTTCTAATCCTGGTTGTGGTGTTGGGATGATGTCTACACCGGACATGTGCTCCTCCGTCAAACTTCCGTTTGAACTGGAGGAGGGCTCTTCGCTTTCGGTTGTTGGTTCCTTCCCCGCCAGCGTCGGTTGGATTTCCTCGTTGCACATTTCTTCTACGTCCATTATGTGCTCGCTATGATAAGCTTCTGGTGTTATGATCCCCTGGAGTTTGGAAGCGTATGTCACAACGCATTCTTCGTTTGTGTGACCAAATCTCCAGCACTGTGTGCACCGAGGAGTGCAGCATTGTCGACGGATGTGCCCGATTCCTTTGCACCTAAGGCATGGTCTTCCGGGGATGACGACGAGCGTGTTGGTGTCGTACACGTTTAAGAGGTGCGGGATCTTGTCGACTGTCAGGTCCTGCTTCAGAACAAGCGTCACTTCTCGGGTAGTAGTTTCAAGATCTTCAAGTCCTGAGAATCTCCATGTTTCTCCTTTCATCTCCTTGATTGTCCCAAAGGGCTCTAAAACCTTCCTCACCTCGGAGTCTGGCATCGGGATCGGCAGCCACAGAAACTTCAGTTTTATCACCTCTTTGCACGGATCGATGATTATGCACTTCTTCCCTTCGATGAGGAACTCTTCGTACGCATTGATCTTGAGCTTGGCAGCAGCATTTCCGAAGGTCATCATCCATACGTGACTCATTTGATATGGGCCTAGGCCCAGGACGTCCTTCTGATCAACGACAGAAAAGATCGATTCCTTGAAGTCGCTTGCCTTGTAAGGCCTTCCGGGGATGTCGGCATGTAGAAATAGAGAGTTTGTGACGAGTATACCTTGCGGTAGTCTTGGTAGAATAACCTTGTAGTCTGAAGATTCCGATGTCATCTTAAAAACCCGGCCGTCAAATGCCGTCGAACTGCTCCCGGTGAAGCTCATCTCTCTACTCGTAGACGACGCTGCCGTCTAAAAAGAGAGTTTCGGTAGACAGGGTCACCCGGGAGAACCCCGGGCCCTGTTATTGAAATAAATTGTAGACAGGCCAAATATCGCTTCCACTCACAATCACTTCTTCTTCCTCCCTCTCCAAGCTACGCTACAACTTCGGATATCTCGTTTTGACAAAAGTGCCGTCGGACGGTACTGTAGTCACTACGAATCTTCTTTTGCAACAGGAGTGACCGACGGCACCGGGCGAACGAAATTGGAAAACACTGTCTCTGGATGTCGGCAATTGATACAAGACGAGCACAGGCGGCACGTCGACACACACCAGCGACGTACACCGCCGCGCCGCCGAGCACCCGACCACGCGCACACACTCGCCGACCGACCGACGTTTCAAAATGCAGTCGGCGGCATTCAAAATAAAACGTGTTTACTTCAAAGAACACCAAATAGAATTTGGACGTCCGTGACGTCATTGGCCGCGCCCCCTGGACGTCAAGTCGGTGCCGAAAATACGCACTCGTTGGCTGAGCGTGGTCCGAGCGTGCTCCTCATAAAACATGGCGGCCAGCAGCCGTGAACACGAGCCCAGCGAGCCGCGCGCCTTTCAGTCGAATTGAGAGCACACAGGACGCGTTTGTTTTCGTTCGATGTCTTTTATACACAGTAAACAGTCTCCAAGCGGCGGACGTAGCTACGTGCAAAGGTACGTTCGTGCGTCGTCGGCGGTCGGCGGCCTCGGTAGCTACGACGCAGTGCGACGGAGCCACTAGACAAAAAAAAACGAATGCCGAACTTACATAGAAAAATAACTCGAGCGAACTATTTGGAATCGGGCGGTGACTTGCGCCACCTAGCAAGATTTCTAGCAGTCTATAGAAAAAAAAAAGAAAAACAACGAGTCTCTTAATACGCTACGACCGATCACGAGTAGACAGCAAACCTACATACATCGCAGACAACACGAATACCACGCATTACACAGCACCGACATATACACAAACACAACACCAACACTGCGCCCGACACTTAATTCTCAACGTGCTTTCCTCCCCGCGGCGTATATAAGCTTGACATGTGCGGATGAGCTCTTTAGTCGCTGACCGTTACAGATTTATAGAAGACACAAAAACACGGCGCAATGGACAGCCGTATGTAAGAACTGTTTGCATTTAAAAAGTATGGAGGCAAAATCTATAATGCTAGTCCGTTGCGAAAAATAACGATGCATTAACAATAAATCTTAAACCTATCGCGAAGAAGTTCAAATTTTTGTTATTTTCATGCTAGACCAGTGTTATGAGCAGTCCGACTAGCTTGAATCAGATAAAAAAACAACAAATTATTGAGATTTTATCAATATGTAATTAATAATAAATGGAAATGATCCTTGCGCAAAGCATTTCTTATACATTCTTGTGAAGCACATCCTCCCAACACTTCACTTCCGCTAGTTGTAGTACGGGAGCAGACGCCTTCACTTTTGGGGCGTTTTGATGCAGTTTGTTGTCGTATGTCGTGTCGGTGTTGAGTGGAGCGGTGGGGCTCGGGAGTTTGTGACCAGTGTTATTCGTGATCACTGGGGTAACGCTAATGCGTTTTTTTACCGTTATTTTTTCAAATTTCGAAAATTCACGGGCCCGTGGCCCTGCATTATGCTGAATCGCGAACTCCTTCTCTGTTGACGTCGTTTTCCTGGTACCACTCGTGAATACTGCAAGCGTTTAAACAGTGTGCACCGTCTAGCCTACATCCCTGGTGACGTACTCGACCTGTTGAAACGTATTGCTTCGTAATTTCGGACTACGCAAGGCAGTTATCTGGTTTCGGTTATACAAGCAAGGCAAAACGCTCGTAGTTCCCGCCCTCAGTACACGTTGGACATCTTCCACACTTTAACACCGGATAACTGGATGAACGAGGATTTACATTTACTTCAGAGGTCACTCTCGCCGCTTCCTCACCGTTGACCAACAGGATCAGTTGGCGACAAGCCGCGGAAAAAACGCTTGAGCATCAACAGCTCAAGTGCACTCGGTGCCGATGCGGGCGATGCGGGTTTCTGTCAACCGGTAGGCCAGCACAAACCGTGACCGTTCCAGCTCTTCGTCATGACACGGTGTTGCAGAGAGCAGGGTAAAATACAACTACACGGACCACCGAAGCAAACGCAGTTATTGTAAATCTTGGCTTGTGATTGCGCCTTTGTAGATCATCTTTATCGTTTTGCTGGGGAGACGCAAACGACAGGCATAACAAAATCGATTGCATATTCCGCATATTTCGCAAAGGCATTTACCCAGTCACCTTGCGAAAAGCGCAAAACACGGAGTCCGCACCGTCCTGACTTCCCCTGTCTTTTACGTGCTTTAGAGCAGTTTGTACCTGCTAGTAGGAATACCTACTGAAACTGAAACTAGGAGCAGTGCCAGAGAGAAAAGGGACAAAGTTGGGAAAGCTTGCTCGCTCTCCGCAATATCTCAATTCTCAAGTGATTGTACAGTAATGAATGCACCAACGCCTCTTCCCAAAATAAAGAAAAAGCACTATGTCCCCTACGTCAAAAATTGTCTCAGTTCATGCATCTGTGGGCAGGTAGGAAATCTTGCCCTAGTTTATTCACACCGCATGATGAGCGCAACAAACTCGCACGAGAGTTACAGGAAAATATCGGTGGTGACTTAAGTTTCCCTGAAATTCTGTTAACCGGTCGTTTGCAGGACCGAATCATCTACTCTAGCGGTGTGCGTCGCTGTGCAAACACGTCGCTGTGCAAACGCAGTCCAACAACACTAAGCATAAAAACGGCAGATCTAGGACAACAATCCGGAGTCCATTGTTGAATTTAAACGACGTAATTTTGTTGAAAACGCCCGCAGTTCCTTGCTCACGGTATGCGTCGGGGTACTTCCACATTTTAACACAGAAAGAAAGGAAGATTTACTTTTAAAGACGCTCGCTGCTTCCTCCCGGACCAGCTGGACCGGATCAACTGACGACGACGGGACTGAACCCGTAGAACCTCAACCCTACAACAACCAATTCGCGCTCGGTGTTAGTGTGGCTTTCTACCTCCAAGCACCGCACCACACACCACGAACGTTTCAGCTCTTTGTCGCATCGCCGTGTTGCACCAAACAGAACGAGATCGCCGAAGTCAACGCAGCGCTGTCGTGAACCTTGGCTTGTGGTTGCGCACTCGTGGACCCTGTGACTCCCTTCGCTTTCCAGCACACACGACGATTACGAATGATACTTTCCGTCTTCCGGGAACATCACAGGAGCACTTCTCCGGTCACGTCTTCGCTACACGTGCTCGCAAACCGAGCAGATTCCCCCCTTCCCGTCCAACCAAAACAATACCGGCGCCATGTTAAACGTGCGTTGTTGTTAGATTTTCTCCGACCAAATAAAAACAACGAAAGCAAACCGGCTCTAGCTTCCAGCGTACATCGGCGTTGCGCCGTGGCCAGATTTTCTCTATCAGCTCTAACTTAGAAATGACCTACAGATGCAGCAACACTGGCCACCATGGAGCGCCGTAAATTCTGAGGAGGGTGCATGGGAAGCGGCGGCACCTTCGCTTGCAGTGAAGGGTTGAAGCCAAAACGAAGCCAACTGCAATGTCACGTGTTCAGATCGAAGGCACGCTTTTTATATTCATTGTAAATGTTTAGAACTAGTAATAAGACCCCTAAATGTATTTCTTGCGTGTAAAAACAATTATAAAGACCCCTAAAATAAATACAAACATGGCGACATGAGGGAAGCCGCATTGCCATCGACCAGAATCAATGGCAGCAATGACAGCAAGCACGGTAAGCGCGGGGTTCGCCCCGTCCCGCGACGTGGCGTAATTGCTTTTGGTGCATATCTGTCTCCGAGACATGTTTCTTTCCGCAGAATTTGTCTCCACGGTCCTTTCTAGGTGTGTCCCCAAGCATTCCGGTGCTTCGGTAGCCGTCAATGCTGTGGTCGTCGCCGGCGGTGATGCGTGAATGACTGAACCAAAACACGTTTTTTACAACCTCGCATGATTTTTGAACGAATTTTGCGTTACTCAACGTGTAAATTTATGGTAATTTGTGTAAATAGCGTGTTTTTCACCCCAAATATTCACTAGGTACACGGGACTTGCTAACAGTGTATTACTCCATTCTAGGCCACTGCACTGTTGCTATGGGGCTCATGGTGGCGCTCGCAAACAAACCAGCCCAGGGTTCCTGTATATAGCTACCACGGAGGAAGAAACACATTTAGGTGATTACTCTCGCCATTCTTCCCGCGGAGGGCAAACGACCAGGTCGTGTTCGTAGCTAGCCTCGAACCAGTAGTAGTTAGTTCCGCGCCGCCGCGAAGGGCGCTGAGGTATGTATGCTGTCCCTCCTCGGCGGCCACGGTGTCGGCGGCGTAGCGTGCTCGCCTTTTTCGCGGTGTGGTGGTGTGGTCGTGGTGGTGTGCGTGTTTTGCTTTGGTGCTGTGTCGATCACAGGTGCCACCATCGTGCACGAAGGTGAGCCTTAACCTGAAGAAGAAGAGAAGAAGAAGAAGGAAGAGAACACATATTTACGGACTCTGACGACTTGGTGACGACGGGGCGGCGGTGGGGTACAACAAGAAGCGGTGAGCGAGGGAATGCGGGACCACCACTGGGAGAAACAACCGGAGCGGTCAGTTTGGGAGGTGATGATGATGATGATGATGATGATGATGCGGCTTTTTCCCTTTGAATCGGGGGGACTCAAACAAGGTTTGTTCCCAAGCCTGGGAGAGTATAGGTATCTTAATGCTCCCTGAGGTGGATCTTCTGCCTCCAGTCCTCCAGTCTTCTTTTCGTGTCTGCAACAAGCCTTTTTCTGTCGTTGGAGGCTACCTTCATCCCCGTAGCTGGGCAGCCTGCTGTAAATTGTCCAGATTCGATACTTGGGCGCCATCTATCGCCGTGCGAGTGAAGCGCGCTCGGTGCGGCAAACATAATGTGGCCACCGCGTCGAACAGAGTCATCGCCTGAATGTGTTTCTTCCACCGTGGGTACAACAAGAAGCGGTGAGCGAGGGAATGCGGGACCACCGCTGGGAGAAACAACCGGAGCGGTCGCTTTGGGAGGGACCCGATAATTGGGCGCCATCTATCACCGTGCGAGTGAAGCGTTCGGTACGCCGGACGTAATGTCATCACCTAAATGTTTCTTCCACCGAGATAGTTATACCTACGGCAGCTGAGTTGCGCATTCAGCCTCGGTGGGTGGCCGTAGCGCCGGCTTTCCTCCACGGCCCTGGATGCTTTGCTCGTCACGTGACTGAATTCGGCGAATAGCGGCGCCGCGCTCGCCGCCGCGCATGGAAAACAGAAGAGAAGGAGGAGGAGGAGGGGAAAGCAGGGCAACATACGCCGGGGCGCGAGCAACGTCGGCGGAGCGACCATAGCGGTGGCTTTCCTGCACGGCGGTGGATGCTTTGCTTCTCACGTGATCGACAAATAGCGGCGTGGCGGTGCGGGGAAAACGAATGCGAAACTCTGCTCCCCCTTCGGGGGAGCATATCGAGGAACTCTAAACCGGGCCATACACGGCTCTGAACCAGGCTAGAATAACTGTATATGCTCCGCTTGCGGGGCAGCGTACCGCAATGGTGCTCCCAGGGCGGCCATGTTGGATCCAAGGCCCAGTGGCGTACCAACTTGTTTTGAGAGGGGGGGGGGGAACCAGACCCCCCCCCCTCCAGGGCCGGGGGACGGTGCCCTTGGTATCACTTGGGCGCCGCCGGCCAGTGTTTGCCCTGCCCAGTGGCGGCTGTTTCAGGGGGGGGGGGGACAACACATGCCTTCCCCCCCCCCCCCCCCCTCCGGTTGGTACGCCCATGCCAAGGCCGCACTACAGTGTACTAGAATACAGTGTACTAGTGTTGGGAGTGGAGCGACTCGCGAGAGGCGTGTGGTGTAAATCGCGATAGGTGTCGACACCGGCGCATCTGCAGTAGGGTCTGTATGGTGGTGATTGTGCGCGTGCACCGCGTGCACGCGAACGTACCGCAGCACGTGCGGACTGCAGCGACTTTCTCCAGCCTTGTCGACTGCAGCGCCCCGATTGTTGTCTACACGAGCAGCATCACAAGTTCCCATTGTCTGGTCGCGCCGGTCCAAACACTACCCGGTATTCTAGTACACTGTAGCCGCACTGCGTGTAGCGACCGTCGCTTCTGCAAGAGCCCCGGATGCCGTGGCAGTAAGGCGGCGCGCTGCGGCGTGCGGAGACGAGGGGGCCTCGTCGGCTGTGTTCGATCGCGCACTTCTCTTCCAAAAATACGGCGATCTGTTAGAGATATCGCTGTATGAGTGATGTTTTTGGGTTTTGCAGCGTCTCGCCTATCCGTCCAGCCTTGTTTTGGGAGCTCGATATTTAGATTCAGTATCCCTTTAATGTATGTGCAGCTATGCTAAAATTATTTTGCGTTCTCATGTATAATGTGCTTAGTGTCCTGTGTCATAAGCATCGCGTACTGTCATTTTCATCCCTACCATTCTCATTAGTATCCTGCCTTGTGCGAACATGACATCATTCCTGTGCACTTTGATTTCTGCCCGGTGAGGTTTCTGGGCTAACAAAACTATATAATATACTGAACCGTACCATTACTTGCACCTTGGACTCTTTTGCAATTTTTCAACCTCTGTATTTAAATGCAAAATCCTTTTCGCCCCCTTTCCCATTCCCCCTCTCGCTGCTATCTTGATTGCAGTAAAATCCCTTTGTTGCTGCATCTTGGGAATGAATGAGCCGGGAGCTTATCCCGGCTTATCCAGCTCCAAGATGCTGCAACAGAAGGAGTCACCCCGCCGTCAAGACAGTAATGAGAGAGGGGGAAACGGGAAGGGTGGCGGGGAGGGTTTTCTAACCCGGCGGAAAATGATTTTGTAGGTTGGCTTTTAACTAGGTGTATTTAGTTAGTGATTTTTTTTCTTCTAATTTATGTTTACTCGTTGATTTTCTGGACCTCGAGACTGCGACATACACCTAATCCGGCCCGTTAGCCACAAAGTTTGGGGACCCCTGATCTAGATATTTATTAGTTCCATTTATTATTCCAGACATCACACCCAATGGTGCGATGTCTGGAATAATTTAGTAAGTTACAGTGCCTACTCCTCTCTGTAAGGCCTTCGGGCCTCGAGAGAAAATAATTGAAAAATGAAATAAAATTAAAATGTTCTGTCAATTTTTCTAAATGAGTGGTCAATTACGACGCGTATTTACCTATTGCCATCTGCGGTCGTTGGAACGGACCAAAATAGCTAATATTGACGACATTAAAGGACTTCTTTGGGGAAGTAATGAACTGAAGGAGAGCGACGAGACCGGATAATGAAGGTTACGTTTGCGAGGTTGACATCAGGCTCATCCTTCCTGGCGCGAGAGCAAGTGTGATACATGTGACAGAAAGCTGCATAGCTCGTGTCTTTGTCCAGGGCGTGGATCCACAAAATGGCGCGTATTGTGTCAGTAGTACCCTTGGGCTGTACGTGGATTTTATTCACCGTAACGTATAGTGGTCAACAAGGGTTCAAATATTCGATGTTATATGGAGATGTGAAGAATAGAACTTCCGACATAACTATACATTCAAGGGTAAGAATTGCATCAGTACAAATAAAATCAACAGCTTGTGATGACGATCGTTCTAATATAGCGAAGATAAATGACGAATATAACCAACAGCAACTTTCGAGAAAAAAAATTGTACATGGCGTGGTCGATCTAATCGTGAAATCTTTGCACAATTTAGAAGAGAACACCAACTAACTGAAGCACAACAGAAAACCGTCATGGTATTGGCTGCGCTGTAACGTGCATTTTATACCACCTTTCGTCGTGATATCCGCTAAAGAAGTTTCGGAAGCAATTTCAAAACTTTCCAATGGAGTTTCGTTAGGGTCGCCTGTTTGATAAATTAATTTTGCCGAGTCAACACCGTCAGTGTGGCTGACATTAATCGCCTCTGAACCCGTTGTTTCTTCTGTATCGTACACGAGAACGTAATCATGCTCTTCAGTTTTAGATAGCACTGGTGAGGAACCATGATCCCGATTACAGGAGCTTTCTCCGTCTCTGGAGGATGACATTCCTTCGGTTTGAAATTCTTCATTTGATCTAGTGCCTCCTTCGTGCTGTCCGGGTTCGGAAGGGTAATGCAGTACATCAGGAAGACAAATGCTGCCTGAAGGTTGTGAATATTGGTAGCCTGTTTGTTTTCTGGGCTTGGGATATCTCGTCAGTTTTGCCAGTGGAATACTAACGATTGCCTCCTCAGTTATACGCTTAATCTGAGCCCCATTCGGCACCATGCTTGTAATTTTGCTGGCGCCTTTAGTGGAAGATTCCACAGAATCTCCTGGAAGAGGTTTTGTATTCTCAACGAGGTGAGAGGGATCAGCCCTGCTGCATGGCAGTGGAATGGACCACACCGGGACTGATAGGGAATCTGGCGATGTATCCATCGGCTGGACCTCGTGACATTCCTCCAGTGATTTGGCCAAGAGCTCTTGGTGTGCACAGCAGGAGGTGTCATCTGCAGGTGCCATTGAACGTTCAGTTTGTGTTTCCACAGATTGCCGGATGGGGACTCGTTGGTTGTGACAGCGAGCGAATGGCTCTATTCCCCTTTCAAAGAAGACATAATCGGTGGCCACTTTTGGCATATAAGCAGTGCGGGGATAGTTTACACCATGAGCGCTGTACCCGCCCTGTTGGTACAGCGGCAGGTATAGGTTGGGGCTGTGCGTGGTATGCGGTTGACAGTAGACGTTTGCTTGGTACTGATTGTACCAAAAAGAATGATAGGTAGCAGCAGAGTCGCTGTAAGGAATCCACTGGTTGTGTGCATGGTACCACTCCATTGGTCACGTGGGTTTTGATGACCTGCGAAGAAAGATGGAAGGAATGTACCTGAGGCGACTTACGAGAAAATTGATATTTCTGCGGAACAAGAGCAATTACCAAGGTAAAGAAAGATACAAATAACAAAGATTGTGGCTTTGGAAACTTATATAAATTTATCATGACAAGAAATGTGGAAGTGAAGGCAGGCAGCAAAGGTTGCGTGATAAATAATAATAATAATAATAATAATTATAATAATAAACATTAATATATTAATTTATTACGGCCGACATTTTAACGTGGTCACAAATAATAATGCGTTATGCTGGCTTGCCTCGGTTGAGAACTTATCCGGGCGGCTTGGTTGGTGGACTCCCTGAAGACGCAGATTGGACTCTGCGTCTTCAGGAATACGAGTTTTCCGTAACCTACAAGTCTGGTCGCACACACAGCGATGCAGACGCTCTACCTCGCTGCCCCCTTATAAAAACTTCTCTTGGTCTTTTTAACATCGAGCCGAACGCACCCGCGGAATTCAACCTTGACATAACCACAGTACAGCACGAACAGCGCGGAGATCCTGAAATTTGAAAACTTATTGATAAAATAGACGGCACGGCAGACCACGTCAACAGCAGTTCCAGACGCCAGCAACGCTACTTCCGGCTTAACAACAACATATTGTACCGTCAGAATTACACTCCCGATGGTGATCGTTGGGTGTTTGTGATACCACGCTCATTACGTCTCGCCATACTTCACTCGCTGCATGATGATCCGACCGCAGGACACCTCGGATTATTCAAAACATATTCTCGTATTCGGCAACGTTTTATTTTTTGGCCTAGCCTCTACTCTTTCGTTGCAAAATACATAAAATCTTATATGGTATGTCAACAGCACAAACATCGCACCACACCACCTTCTGGAAAATTACAACCCGTACCTTGCCCTTCACGGCCCTTCGACACAGTAAGCATCTACTTATTTAGACCTTTGCCTATCACCGCTTATGGAAACCGTTGGGTGGTCACCGCTGTAGACCACGTCACTCGTTTCGCAGACACGGCTTCTATCCCCCAGGCAACACAACGGGAATAGCCAATGTTTTCATTAAAAACCTGCTCCTTCGCCACCGGTCACCCCATGTTCTGCTTAGCGACATGGGCCGAGCTTTTCTTTCTCATGTGCTGGAAGAAGTGATCTCTGCATGCAATGTTGTCCCCAAAACCAGGCCATCTTACCATCCACAAACAAATGAACTTCTAGAACGTTTTCACTGTATCTTTGCAGCAATGATTTCGGTATATGTTTCCCCTGAACACACGAACTGTGATATTATAATACCATTTGATATGACTACCAGGATATGACTGGCTACCCCCTTTTCGCCTTACTTATGGAAGAGAATCTATGTCTACTCTTGATACTATATTCCTTCCTCCACCCATAGCACATGGCAGCAACGCCTTAAATGACCAGTTACGATGTACAGAAGTCAAACGTCAACTTGCACAACTTCGAACCAATGAACATCAACGGCGCCGTAAACAATGTTACGATTTCAGAAACAAAACGACCGTCTTTCAACCAGGAGGGTTCGTCGTGGCCTCGTTGCCTATACGCGAAACAGGCCGCTGAGAAAAATTTCTCCTACACTACACTGGCCCCTACGGAGTGCTCGCCCAGACATCCGCGGTGAACTATCTCGTCGGGCCAAGACAGCTTCACTCGGATCGCAGACGTCGCGCCCACGAAGTTCTTTATGGTGGACGGCTCAAACCATGCACTCCCCGCTGACGCACATTACCTCCAAAACCGAATGGCCGGGAGGCCATACTTCAACCTTTAGGGGGGAACGTGTGAGGGTGCTCAAGGATAACAACCACTTCATCCTCATCATGATCATCACTGCCGTATTAATTGTTCAATATTCACTTTCTCTTCATCTGATCGCCTCGAGCACAGGCGTCTGTGCTTTAATATTTCCGAGAGCAGTCGCTCAAAAAAATCTGTTCCCGAACTGCCCACCTTGTATTCGCAATATGAAAAATAATAATAACAAAAATAATAATAATCGATAATGACCTTTATCTTTGAAGCCACATAATGTATGAAACGCACTATATAAGAAACAATCGTTTAAAATAATTATAATACATTAAACAGACCATTAGGGGAGTGAAGAACCAACATTTTTATCAATTTGCCGCTAAAGATATGGGGGCAATTAAATTTGTGTATAGGTCACGTGGTCACGTGACGTAAAATTTCCCGCAAACTTTAGGAGTAAAATTGAATTGGAGTATATGTCATGTGACCGACGTCACGTGACCTATACAACAATTCAATTTGATGTAACCTGAAGTTGAAATATTGGTGTATTGGTCACGTGACTCAATTTAATGTAACGTGACATTAATTTTTCGATATATTTATAAATTTAGCGGGGAAACTGGATTGGAGTATAGGTGCCCTGATGTCAGGTGACGTGACGTAAGCTTCCTCGCCAAATTCAAAGCGGGAAATTGAATCGGTGTACAGGTCGCGTGACTTGACGTCACGTGACGTATCCACCGATTTAATTTAATGTCACCTGACGTCGGTCACGCGACATTAATTTTCCCGCCAAATTTAGCTTGTAAACATAATTGGTGTATTGGTGCCTTGACACCACGCGACGTGAGGTCAAGTTTTCCTCTAAATTTTGCGGGGAAACTGAATCTATGTTTAGGTCACGTGACGTCAATTTTCCCGCTAAGTTTAGCTGCAGACTGAAATAATGCATAGGGCATGTGACATCGGGTTAAATAAATTCAATTTCCCCGCTAAATTTAGCGGGGAAATTAGGGAAGCGTTAAAAAGCACTTCCTGCTTTAGTAAAGATTAAATTTATTTCCATCACAACTTGATAGCCTAAATGTTCCTGGTTTACTTCAGAAACAAAAATTAATTGGGCACGACTCACTCAAAAGTACAAAACGATGTCGCAAAGCCTGTCATATGAACTGAAATTACAACGAACATAAAAATGAAATATGTGGCAATGATTTATTAAAGATCCCAAAAGAAATGGAGTCAGTAATATAACCTCAGTAATAAAAGATTGCTGCAGAAACCACTATTGTTGGTTGTCTATGAAATGCGTTAGAATTCGTCTCGGACAACCTCAAGGACGACGTCGAGGATGACGTCACAGAAAACGACTTCGAAGACGACGTCCAGAACGACCTTTACGAAGACGTCATAGACGACCTCTAGGACGATCTTAAGGACGACGTCTAGAACAACCTCTAGGACGACCTGAAGAAAAACCTCTAGGGCGACGTCGAGGACGACGTCAAGGTTGTCAGGTCCATCGAAGAAAGTGCGAATCTGAAGGAGCCTGAGAATGCGAGCCTAAATGGCCTACATCGCATACCTACAGCACATTAGAAAGCCAGAAAGTCCAAGAAATCCGGGGGGGGGGGTGCATCCAAAGAATTCTATCGTATTAATAATAATTTCCGTAATTGAACAACTAGTCTTATTGAAGATAATAATCTCTGGAGAAGGGGAAGAAAAAACACAAATCTCCAAACACAGCTCGGTGATTGGTGCGCGACCGAAAAAATCCGCCCGCTCCCGGAATCGAACAAGACCTCCCTATTTCGAATGAAGCGCTATACGAACTGAGCGAACCAGATGTTAAGCGTCAGTAAAGCAAACCGGTTTTATCAGTTGCCACCAGTCTAGCACCAACAAGGGTAAACAGCCTGCATCATAAGGTTGTGATGATAAGGCAAATAATGCAAAGGTGCAAGCGAGCTGGACAAGAATGGCGATAATTATGCTTGGAGAGGACAAAAGAAAAAAACACAAATCTCCAAATACAGCTAAGTGACTGGTATGAGACCGAAAAATACCGCCTGGTCCAGGTATAGAACCAGGGACCTTTCCATTTCCAGTGGAGCGCTCTACCAAAATCATCTGGTGGGCTAGTTGGCTATACATCTTGGTAAAATTAGCGCAAAGACAAGGAAGGAAGAACTTTGAGACAGAATAGAGCGTTATTTCTTTCACTGAATTTCACATCTTTTTCTTTTTCGTGTCTATTTCGTTTAACTGTCAGTAATACTACTTTGTCTTTCTCTCACTTAAATGTCAGTTGTAAGTAGCGCTCTATCCTGTCTCTACGTTCTCCCTCCCTCGTTTTTGAGCTAATTTTACCAAGAGTGCTCTACCAACTGAGCTAACGCATTATCATCCTCACCTTATACTGCAGGCCGTTTGCCCTTGTTCGTGTTAAACTGGTTGCAGTTGATAAAACCCTCTTGCTCTACTGACGTCTAACTCCTGGCTAGCTCAGTTGGTAGAGCTGTCCACTGGAAATGGAGAGGTCCCTGGTTTGATACCAGGGTCAGGCGGATTTTTTCGGTCGCGCACCAGTCACCTAGCTGCGTTTGGAGATTTGTGTCTGTCCTTTGTCCCCCTTGTTCCCCTTCTCCAGGGATTATTATTTTCATTCTTGTCCAGCTCGCTTGCACCTTTGCATTACTTGTATTATCGTCAAAGTCTTATTGTTGTTTTCCGTGTGTCACACAACATATGATTTACCGTAGATAGCACTATCGAAGTGGGAAACTTGCGAGGCAAATACGCCAGGGTGCTCATGACTGCGAATAATGACGCGCCGCAAAGTTGCGATTTCAAAAACAATATTAGTCATATCCCTAATATTAATTAAACAAATCACAGGTTTTTAATGCTCTATGGTGTCTGGGCGATGATGCGACCAAGTACGGCCACTGTGGACGCGCTAGTCGTATTCAACTGGTCGTTGAGACCAAAGGCTTCCCAAGGTAATTGACGGCATCATAGACCCAGCTAAATGTTTATTTATTTTTTCTAATTTAAAACAAAATATAATTAAACTTGTTTTTTCAGGCTTAAAATTACAGGTTTTCAAGGGTTCATCGAGGAGGCTTGTAGAAAACCGAGAATGATTTATTTTGTTTTAATTGCCAAACAAAACTTGCATAGTTCGGACTTTTTTCAATATTTAGATTTATCCAGGGCGCAATGCAAAGAAAAAACTTACAATAGATGACCACTAACGTTTTTATTAAAAGTGAGCAAAGATACAATACTGTGCACGAAAAGTTTGATCTTAAAAACTAAATTTTAAGTAATGTTAAAAATCGCCGAAATATGCCTAAATATGAAAGAGTTGCGCAAGAGGCCAAGTGTGTCTTTATTTGACTTTAAATATAGTCTGAAATAAAGTAAATGAAACTAATACAAATACACCAGTTGGCATACTTTATACAGAAAATATTTACTTTATAGAAAGTTATATTTTTCCTGTGGCCCTCAAAGTCCCGTCTACGCGCAATTGGGAAAAGCGTTGTTGCACCTTCACTCACGCACGAGTTTGTTTTACGAAAACAATGTAATATCTTGAAAAAGGAAGGTCCGTTCTGTTGTGTTTACATGTTGTTCTACTTCATGAAAAATTTAATTGAGAATAAAAAATATACGTGACGCCCTTATGACCGTCCTTATCTGAACACACCCTGCTTATAAGTTACAAACCGTTGTGCCTGTAGCGGCGCCAGCAGCGCCGTGCATGGGCGATGGGGTGTAGGAAAAAACCACGGTTTCCCCCTCGACAAACCAATAGAAATGGCGGCGTCAGTGTTTTTCTTCGCGGTCGCTTTTGTGTTAAACTATTTTATTCAACGTCTCCGAAGCAACGTCTCCCTAGCAATATGAATAAGACTCGTACTGCCCGACATTTCGCGTGAATGATGGGACACAGGACGATCCACACTGCACTGACTTTGCGGAGTTGATTTGCCGGAATTCTGTCACGAGATTCAGATGCAACGTCATTCGTCCGGCACACAACGTGTGGAAGCAGGGCCGACCCAACACCATCAAGAAGCCTGGCTAAATTCCGGCCGTGGCGCCCTCCCCCCCTTTTTTATACGCCCCTATCTTCTAGGTACAACATGCATTTGTTAGTAAATATGTGAGTAGTGGCCCAACACGAGCGTTTTGTCAGACGAGAATTTCATTCCAAAAAAGCGAACGGCGAACGAGCATGTAGCATGGTGTCTGTCGGGCGCCGTGTTCAAATAAATCAGAGCTAAAAAAATTCAAAAGGGGGGAGCAACGGCGCCCCCTTTCGATGGCGTCCTGGGCAAACGCCAAGGTCACCACCCCTACGGTAGGACTCTTGTGGAAGGAAACTACAGCGCTCGATGTTGCGACAGAATATCACAAGTCGAGCTGACCTTGTGAATCAGACATTCTAGGTCTACAATAGTCTCCGATTACAATAGGAACATAACCTTGTATCCAGTTGTAACTGAGCCAATTTACTCCAGACAGCTTAGAAGTTTACAAGTGTTAGGAGGGCTACATTTTCTTTGCATTGCTATTACCATCTCGGCAGCTGATAGACAGTATACATGGTCTACGGGCTGTTGGAAGTTCAACGCGTCCGGATTACTTGATGTGTTCCAGCGTTTACGGTGAAATTACAAATAATTTGTACAAGTCTCCATGAGTTCACCTGTTGCAAAATGCTCCCAGCAAAACTAAGCTTGGCCTGACGGAGTCCAATTTTTTCTTTTCACGACACCTATCGACATTCTTGGGCGGATCAGGCAGTTAAGGGAGACGATAAAACTAATTTTGACACATTTTTCCGCGTTTTTGCTACAGCCCCTGGGTTCTGAGTCTGGTCAATGTGAGAGCGAGATTGAATCTGCCTCTTATACATATGGATTGTTTAAACTCATGAAATGTTCAAACTCATGAAATATTCAGACTCATGAAATTGTTCAGACTCATGGATTGTTCAGACTCACGGATTGTTCAGACTCACGGATTGTTCAGACTCACAAAATGCGCGCTCATGGATTGTTCAGGTTCATAGATTGTTCAAATTCTTGGATAGTTTTCACTCATGAATTATGCAGATTGATGAATTGTTTAGATTTATGAATAGTTCAGATTCATGAATTGTTCAGACGTATGAATTGGTCAGATTCATTGAATGTTCAAACTCGTGGATTGTTCAAACTCATGGATTGTTCACACTCATGGATTGTTCAGACTCATGTATTGTTCAGACTCATGTATTGTTCAGTCTCATGGATTGTGCAGACTCATAGATTGGTCACACTCATGGATTATTCAGACTCATGAAACCATCCGACTTATAGATTGTTCAGTCTCGTGGAGATTTCAGGCTCAGGATTGTTTCGACTCATGAATTGTTCAGACTCACGAATATTCAAACACGTGGATTGTGTAGACTCATGAAGTGTTCACACTCATGGAGTGCTCAGACACATGAAATGTTCTGTCTCATGAAATGTTCAGCCTAATGAAAAGTTCAGACCCATGGAGTGTTCAGAGTCATGGATTGTTCAGACTCATGAATTGTTCATACTTATGAATTGTCAGACATCGAGATATTTTAAACTCATGAATTGTTCAGACTCATAAATTGTTCAGACTAGATTTTTTCAGACTCATGGATAGTTTAGACAGATGGACTGTTCAGGCTCATGGAATGTTCAAGCTCAGGAATTGTTCAGACTCATGGACAGTCCATGCTCATGAATAGGACAGAATCCTGAATGGTTCAGACTCGTGAATTGTTCTCTCTTGGACAGTTCAGACTCATGAATTGTTTAGACTCGTGGATTGTTCAGACTCGTGGATTGTTCAGACTCGTGGATTGTTCAGACTCGTGGATTGTTCAGACTCGTGGATTGTTCAGACTCGTGGATTGTTCAGACTCGTGGATTGTTCAGACTCGTGGATTGTTCAGACTCGTGGATTGTTCAGACTCGTGGATTGTTCAGACTCGTGGATTGTTCGGACTCGTGGATTGTTCGGACTCGTAGATTGTTCGGACTCGTAGATTGTTCGGACTCGTAGATTGTTCGGACTCGTAGATTGTTCGGACTCGTAGATTGTTCGGACTCGTAGATTGTTCGACTCGTAGATTGTTCGGACTCGTAGATTGTTCGGACTCGAGATTGTTCGGACTCGTAGATTGTTCGGACTCGTAGATTGTTCGGACTCGTAGATTGTTCGGACTCGTAGATTGTTCGGACTCGTAGATTGTTCGGACTCGTAGATTGTTCGGACTCGTAGATTGTTCGGACTCGTAGATTGTTCGGACTCGTAGATGTTCGGACTCGTATGTTCGGACTCGTAGATTGTTCGGGACTCGTAGATTGTTCGGACTCGTAGATTGTTCGGACTCGTAGATTGTTCGACTCGTAGATTGTTCGGACTCGTAGATTGTTCGGACTCGGAGATTGTTCGGACTCGTAGATTGTTCGGACTCGTAGATTGTTCGGACTCGTAGATTGTTCGGACTCGTAGATTGTTCGGACTCGTAGATTGTTCGGACTCGTAGATTGTTCGGACTCGTAGATTGTTCGGACTCGTAGATTGTTCGGACTCGTAGATTGTTCGGACTCGTAGATTGTTCGGACTCGTAGATTGTTCGGACTCGTAGATTGTTCGGACTCGTAGATTGTTCGGACTCGTAGATTGTTCGGACTCGTAGATTGTTCGGACTCGTAGATTGGTTCGGACTCGTAGATTGTTCGGGACTCGTAGATTGTTCGGACTCGTAGATTGTCGGACTCGTAGATTGTTCGGACTCGTAGATTGTTCGGACTCGTAGATTGTTCGGACTCGTAGATTGTTCGGACTGGAGATGTCGGATAGATTGTTCGGACTCGTAGATTGTTCGGACTCGTGATTGTTCGGACTCGTAGATTGTCTGACTCGTAGATTGTTCGGACTCGTAGATTGTTCGGACTCGTAGATTGTTCGGACTCGTAGATTGTTCGGACTCGTAGATTGTTCGGACTCGTAGATTGTTCGGACTCGTAGACTGTTCGGACTCGTAGACTGTTCGGACTCGTAGACTGTTCGGACTCGTGGATTGTTCTAACTCGTGGATTGTTCAGACTAGTGGATTGTTCAGACTCGTGGATTGTTCAGACTCGTGGATTGTTCAGACTCGTGGATTGTTCAGACTCGTGGATTGTTCAGACTCGTGGATTGTTCAGACTCGTGGATTGTTCAGACTCGTGGATTGTTCAGACTCGTGAATTGTTCAGACTCACGGATTGTTCAGACTCGTGGATTGTTCAGACTCGTGGATTGTTCAGACTCGTGGATTGTTCAGACTCGTAGATTGTTGGACTCGTAGATTGTTCAGACTCGGGATTGTTCAGACTCGTAGATTGTTCGGACTCGTAGATTGTTCGGACTCGTAGATTGTTCGGACTCGTAGATTGTTCGGACTCGTAGATTGTTCGGACTCGTAGATTGTTCGGACTCGTAGATTGTTCGGACTCGTAGATTGTTCGGACTCGTAGATTGTTCGGACTCGTAGATTGTTCGGACTCGTAGATTGTTCGGACTCGTAGATTGTTCGGACTCGTAGATTGTTCGGACTCGTAGATTGTTCGGACTCGTAGATTGTTGAGACTCGTAGATTGTTCGGACTCGTAGACTGTTCGGACTCGTAGATTGTTCGGACTCGTAGATTGTTCGGACTCGTAGATTGTTCGGACTCGTAGATTGTTCGGACTCGTAGATTGTTCGGACTCGTGATTGTTCGGACTCGTAGATTGTTCGGACTCGTAGATTGTTTAGACTCGTGGATTGTTCGGACTCGTAGATTGTTCGGACTCGTAGATTGTTCGGACTCGTAGATTGTTCGGACTCGTAGATTGTTCGGACTCGTAGATTGTTCGGACTCGTAGATTGTTCGGACTCGTAGATTGTTCGGACTCGTATAAAGATTGTTCAGAATCAGAGATTGTTCAGACTCATAGATTGTTCAAACTAATGGGTTACTTATGGATTGTTCAGACTCGGATTCTTCAGACTCATAAGCCGCGTTTACATGAATGCGACTTCCAATCGTCCTTCGAATGAAGCTGTTGCGTCAACGTTAATATGGATGGGAATGAAGTCCTCCGTGAAAGTGGCGCCGTGCTGTAACACATCTCAAAATTGAAGCTGCGTTTTCGGCACCAGCCATACCACATTTTCTCTTCCTTCGCGCGTGGAGACCCATTCGACGATTTTGACGAGCCTAAAAGCTGGTTCAGATATGTGCAACGAGCGCGTTACCTACGACTGCGTCCGTTGCAACCGGAGCGACTGGAACGACCGCTCTGCGCCGCGCGTACACGCACCTGCAAGCACCGCAACAAGCGCAGCGGGTCGTCAGCACGGCGACCGCTTCTACGCCGCCGTCAGCTGTTTCAGCAGTGCCTCTAAAAAGGGGACGCACTGCCACTGAATGCCGTAACAGAATATAGACAGACAGTTTTGTATAGCCTAAAGCTTTATTATTGTTTTTTTTTTCAATGATAGGCTTGCAGGGTTCAGTTGATGAAAAAAAGAGAAGAAAAAGATGCAGTACGACGTCTTGGACGATCACAACCCTAATACACAACTTCGTCAACAGTACAAATCTCGCCACACGCCTTTTCTATGATTATAAAAGACGATGTAATCTTAGCAGCAATATAGCAACGTAGAAATATGATTTTGTGATCAGATAGACGTTGCGAGCGTTTAGGATTGCTAACACTGATCACTTTTCTCCGGTGATGAAAACGCGCGAAAATTCGCATCCTTTATACGGTACGCTCCAGTAATACCTTGAATTTGAGCACAAACATGTAATGCGCCAAATAAGAAATCCGGGCGATGTTCGAGGCCACAGATGGTTAGAAAGCATCACTGTAGTCGAAGTAAACAAACACGACGGCATGAGTGTTTCTGCTGTCTTGAGAGTGCCGCCGCGACATCGCCGCACGAGTAGGTGGATATTCCCTTCTAGTACGTGCTGGGTTATCATAGCGACACACGACGAAAATTCACAGTCAAGGATAGCGCTTTTACGCGGAACGATGAGCTTTCACCACGCCGTCCACGTCGACGATCACCACCGACGCCATGTTCGCAAATAGAAGGAGCCGGCCCGCGACCGGCACGACCGGCATGCAACGCGCGCGACCAGTTCTCCTCGACCCGTGATTGGTCTGTCCTTGCGGTTGTTTCCAACGTTGTTCCAACGTAGCGGGGAAAGTTGGGCTCGCTCCAACTCCCGGCATCGTGAGCGACATGTGAGTGCGTCCCTCCGTCGCTATGACAGCTGACGGTTGCAGACAATTGCAACGGTCGTTTCGGTTGTTCCACTCGTTGCGGTCGCTACGGACGCATGTGTGTGAACGGGCCTTAAAGCTCGTGCCCGCTGTCTTTAATACTGTGCAAGAATTTATGAGACGCAATAAAATTAAAAAAAACTCAAGAGCTTTGGGCTCTGGGCCGAGCCGCCGGGCTACTCTGGAACAGTGGCGACATGGGTGCGCATGACTTGGCGACCGAGGTAGTTTCACACCGCTTCGAGGACGCGCTGAGACTCATGGATTGTTCAGACTCATGTTTCGTTCCGACTCATAAATTGTTCAAACTTATAGACTGTTAATACTTATAGATTGCTAATTCATGGATTGTTCACTCATAGAATGTACAAATCATGAAATGTTCACTCAAAGATTGTTCAGACTCGTGAATAGTTCAGGCTTATAGATAGCTCACTCATGAATAGCTCCATCTCATCGAAAATTACACATAAATTATTCAGACCCATGGAGTGTTCACGTGGACTGTTCAGTCACGTGGATTGTTCAAATCCATAAATTGTTCAGACTCTTGGGAATTCAGATTTTTGGATCATTCCAACTCTTGGACAGTTCAGACTCATGGATAATTCAAACTCACACATTGTTCAGACTCATGGATTGTTCAATCTCATGGATTGTTCAGACACATGAATAGTTCAAACTCAGGAAAAGCTCAGACTCATGAATAGTTCAGACTCATGAATAGTTCAGACTCATGAATAGTTCAGACTCATGAATAGTTCAGACTCGTGAATAGTTCAGACTCATGAATAGTTCAGACTCGTGAATAGTTCAGACTCGTGAATAGTTCAGACTCGTGAATAATTCAGACTCGTGAATAGTTCAGACTCGTGAATAGTTCAGACTCGTGAATAGTTGAGACTCGTGAATAGTTCAGACTCGTGAATAGTTCAGACTCGTGAATAGTTCAGACTCGTGAATAGTTCAGACTCGTGAATAGTTCAGGCTCATGGACTGTTCAGACTTACGAATGGTTCAGTCAGATTGTTCAGACTCATGGATTGTTCAGACTCCTGGATTGTTGAGGCTTATGAATTGCTTAGATTCATGGACTGCTGAGACTCTAGATTCCTCAGACTCTGATTGTTCGGACTCGTATATTGGTTAGACTCGTAAACTTTTCAAACTCATTGAGTTCAGTCTCATGAATTTTTCAGACTCAGAGATTGTTCAGACTCATCGATTGTTTAGGCTCGACTGTTCAGGCTCATATATTGCTCAAGGTCATGGATCGTTAGGAGTCATAAATTCTTTACTTATAGATTGTTCAGATTGTTTAATTCTTCAGACTTATGGGTTGTTAGAGTCATTGACTGTTAGTAGTCATTGAGTGTTAGGGGTCATTGATTATTGGTGGTCATTGACTGTTGGGATTGATTGACTGTTGGGACTCATTGACGGTTCAGATTCATGAACTGTTCAGACTCATGAATTGTTCAGACTCAAGGATTGTTCAGACTCATGGATTGTTCAGACTTGTGATTTGTTCAGACACATAGATTGTCCAGACGCATGGATTCTTCAGACTCATGAATAGTTTAGATTCACAACTTGCTGATGCATGAGTAGTTCAGACTCATCTATTGTTCAAACTCATCTATTGTTCAAGCTCATAAATGTTCAAACTCATGAATAGTTCAGACTCTTGGGTATTTCAAACCCATGGATTGTTAAGAATCACGAGATTGTTCAGACTCATGGATTGCCGAGACTGAAAGATGGTTCCGGCCCATAGATGGTTCCGGCCCATAGATGGTTCAGACTCATAGATCTTTCAGACTCATAGATTGTTCAGACTTTTAGGTTGTTGAGACTCTTGGATTGTTCAGACTTATGGATTGTTTAGATTCATGGATTGTTCATGTTCATAGGTTGTTCAAACTCAAGATTGTTGGGACTCAGGATTATTCAGACTCGAGATTATTCAGACTCAAGATTATTCAGACTCAAGATTGTTCAGACTCAAGATTGTTCAGACTCAGGATTGTTCAGACTCAAGATTGTTCAGATTCCTGGATTGTTCATACTCCTGGATGGTTGAGGCTTGTAGATTGTTCAGACTCTTGGATGATTCACACTCGGATTGTTCAGACTCATAGATTGTTTAGACACAGATTATTCTGACTCATGGATAGGTCAGACTCATGAATATTTCAGGCACAGATTGTTCAGACTCAGGTTATTCAAACTCAGATCATTCACTCACGGATAGTTCAGACTTATAGATTGCCGGGACTCATGAATTGTTCAGATTCATAAATTGCTCACTCATGGATTGTTCACTCATAAATTGTTAAGATTGTTGGATAGTTCAGACTCATGGATTGTTGAGACTCATTGACTGTTGGTAGTCATTGACTGTTGGAAGTCACTGACTGGTGGGACTGACTTTTGGAACTCATTGACTGTTGGGACTCATTGACTTTTCAGATTCATGGATTGTTCAGACTCTTGGATTGTTCAGAGTCATGGACTGTTCAGGCTCATGAATTGTTCAGACTCGTGAATAGTTAGATTCATAAATAGTTCAGACATGGGTAGTTCAGGCCCATGGATGGTTTAGACTTGTGCATTGTTCAGACTCCTGGATTATTCAGACTTGTGGATTGTTCAGACTCGTGGATTGTTCAGGCTCATGGATCGCTCAGACTCATGGAATGTTCAGATTTATGTAATGTTTATTTATTTATTTTTCAAAATAACATCAATCTTTTTGGTAGATTAAACCAAGTAGATGTACAAAACATGCATATGAGGTACGAGAAAACAATATAAAAGCCAAACGTGTTTCTTTCTCAAATATTCAATCAACTCACAAACTGACAAAAGTAGTGCTGTTCAAGAGGATCAATAAACGAAACGAATTCACACTTTTGAATCTAAAGAAATATGTGTAAAATCTGTTCCAATCCCTTGTGACAGAAGAAAAAAGAGTGGCTGAAAGTATAAATATTAAATGAATATTCGACAAATGTATGGCTGTGTTTGTGTCCTGTTCTCATCTGAGAAGAGGTCACATACTTGTTTTTGTATATTTTGGGAGCGTCAATTAAACATACAAAATTTAAGTCGTTCTCATGTTTGCGCGGTTTGCAATAATAAAAACACCGGATACTTCAGCAGCTCAGTGCTGTCAGACCGTCCATATTTGTGGTAAAAATCTTGGTGCTTTTCTCTAAACAATTTTAAAGATATTGATATGGGTTTCTGTATGAGGGAACCAGGCTATGATTGTATTCACTGAAGGGTTGTTAAAACTGATGGACAGTTCAGACTGATAAATAGTTCAAACTCATGGATAAGTCAGACTCGTGAACAGATCACTCATAAATAGATCAGTCTTATGGATAGTTAAAACTCATTAATAATTCAGACTCATGAATTGTTCAGATACATCGACTATTCAGACTCGTGGATTGTTAAGATTAAGGGACTGCCCAGACTCATGGAATGTTCAGACTAATGGTCAGTTCAGACTCATGGACTGTTCAGACTCGTGGACTGTTCAAACGCAGACTATTAGACTCATGAACTGTGCAGACTCGGTGTCCCGAGTCATGAACAGTTTAGACACATTGCATAGTTCAGACTCAGAAATTGCTCAGGCTCACAGTAGTTCAGACTCATGGATCGTTGACTCATGAATTGTTCAGACTCGTGGGTTTTTCAGACTCATGGATCGTTAAGGCTCATGCATTGCTTTGACTCGTAGATTATCGACACTTAAAGGTGGTTCAGACTCATAGATGGTTGTGACGCAGACTGTTCAGAATCATGGATAGTTGAGACTCATGATTGGTTCAGACACATGAATAGTTCACTCATGGATAGTTCAGAGTCTCGATAATTCCGACTTCTGAATTGTTCAGACTTATACATTGCTCAGACATAGATTATTCAGACTCCTGGATTGTTCAGACTCGTGGATTGTTCACACTCTTGGATTGTTCAGATTACTGAAGTGTTCAGACTACTGAATTGTTCAGACTACTGTATTGTTCAGACTACTGAATTGTTCAATCTACTGAATTGTTCAGACTACTGAATTGTTCAGGCTACTGAATTGTTCAGACTACTGAATTGTTCAGATTCAAGGATTGTTAGACTTATGGATTCTTAAGAGTCAAATTTTTCGAACTCATATATTGTTCAGACTCAAATTATTCAGACTCATTGATAGTTCAGACTTATGAATATGTCAGACTCAGATTGTTCGGGCTCATGAAGTGTTCAGGCTCATGGAATGTTTAGACTCGAGGACGGTTCTTTATCATAGACGGTTCGGAATCATAGACTGCTCATACCCATGGACTGTTCAGGGTCATGAACCATTGGACACATGAATTGCTATGAACTCATGGACAGTGGGGCTCATGAACTGTTCAGGTTCATGTATACTGTTGAGATTCATAAACTGTCGAGATTCATGAAATGTCCAGACTCATATACTGTCGATACTCCTGGACCGCTAAAACTCAGACTATTCAGACTGTCGGGACTCATGAACTGTTCCGATTTATAAACTGTTTGAACACGTGAACCGTTCAAACTTCTTAACTGTTGAGACACGTGAACTGTTCAAACTCGTGAACTATTCAGACTCATAAACTGTTGAGACTCATAAACTGTTCAGACTCATGAACTGTTCAGACTCATGAACTGTTCAGACTCGTGAACTGTTCAGACTCGTGAGCTGTTCAGACTCGTGAGCTGTTCAGACTTGTGAGCTGTTCAGACTTGTGAACTGTTCAGACTTGTGAACTGTTCAGACTTGTGAACTGTTCAGACTTGTGAACTGTTCAGACTTGTGAACTGTTCAGACTTGTGAACTGTTCAGACTTGTGAACTGTTCAGACTCGTGAACTATTCAGGCCCGTGAACTATCCAGACTCGTGAACTATTCAGACTCGTGAACTATTCAGGCTCATGAACTGTTCAGACTCATGCATCGTTCAGGTTGAAGAATCGTGCAGACTCATGGACTGTACAGACTAATGAACTGTCCGGACTCGTGCAATGCCGATGCTCATAAACTGTTTCGATTCATAGATTGTTTGAAATTCGTGGACTGTTTCTGATTTATTAACTGTTTCGGATTTGTGGACTGTTCATGGAGAGTTCAGACCCATGGACTGCTGTGACTCATGAGCTGTCGAGACACATAGATTGTCCAGACTCATGGACTATCCAGATGCATGACTGTGCAGACATATGACTGCACAGGCTCATGGACTGTCCAGAATCACGAACTATTGAGACTCGTGAAGTGTTTAGATGCATGGAATGTTAGGACTCACGGACTGTTGAGACTTATTGTATGTTTAGTTTCATAGATTGTTTCGATTCATGAACTCTTCCGATTCATGAACTGTTCCGATTTACAAACTTTTACGAGTCATAGACTGTTCGGATTAATGGACTATTGAAGACTCATTGACTGTTGGGACTCATGGACTGTTGGGACTCATTGCCTGTTGATACTCATTCACTATTGGGATTGATCAACTGTTCCAATTCAAGGATGGCACGGACTCATGACCTGTTCAGATTCATGGACTGTTGGACTGTGGGGAAAGCTTGCGGAAATTGCAGTCACTGTTGGGACTCATGGACTGTACAAACTCACAAACTGTCCAGACTCATAAATTGTCGACTCAAACTGTTCAGACTCATTAACTGCACGAATTCATGGACTATATGAATTTATGAACTCTATGGATTAATAGAGTACAAATTCAGACTGTATAGATTCATGAACTGAAGAGAATCATAGACTGTTCACTCATGAACTGTTATGACGCATGAAATTTTGGGTCTAATAAACTGTTCAGACTTGAAAGCTCTTTAGACTAGTAAGCCTTCAGAGTTTTTTTTTTGTCCCTTTCTTTTTGGGGGCTGCTTTGAATTTATTAAAGGGAAGTTGAAGCGGGTCTGTATTTGAATAAAAACACTTAAAACGTCTTTATGTTGCCTCCAAGATCACGAATATCGAATTATTTTAAAATTTGGTGCACAGAGGATGCAGCAAATCATTTTCGAAGTACCTCTGAAGCCCCTCCTTCCCGGAGCGTTACGTCATGAAATGAGTCTTTGGAATCTCCGCTCTAGCGCTCCTTGCCTTCTTACAGTACCTCTCAAAGCTAGCTATGCACGCGCACTCTTGCTGTTTTCAAAAAGACGTCACGACTAGTGTCAGTGCGGCGGTATATACCTCAAAATCGTGCTATTTCACGTGCTGGCCACACGAGCGATACACGCTTGGTGGCCGAGAGATCCATTTATGACGTAACGACTGGTCGAAGGTCTTTCGTGTTTTCACGTGTTTAGTTACATCTTCGGGGAAAGCAAACTTGATATTCAGTTTTACGGGATAAAAATGCTCTAAATTTCATCTCTACTTGCCTTTAAGTCATGAACCAAGTCGCCTGCATTGCTACCTTGCCTCATTAAGTGCTGGGACTCGTTGAATGTTAGGACTGATTGACTAGTGGGACTCACTGACCCTTGGAATTCACTGTTGGGACACATTGACGTTCGCATTCATGGACTATAAGGACTCATGGACTGCTGGAACCTATGGACTGTTTGGACTCATGGACTGTTGGGACTCATGGACTGTTGGGACTCATGGACTGTTGGGACTCATGGACTGTTGGGACTCATGGACTGTTGGGACTCATGGACTGTTGGGACTCATGGACTGTTGGGACTCATGGACTGTTGGGACTCATGGACTGTTGGGACTCATGGACTGTTGGGACTCATGGACTGTTGGGACTCATGGACTGTTGGGACTCATGGACTGTTGGGACTTGGGACTCGTAAACTCTTGGGACTCGGAAACTGTTGGGACTCGTAAACTGTTGGGACTCGTAAACTGTTGGGACTCGTAAACTGTTGGGACTCGTAAACTGTTGGGACTCGTAAACTGTTGGGACTCGTAAACTGTTGGGACTCGTAAACTGTTGGGACTCGTAAACTGTTGGGACTCGTAAACTGTTGGGACTAGTAAACTGTACAGACTCGTAAACTGCACAGACTCGTAAACTGCACAGACTCGTAAACTGTGCCGACTCGTAAACTGTGCCGACTCGTAAACTATACCGACTCGTAAACTGTACAGACTCGTAAACTGTACAGACTCGTAAACAGTACAGAGTCGTTTCGACCGTCGTTTCGACCGTGCCGATCCCAAAGAAGATGGGTGCGGAGCAGCCGGAAAGACGGAGGTGGTGCACGGACAAGCACCTTAAGGAGGTGGAGGAAATGGTGAAAAACAACCCCGAGACGACCGTTGCGAACTACGTGGCTGCTGCGGCGGATGAAAACTCGCTGACGGCGGAGGCGAGAATCAACCTGCGAGGCGGGGGGACGTGGGCTGCTCCCCTGGAAGCCGAGACCTTAACGACGCGGAGGCGCAGGCGGTCCACGCGGCTATGAAGCACGCCTATGCAGAAGCAGACAAGAGACGAGACAACGAGGACCGAAACAAGCCGACAATGGTGATGATTTTCACCGACTCCCAGGAAGTGTTGAGGGCATGCAAAGAATATTGTCTCGCGAGCACGACGGTACGAGAGGTCATGAAGACAGCCATCAGCGCACGCGAGCGCCACGGGATCCGCTTGCAGCTACGCTGGGTCCCGGGGCACTCGGGCGTGGAGGGAAACGAGGCATCCCACGTAGCTGCGAGAGAGCACAAGCGTTTTCTCCTCTTTAGCGCCAACGGCCCACTTGGACAGCGAGCAGCTGAAATCAGTAACGACTACCGCGAGTACAACCCGACTGCGTTGACTTCATCCTTTAATCACCCTAAAGAATGAAGAACGACCGGGAGACCTAGGAGCCTGGATCTGGCCACAGGAAGCAGACGAAGAAACAATACTGAGAGTGCTGAAATCCGCGGTCTTCTACATGGAGAAAACGGGACTCAGCCAGTCCTTCTGACCCTCTTCCCCCTCCCCTAAGAGTCATGCCGTAGTGGCTCCGCCCACCTTCAAAGATGGTAGCAATAAAAGTGTTTTCACTCGCTCACTTAGCTGCGATCACCGAAGCTCGGCGGCGTCATTGGCGTCCCTCGTCTCGAGATAATCAAAAGAACTTCACTTTTGGCATTTTAACGTGATAGCATTTAGGAGCTGGTGTCACAAAATATCCGGCGTTGGAGGGACAAAAAAATCCCATAATGCAACGCGCGCCGCGACAGGTGACGTCAAGTGTGACGTCACACGTGGCTTTTACATCCTTGAAATTTGGCGGGAAAAAGTCCGTTAAATTTCGCAGAAAATTTTCTTGCCAAATTTAGCAGAACTTTTTTCGCTAAAGTTAGCGGCTCGGTAAGGTCATTACTTATGACGTCACAGCCGTGTGTGACGTCACGCTTCACGTCCCACGTTACGTCGTTACGTCATGTGAGACGTGACGCTACCGATTAGACCCGCCATCACGCTTGCTGGGCTTGGGAACGAGCGCGGGTTTATATGAGAAGGCTTTTCTAATGGGGCCCGATAACGCTACGACGTTCCACTCTTAAAGGGATACTACAACGAAATTTCGGCGCTTATGTCTTGGTCTATTCGTTCTCAATGGACCATTATCACATCAGACACACCAACTTCTTGTTGAAAAAGACACGAAAAAGAATTTTAAAACGAATTAAACTATTAGCAAAGAGTACCTGGTGGATGTCGCTAACGCCTCGTTTGTAATGCCCATCTAGGAACCTTGACAGGTAGTGACGGTAACTGTCTCGCCTTCGGCCACGACGAGAGATGAGCTGAAGGAGGAACTCCCCTCTCCCCGAGACTCTCTTCTTTGTGTGAGCCAGAAGTCGCTATTGTCCCTCTACAAGATTATACAAGATTAACCCGTCACTCAAAATTCATACAAAGACAGCTTTGGGTTTACTTGCGGTGTCCCGATCGCTGGTGTGCTTCGGCTGCTTTCAGTGGATGCTGCGAACCATCGTGGCCTATCTAAGGCCGTGTGATTGTCACGTGACCTTGAAGAGGGGGAACAGCGACGCGCGGAAAGCGTATCACGAGCTACGTCCACAAAGCGGTATTGGCTGGGATAGCTCGCAGCGTCCGCTGCGTCCGGACGTAAGGTCCCGAGACAAACTACGTCAAGATTGCTGCGGATGTGACGTGGTCTCCGCTGACTGCTGTTCGAGCGTTTGCCAGAGTGGGCCGTTTATAACGATAAATACAGCCATCAGGCTCAAAATAGAAACGTGCGATTGTCCTTTGCGGATATTGTGGATCATATTCAACCTATTTTTGAACACGACGGGGATATTTCAAATTACGTTGAAGTATCCCTTTAAAGGGGTTATGACACGTCAAAAATACAATGAGATAACAATACTGCTAAGAGCCGTTGTATGTTCCTATAATCCTGCTAAATTTGTTTTGAAAATAGCGCGATAGTTTCGTGGATAAATCGATTCATATGTGGGTCCCTCGGAGGGGCGGATCCGGGCGGAGCTGGAGGCAGGCTACGTAGCCAACCTCCAGCGCGGTGTCTCCTTGCGCGCACTCACAGAGTTGGCTCTCTTGCCGTCTCGAGGTTCAGCTTCCTCGTTTACCTTCCACGTTTGGAGCATGCGGTCCGTGATGACCACGTCTACGGCATCGCTCGCCTTGTCAAAGTGTTCGACACGGATCGCAGCAGCGATGAGAGTGATTGCTATCAAGAGATGTTGGAAGCTGGACATTTTGACTGCGACCCGCTGGCGACCATCTCCAGCGACGGCGAGTTACGGACGAACTCGCCGTAGTCACCGTCGTCCGGGAATATCTCGCAGGTGCATGCAGGGTGGAAGGTCAACGGGCCGGGGGCGAGAGCGAGAATAGCGTTCGGGTTACCGAGTTCCGTGAGCTGTTTTGATCGTACCGCGGCGAGGAGGGCTTGGGCGATCATGGGGGCGCCTAGAATGAGAAAGCATTCATGGTCACGTGGTTTATGAACACCATGGTGTGACTAACTTGGACAGTGTTGCCTGGTCGCCAGATGAAAATGATAAAAATTCGTAAATTGAATATTGCAATTACCAGAGCTCTAAAAATTGCGTAACTTGGTGTATATACTAAGTAGCCTATGAGCATTTCATTTAAAAAATAATCTATCCGTTTAATTTTCGTGTCATAACCTCTTTAAAGGAGAAGATGAAGTGTCCGCCAAGATTTTGTTCTTGCCAGTGCACATCGGCCACTTAAAAGCACGAGCCTGGGGCATTATAGAGCGTAGCTCTCGCGCAATGTCGGGCACCGACCCAAACACAAGGAAAACATGTATAAGTTAAAGCGCGGTAAAAAGCTAGAAGGTACACAAACACAGACGCACAGACTAAAAGCGCATGATCACGGAACCTTCACTGTGCTCGGTAAGTTTAACCGGTAATTACAACAACAACAAACAACTACGCAAGTGGTAAGGTTGCAATTTCGAAGCTGCTTAATTAGCTTCATTAGCCTGTGGCGTCGGTACCGCTGTCTCACGGTGATGCGAAATAGAGAACCTAGAAATTCCTACGGTCTCATTAAGTGTGTCTGCTCCAGACATCCCGGTGCGCTGTACAGTCACAACTGCCGCCTCTGCCTGTGACTCCGAAGAATGCTGGTCATGGTCATAAACCTAAAATGCTGGTAAAGGTCATACACACGCAGACGCACACCTAAAAACAGCGTTGCACCGCGAGAATGCGCCGAGAACCTAGGGACAGCAAGAGACGTGCGCGCGCGGGGACGTCGGAGCGCTCTGGCTGTACTGATTAGTGGGTAGGCCTTTGTTTCCACCGCACCCGTCGAATGTGTTGGAATGCGAGAACCAAAACGCCGGACGCCGACATTCCGCGTACAAACGCGCTCGACGAGTGCGGTGGAGACAAAGGCAGCTAGCTTTAGCTCTACCCACTACTCTTTCCAATCAAAGCTCTGCTTTCTGACGTCCCCGCTCGACCTCCTCTCCTCCTCTCCCTCACTTTCTCAACGCGTAGTGATTATCGCGGTTGAAGGCATACCAAAACACCCTAGTCGACGACAACAAGATGCTACACCGGATAATTGCGGCGCAATGTCTGAGCCCTGGACGCGAATGCCTTGGGGGTGGCAGCCCGTCTACCAAGAGTGGGCCACCTCCTGGATCCCGCTGCCTTCATTGAAGTGAGCGACGGCACCCCCACACCACCAGGAAGTTTCCATCTTAGACGTTCATTGGTCGGTCCGCGGGAGGTCACCTCAGCTCTCGCTGGTAGACTCGCTTGAACCTATCCCGAACCTTCGAGCAACGATGAATCCGATGTTGAGAAGACCGCGTCGTCCTCCCATTGTACGTACGCTCTCATAGTCATCATCACTAGACGTCGCTCCGCGGGCCTCTATGGTACGGGCTGTCGCCCTTATGTGGTGCCACGGCTCTCCTGAGCCAATAAAGATTATTATTCTTATTATTATTATTATTATTATTATTATATTATTATTATTATTATTATTATAAGGAAGAGAAATTCGGCGGATGCCGAATTTCTTTTCCTTGGTTCTGCGAAACGCTAGTGTTAAACCATTTTTGGAATAACGATTTTAAATGCACTCTCGTCCCCAGCAGGAATCTCCGTCAGACGTCCCGTTTTGTTACCACCTCGTGTGTTACGCGTTATGGAAAAAAGACTCCGCTCCCATTATGTGCCCTCCATCTTTAACAAACTGCCCGATTGTGTCTTTCGAAGTACCACAAGAAGTAAAATTGAGAAAAATGCTGATCAACTTATGATTTTAGCCTGTCTTAGTCGCCATGTTTTTATTTCAGCCTATAGTGTCTTTCTTTTTTTTTGTTGTGTGTGTTTGTGACTTTATTCACTTCCTCAGCCTCGCCGTTCGGCTGCCGGTTCCTGTCCCACAAGCCTCCTTTGGCTTGGACAGACCCGCATTTGTACCGTGTTATTTCTTATATGTGGAATAAAATTATTATATTATTATTATTATTATTATTATTATTATTATTATTATTATTATTATTATTATTATAATAACGAAAATGGAACGAAAAAGGAAACTCCGTGTCATCTGTGTCGTCTTTTATCCCCTCTTTCGTTTTCATATTGTAGTCACAACACGCCTAGCCAACCAGGGATCGGTGGCCTAGTGTGCCTCATGTCCTTCTGTTTAGGGTGATGCCATCGTTTGTAGTACCCGATGCCAACAGCACGCACTCACAGGGAAAATACAAAGAAATCGCAGGAAACAAAAAGTCGCCGTAACACAGTCAGCGCCACGGGCGCGTGCAGGGACACGCTCTTTCACGCGCTTTAGAACAAAAAAAAAAGCGTTCGAAACAAAATGGCCAGATGTCATCACCCCAAGCAAAGCGCACATAAAGGCACCCTACGGTGGCCTAGTGGTCTAGCGCACACCAGCTCGGAGCACGCGGAGCGAAAGCTCGCGCTGCAGAACCCAGGAATCCTGGGTTCAATCCCCACCCCTGCCCGTTTCGGTCTGGATGAACATCGTACCGGCGTGCGGTCATGTATCACTACTGCGTGGTGCACGTTAAAGACCCCAGGCTAGCGGTTGTACTGCACTGGCTAAATTGCTCATCTACAGTGGGTATCAATGTCGCCATGTTCTGGCAGACTAAATTCCTGCTCTATGGACAACAAGTGACTAATTTGTTTGTTTGTTTTGCTTAGCCAACCGAATAGTACGAAAAACTTAAGCCGTAACGAAAAAAAAAACAAACACGACACCTGTGCGAGTCTCCTGGGGGGTTATGTTCGACAAATGTTTCGTTTCTCCTAAAAAGAAACGGAAGTGACAAAAGTGACGTTATCGCGTCTGATTGGTTAGAGGCTCAAATGACGAAAGTTCCCTCCTTCGTCATGTGAGCCTCTAGCCAATCAGACGCGATATCGTCACTTCCGTCACTTCCGTTTCTTTTTAGGAGAAACGAAACATTTGTCGAACATAGCCCCCCTGTAAACCTCGATCTAACCTGAGCAAGGGGCCGACATCTTTAGAGTGGCAATCATCTCGAAATTGTTGAAATAAGAGCTATAAAACATCTGCTGCTATGAGCATCATGTTCAAGAAGGCATAACATGGCACTTACGTTGTAAAGTGATGTGACTTACACGAAGATGCGGAACCGACTTTCAATAGACCTCTTGGCCTGTCCTCGACGGCAGCAGAAGTCGTTCCTTCGTTCCATGCCACTCCATGCTATCTTATCGTGTACGTGATCCTTGCAAGTCATGTGTATGGCCTATGGTATAGCAAACGGGCGCACAAATTGGGTCAGGTGTGATAATATCGCTGCGCTTCTTAAAGCGCTGTCATCGGAATCGCTATATACCTCAGTACTAGGCAATACTTTTCCAAATGCAATAGCCCCGTCAACAGCACTCCGCTGTGAATTGCATTCAAAGATGTAAAAAAACATCATATTTTTCTTTCTCTGCACCAAATAGACAAATCTGCCGACAAACAAAATCAGCGTCTTGATATCCTCAGTATTCTAGGTGCGAATGCCTAAAAAACGAAAACAAAACCTGTAAAAGTAAAAAAGAAATGCGTGCACTTTTTAATTCGACAACACGAAAAAGAAAGTAGGACTCCAATATATAAAGGCACGTGTATTTCTTCAATACCACCCTTTTTCATTCCCCGTTTCGACTTTCTTTTAAGAAGGCAAAGAAATAGGCTTCTAGATCACAAGTTTGATCAGCGCCTCTGGCGAGTAAAATTGACGAGTTTGCCGACGCGTTTCGGTGCTCGCAGGCGTCTAGCTGGCAGCATTTCACTGGTAGATACCATTTTCAAAAATAGATAACAACAGTAGAGCAACCACAAAAGAATTCTTATCGTTTTGATAAGACGCTGTAAGCGCGAGCTGCATTTTTCGGTCGTTTATTTAAACATTTTTTTTTGTTATTTCATATGCTTTCTTATTTCGCGTACACAGACGCTGACGCACGCTTGTGAGTGACTACGGCTCGTTAATGATCGAACACTGCACTGCCGCTTTATGCTAAATGCAAGCCTTACATGGTGGCGTCTTACGCGTGGTCTTACGGACGCGATCGCGCCACCTGGCCGGGAGCAACATGTCTATTAGCAGCGAGATGTTTCGGTGGCGCCCTCGTTCGGTTACCTTTCGTGACGTCATTACCTGGTGAACAACAAGTTCGATGGTGTACGTAATGGGCATGGTGAAAGCCTGAAATCATAGCGCTCTCAAAGCAACACTGCCAACACCGTCAAAATTGAAGTTCTTACATTCCTCTTATTTGCGTCGATGAGAAATCCTTTGCTGACGTCATAGTCAGCATTCGGCGAATTGTGGTGGGCCGACCACAGCGACGCTTTCGATCGCTCACGTCGCCAATAGCAGACAACAATCGTGACTGCGCGTCGAAGCGGTAACTTCCAGAAATTTTCGCAGAATAGTTCGTCCCCAGTCGAACGTTTTAAAACGTCGTTATTGTGTTAAGCGATCGTAGTTCGTGAGCGCGACACACCTCCGCTGCGGATGCCCAGAATGACACCGCAGTTTCGTGCCGCCAATCTGTCTTGTGGTGGGCAGTTTCCGAAGATCTTGAAAGCGACAATACTCAAAACCGTCCTTGGGCAAAAAAAAAGTACAGTCGCCGGCTATACGTAAAAGTACGGTCGCCGAACGCCGACCAGAGCAGCGAAAATCCCGCATGCGGCGCGTCGGGCGCTGCCGCGTTCTGGGAGCCGGGCTATTGGGACAAAACCATTCCGTTATCAAAGGGGTGGACGCAGGAAGTTTTATAGCATTCCGCGTTTCGGAACGCGAATCTGAAGCACGGCCAATAACACACCCACTTGCGGTTGTAGGTAAACGCAGACGGCTTATCGAAATTCTTCACTGCATAATATCTCTGACGTGTTATATGCTACTTTTTTTTTATTTGCAAAAGCGGTTAGTCATTTGGAATATTTCCTACCCGAAGAGTGATCTTACGCACAAGTTTTCTTACAATCTTTCTTAAACCTAGACCACACAATGACAAGCGATTTTGAAATAATTTATTTAATCTATACGGATATGCTATAGATAACGAAAAAAAAATAATTTGCGTCGAAGCAGAATAAAGGTTCAGGCACTTTTTATGAACCCGTTTTATCGAGGAGACTCTACTGTTCTGCGCTCAGTAGCGTGTTGCTTAGCCAAGAGTTCTGAGAACGTCTCGCAGGCGTTTGGGAAGAGAGTCATATAAAGTTGGGCACAACTCTGGGCTCTCTCTCAGCTTGTCCCATTCTTCACGGACGGCCTCCCAAAGTTCCTCTTGAGAAGCGTGGTTGCAGCTGACGCTTCGAGAGATTCCTCTTCATAATTCCCCAGACATTTTCAATTATGTTCAAGTCCGGGGACTTGGGGGGCCACGGAAGCTGGGGAATACACAGGTCCTCGAGCGTCTCCTTGACATGTCTCGACGTGTGCACTGGGCAGTTGTCCTGCTGCAAAATGAAGAGTCCGTCCGGAAATGGCCCATTCAAAAGAAATGGCAGCATGTCGTGACCTATGATTTCGCCGTATTTCTCTGCAGTCAACCTTCCGTCAATTTTAACCAGGGTGCCAAGTCCCTGGCAAGTGACGGCGCCCCAAACATTGACAGAGGAGCGCCCGCTCCGTTCGACCGGCAGCGTGTATTCGGCGTCGTGGCTGTGAAGTAAAAGGCATAGCAATTACCAGCAATAATATTGTCCCATAGTTATCAAAAACAGTGAAAAAACACATTAAACTCCACCGTAACCCATGCATGTTTGTTCCTTGCGTTGTTAGTGGCTTTCACGCTTTGCTTCTACGTTCCGGACACATCGGTTAAGGATACAATCCTTAAAGGGGCGATGCAACAATTTTTGCACTTTGCGCAAATACCGCTTAGAACGGATCCCTGACGTTAATGACCTATGAAACACGCGTTCGTTTTTCACCCCACTCAATAGAAGTCCCAGTAAAAAATTCAAGAAAAACGAGCAGCGTTCACCCCCTCAACTCGCAGCCAGAACAAGCGGCCACGTGATCTGGAGCCGATTATATGCCGCCAATGGTGATCATAGCCACGCGCTGGGGTTGGCAAAGCACAGGACACGCGCTGAGTTCCAGACATTGTTATGGCTCGGCTATTGTCGTCGTTGCAGCGATTGGACACGGGCCACTACCCGAATGCTTCTCGAGCTATCAATTATCACGAGCCCAAATCGAGAGCTCACGCAATGCTCGGGTCCAATCTATGAGCCGCATTCAAATATCGTCACTGGGCGGTACTGCTACCGCCCAGCTACGTCATCAGGTTTTGCGAAGGAGAGATTGAAAGAAAACGCTCGCTTTTCTCCTGGAAATTACACCGCAACAAAGAGGTTTCTTGGTCAGTGGCGTTACGTGCGAGTGTACTTGGGTCCACTAGTGCCAGTAAGCTCATACAAAGTGAAAAACGCTCAAAACGAATATCGTTGCACCGCCCCTTTAAAGGGGCACTGACACACCAAAATCATATTTTTTTATTATTCGAAACGATTGAAAACGATGCCGGGACATTACTCTCAAAATTTGAAACTTTAAAATTCAGTATTTGTGAATTAAAAAAACAATTTCCAAATGCCGAATTTGAAGTTCCCGCGCGATCCGCGCCTGTGCAGCGGGTCAAATTTTGCGGTCTCCTGCGACTCGACTTTCTTTCGGACCTCCGCCGTTGCCACGGCGACCCCAAGCGAGGAGGAGGTGAGGGATAGAAGGGCGCCGGCGGGAAAAAACCGGTTTTTCCCCGACTCGCCAACGAGCGCCGCCAAGTTTTCCGATGGAGGGTACAAATCTAGGATGCAACATCACACCAAACTTTGATTTTTGGTATTTCAAAAAGAGGAGCCGTAGTACGTTCGCAATTGCGTTAAAAAACATGTTTTACGATTGCCGCTATTAAATGTTATAGAAATGTCACCTACAAAGCTTCTAAATTTCCTGATTTTTGACGTCACCGATCAAAAGAAGCGAGGAGGTGAGCGGCGGGAAATACAAACGCCAAAACTAAAAAGGCGCGCGCGCGAGCAGGAAAATTTTTTTTTCGCGATGCGGTTTTTTTTGCGTGTCTATGACTACAAGTTGCATCGTTTTAGACAATAAAAAAAATACGACGTTTGGGTTGTCAGTGCCCCTTTAATATAAACTAAGGCACGTGAAATAATGGTTTCACGAATTTAGACATTTTTAGATCCACTTAAGAACTGATAAGAACAATGTCGCAATAATATTTGTTCACTTTCAGCGGCTCACACTAATAACCAACATTTTATGGTTTCTGTTTAGTTCAGTCTCTTATATGATCGGGTATATTCTGAGGATATTATGCTAACGAGATCTTACCGCCTGAAGTCCGGCCGCCAAACATGTCGTTGCTGGTCCCATACAGTGCAAAAGGTGCACTCGTCGGTGAACACGACCATCTTCCAATGATCCAGTGTCGACGTGGAATGCTCCCGAGCAAACTCAAGACGCAGCTGCTTGTGCCTATATATGTCAAAAACGGTTTCTGGCGTGCCACGCGCGAACGAAGTCCAGCTTGTCGGAGTCTTCTTCTTATGGTGTTTTCGCTCACCCGAAGTCCGAGCTCCTGCTGTATCTCCTTAATTGTAATTGTGGGTTTGTCCACCACCGCTGCAATTATCCGGTGATCCTCATCCGGAGTTGTAGATGATGGCCGACGTGCGTGCGGTGCATCGTGAATGCGGACTTCGTCGCGGAAAGCGCGGACTATCCGAGTGACGGTTTTCACATCGCAACCAACTCTCGAAGCAATGTCTCGCCTGCTTTGTCCTATTTCAGCAAACGCGATTATTTTATGTCTTTTCTCGTGCGGAATACGTGACATAGGGCCGGTTGCACCAACGTCGCTTACCTTAACCCAAAGCGGCTCTTTCCTAAGTCGGCTTAGCGCCCTAAACCGAGCTCGGGTAAGCACGGGTTTAAATTCCGGTTGCACCAACATTAACCCGGCTTTACAGACGCGCCCCTAGCTAAACGCTGGCTTTGCCTAGGGAATGTAGGGACAAACAGAGCGAACTAGGGAACGCTCAGAGGGACGAATACGATTGGCGGAGAGGAATCTCGTGATGTAAACAAAACACCTGCTGTAGTGGCCGTCGTCGGCGTCTGCTTTTCGCTGTATTTCTTCGGTGAGTAACAAACTAAAGGTCTCCAAATTCAATCATTTTTTTCGCTTAACTTTCAAAAACAGGAGTCAACGCTTTAAATAAACACATATGCTCTTTACATCGGTGATTGTGTGTTTATTATCGGTTGATAACATAATATTTTGACAGTGACAGTAGTTTTCGTGCTCACATTTCGAGATAAAGGAGCCATCGGGGGCCCCAAATCTCACCGAAAGCGAGAAGGTCGCTCTACTCGCTACATCGCTGAAGACAAAACATCATCGAGAATAAGTAGGCAGGTAAGATGACTACAAACATCAAGTCATGCCTGAAACCAATGAAGTTCAAAACAGTGACGAACTCGCCACGGCAGCTGCGAAAATGCCCGGAAATCGTCGAATAGAAGTCGTTGAGTTGTCGTCGCCACGAATGAAAGATATAAAGCAAAATATTCCTAAAAAGCGCGATCACCAGAAAAGTTACGGTTATGGAACGATACAGTTTTCTGAAGCCAAGATTCTACTAGCGAGACAAGGAAAATTCATTGAAGATTGTCTCGAAACTCAGAAAACAAAAGAAATTGTCTTTTCGCTGTTTTATAATCTAAAAGCGCCACAATCTTATGCAAACGGCAGAAGGGTCGACAATCAGCTGATCGCCGAGATCATCTACTGCCACTATTCAAAGCGCTCATCGGATTGAAGGATATGCGTTGCAAGTAGAAATAAACAAGCTGGTAATAACAATACGTCACAGTTACGCGAAAACAGTAAGGTAGACATACGAATAAGACTCGGTTGACAGAATATCCAACGTGAAGACAGACGTGAGCCCCAAAGCTCCGTACGTATCTCGGTTAGGGCTAACCACGCACTGAGAGTGTACGATCAGCTTGAAAACAGGTGTCGATCAACACTTCACGCGACAATATTTTGCCATCCTTGGCACAATTCGGAAGGCCATTCTGTCGAGACTCTCACGCTGTTGTAGCCTCAAACACGTTGTACCCAATTATCGTCCACCGCGTCGACCGCCAACCAAAACAGCCGCCGAGGTTTTAAATCCAAGCGATTAAGAAACCCCAAAAGCAAAAGCGATCGTAGTTCGTGAGCGCGACACACCTCCGCTGCGGATGCCCAGAATGACACCGCAGTTTCGCGCCGCCAATCTATCTTGTGGTGGGCAGTTCCCGAACATCTTGAAAGCGACAATACTCAAAACTGCCCTTGGGCAAAAAAAGTACTTCGCCATTTGCTTTTTTTTTTTGTTATTTGTTTTGTTTTTTGGTGTCTGCGTAGTAGTGAAAGGCCTGACCACACTAGCGTGAACGGCGCCGCCGGTCGGCGCCGCTGGGCGGCACCGCTGTCCGGCGTCCCAACGCGAGGAGTCCACATTGGCCTCCGTTTTGCGGGCGTCACGTGATAGCACTGGCTCTCGCGATCGCGCGCGCGCCTCCCGCCGGATTTTTCGCTCTTTCGTCGTCTGCTCTTCGGTAGATTCCTCCGTTTCGGCTCTCATCTTTCGCATGTCTCAGCATCGAAACTACACTCGCTGCCTACATGGTAGGTGTCCATGATGCCCTGGTGATCAGCGTGAATGTGATTATCCTAGCCTGCTCGTTGATCTTGCGACGTCGCCGCGCTCTGAAGGGAAAGAGGCGCAGGTTTGGGTCCGGCCGAGTTGGTTCTACCAAAACACCGAAGGAAAGGCCCGTGCTTTGCTGCACCGGCGGCGCGCCAGAGATGAAGGCTACTTTCGAAAGTGTCACCAAATCAACACGACATCCGTCACAAGCTATAACAGTTTGTGGGAGCTACGTGCAATGCCGGTCCAACCTTCCTTTGCCAAGTGTCACGTCAGTATCGAGTTGCAATCGTAAAAGATGGGTCCCGAAGCGCTTACAAACAGCGCGAATACAGCACTTCCATCAAACGCGCGCGTCCGCTCCGAGTGTGAACAAGTATTTACGTGGCTCTTGCTGAGACTGTCGTAGTTCAAACGTATCTTTTTTTAACGTCGGCTCGCTCCTGCATCTCCGAGGCCGCGAAAAACGCCGCGGCAATTTGTTTCCATCTACGTCGCTTTGTAAATGACTGACACGGGCCGCCTTTTACCAACAATGACAGTTGGGCTGGAGTCTTCACCGGAAGACTCGCCGCACTTCCCAACAGGCATACCGGCGTGTGGGACTAGTCCCATGCTGCCGCTGTAGCGCAACATATCTCATTGAATTTCGCTCAGCTGTGATGTGTCCATGCCTATCGCGGCGATGAGAGGCGCAGATTCCGAAAATACGTCGGTGACATCAGCGCCAGCAGCGCAGTAAAACCTACCGGCACACCGCCAACTCGCCGCCGCTAACGCTCCCATCTCCTACTGCCGAGAGAGCTCCCGGTTCCGGAAACAGGGTACGTCACGACCGTCAAAATTACGCCGCAGCTGGTTTTGAGGTCAGTTGGAGAGAAAGAAAAAGTCGATATTTTATTAATTTTTTGTGTAGAAGTTAATAAACCGAGACGAAAACGGATGCCTGTTCGGCATTCAGTGAACATTGACGGTTGAATGTAAAAGTTATCTGGCAAAAGTAAAAAGGTCATTTCATGGTCCCTTTAAATTATTTGTGAATCATCTCGATGACCAGAGCCATCCGTGCTTATCCGTGTCCATCACACCAAAATAGCATGACGATATTCAGATGCGCAGAGGTGTGTATAGTCCAGCCGAAGTGACATGGTCTTTTGTGTTTATAACAAAAAATCAAGAAACCAAATTTTTGTTCCTAGAGGGAACAAGTTGCATGATCTAAGAAAATTAAATGAAAACATTTGATGCGGTAGGCACGATAATATTTTTATGCACATCGTGGTTACGAAATTGTTTTATATTAATCACAATTATTACCGCTTCCGTCTTCTTCCGTATCAATTGGATCATGACCGTCACGTGCTGCTGTTGCGAGACATTCTCTACAGGATGACTTTGCAGATGGCTTCCTGTTCGGCCACTCCCTCTCGCTTGCCGAGGGATCATTGTTGTCTCATGCCCGATATAATATCAAACATACGGTTTTTACATTTGTATGCATCGACCGAAAACTGCTGCTTTATCTACTCCTAAAGACAGCTCCAGTTTATCAGCAGTTTTAACATCATCTCCGAACAGTTGAGGCCAACACCCGAAGGCGGCAATTCTAATCGGCCATGGTGTTGTGATTCACACTTTTAAAGGCTGGAATCTCGATAAAAGCTATGCGTCTACCCCTTTGATACCGGAATGGTTTGGTCCCAATAGCCCGGCTCCCAAAACGCGGCAACACTCGACGCGCCGCGAGCGGGATTTTCGCTGCTCCGGTCGGCGTTCGGCCGGGGGAGCTCATATGGCCGGCGACTGTACTTCGCCATTTGCTTTTTTTTCGTTATTTGTTTTGTTTTTTGGTGTCTGCGTAGTAAGAGTTACGTGCGAACAGAACTTGTCTGCTGGATTACCCGTGGCGGACGACGGAAGTCGATCGTCGCATCTGGTGCCTCAACGCGAATTCCTTCGTTCGTCGTCGTCTCTCCTGAATTTGGGATTACGACTCTTTTCAGCTAAAGCAGTCTCCCTGAATTACAAGGTATAATTTTTTTTCTTAGAGCGCAGCTCTTAGGCGCTTGTTTGCGGCTTGAGCGGCGTCGCCGTCGGCGTAACCGCGCGTTGCATTATGGGAAACGTTTTATAATGCAACGTGCGGGTCTTACTCGTGACCCGCGCATCGCATTATGGGACGTTTCCCATAATGGCGCCACGCGTGACGTCGCGAGACGCCACGAGGGTTCCGCGCGTTGCATCATGGGACGTTTCACATAATGACGTCATGACAGTCACGAGTGACGTCAAGAAGGTCACGACCTTCACGAGTGACGTCACAAGGGTCACTAGTGACGTGACGAGAGGGAAGCGAGAAATGGGGGAAGAGAAAGAAGAGGAGGAGGAGGAGACGGGCATACCTTCCTCTCCGTACCCTCCCCTCCCCCTCCTCAAGAGCTGCACTCTAATTCGGCATTGCCTGGAGTTGTAAACGTCTTTCATTTTTGTTTTCGATACTGTAAAACCCTTGAAGTTGGCGGCCCCAATTTTTCGCGAATCGGGCACAGGCGCATATTCGCTGCTACTAAATTTCGCGAATTCTTGGGGCACGGGCTACATAATTCTCGGCTACCAAATTTCGCGAATTCTCGAGGGGGATCATAAAATCCAGCAACCTTGGCAACATTCACAACGGGCGTCACGGGAAAGGGCAGTCGGGCAGTCGGTTGACCCCTTCTCTCGGAAAGTTCATCAAGCTCGTCCTTTACAGCTTTGCCCTATACAGGTAGTATCGGACTGATGGCTACAAGTATGTGTCACAATGGGATAAGAAGATGAACAGATCTGCTTTGCGGAGACACCCGGCGTAAAGCATGGCTCGGGCGGGGCTCGGGCGGGGGCGTGTTGTGAAAGGCACTTTGTCTGGTTCGGATCTTTGAAACGTGGTCGATGGGGCTCGCCCATCCGTCCTTGACGTGGGGGTGACGGAAGGGCTTCTAGAGAGAATGCGGAGTTTTTGCATAAAAATGAGCTTGTGGGAAATAACCTCCCACCTGTATTTTAAGACGTGGTCAGGCGTCTGTTGCATTATTTACTTTCTCCTGTCTGGTGGCTGTTCTGATCATGCAAGTTTATACGTTTTTTTTTTTAGTTTGCGAGCTGTACTTTGCTTAGTATCGGAAATGAGTTTGTACCGCTGGTTTAAGCCTGTGGAGGAGAGAAGTCCGTTTCCAGAATCTCGCTCCTACGAGAAGTGCCCGGACCAAGATGCATTCGCAGCCGCCAACAGCTTCATTGCGCAATGCTTTAAACAAGACTCCAATCCACGCAAACGAAGGGAGGCCTATGGGACGTAAGACAAGACAACCCGAGCCAAGATCGCCCGTTTTGCGCTGGAGCAAGGCAACACGAGAGCTGCAAATAAGATGACGATGATCCTGGGACACCCTGTAAGTGAAAGCACCGTTCGTTCGATGAAAGATGCGTACCTACGTAAAAGCAAGTTTAGCAAGTCACTCCTTGAAGTCCTACCGCATGCAGCACAAGGAAGAAAGTTGAAGTAGTGAAATCTGGATCAGGACGTGCAAGAATACATCCGAAAGAAGAAATGAATCGTTAACCGGACGATTATCATGCTTGGGGAATTGTAAAAATAAAACAACCAAGTATATTTCCTGAAAATGGTGGCTCGCTGGCACTTGACCGAAAATAGGCCGAGTCCATGATGAGAAGAATGAACCTTGTCCGTAGAGAAGCGACGCGGACAGCCAGGAACGTTCCAACTGATTTCGAAGAGGTCAAGAGCGAGTTTCTAGCAAGAGTCGAAGACGTGGTGCACGAAAATGAAATTCCGAAAGATACTACCCTGGGACCGAACTGGCTCGAAGCTAGTGCCGGTAAGCGACTGGACACTTGAACAACGAGGATCTCAGCAAATCTCTGTGGTCGGGCGTGACGACAAGAGAGACATTAGTGTCCTGTTTTCAATTGCACTGGGAGGAGCCGTTTCGCTTCCTCAGGTAATCTACTCGAGAAAGACAACGATATGCCATGCAGCAATTAATTTTGATTAATTTTGCAGCTTCCTGGGACATCTGGCATTCCCAAACCACTGGTGTACTATCGACACGATGCTGCGTTACATAGATGCCATCATTGTACCCTACAGTAACCAGCAACGAGATACGCTTGGAGTTCCTTTGGACGCCACGGCACTGTGCTTGTTCGACATGTTCGCGGCTCATCGAACCGAGACTGTTCTACGGAAGTTGCGAGAAAATAACATTATTTATGTGTTCATACCAGCCGAATGCACAAGCCACCTCAAGCCACTAGATGTTCATGTCAATAGCATGTTCAAGTCGGAAATGAAGAAGTTTACATTTTTGTATGCCAACTTCATCGCTACGCAGCTGACAAACAAGAAATATGCCCAAGTGAGTTTCACGACCTCATCAATGAAACCACTGCTTGCAGTGTGGTTGAGTGAAGTGTGGAACTTGCTTCGTGACAAGACCAGCATTGCCCTTAGCGCGTTTGAGGAATGCGGAATTGCACAAATTTGTGCTACTGTGTAGCTCAAAAGAAGATTACCTGTACAGTGCGCTGATCAAATAAATTTTGTGATTGAAACATAAGTTTCTAAATGTTCAGTCTCGCTAGAATATGTCGCGTGGCCTAAAAGTTCGCGCATTTCGGAATTCGCGAAAGTTAGGGACACGCGAACATTAAGGGTTTTACAGTATTGCGTGTCGTTTTATAAATATCACGCCTCAAAGCTTGGTTTCGGGCGTATACGGCAAAACCATAACCATCTGCTAGAGGAATGGCAACACTGATCATCAGCCCTACGGCCGCGACGTGACGTCACAAGGAAGCTGCCCCTTACGAAAATGGCATATCTGGACTTATATAAAAAAAATAAATATGGTTATATAAAAAATTGGGCAGATCTGGCCATATCAAGTAAATCAGTTTATATAAGCCTTATCAAGCCAGATCTGCCCAATTTTTTATATATCCATATCAGGGTCTGTTAGATAGGGGTGTATCTGCCTCCCATATCAGGGCAGATATGTCCCAATCAGGTAAGGCAACCCTGATATTCAGGTTTTTTTTTTTTATTCTTGTAGATTTGTTTTTAAAGAAAAGCCATGAAAGCTACACTGATGCGGTTTGTGCGAGTGAGTGCCCAACGGGTGGCTGATCTTTGCAATAAGTCGGGTAATGATTTCAAATTCACTACTTAATGTTGAAATTAATGAAAATAGACATATGGTTCCAATTAGAAACTTGCTGAACGTCGTCCAAAATCCCTAAATCAGTCATTTTCAAAAAGACTTTCAGCGCGTGAGAAAGTTACCACTCGTGGAGCAGGTAAGGATAGCGGTTTCGGTCAGGCACCCGCGCAATTTTTCCGTCTCTTATCTAGCCACAGCGGTCCACGAGTGGTAACTTCAGCGCACAACTGCGCTTCGCACGCGCTCAAAGTCTTTCTAAAATTACTGATTTATGGGTTTTGAACGACGCTCAGCAAGTTTCTAATTGAAACCATATGTCTATTTCCACTAATTAAAAGTAAATTAGTGAATTTTAATTAATAAGTCAACTTATCGCAAAGATTAGCAAACTATACAATGTCCCCCTGGGCGTATAACTCACTCGCACAGACCGCATAAGTGTAGTTCTCACGGCTTCTTTTAAAACAAATCTGCAAGAATAAAAAAAAAAAAAAACACCCGGTATTCAGGCATTGCACGTACACATCGCGACACTGTTAGCGCGAACACGACATTGGCGCATTTTCGCGTTTTACTTCTAAATAGTATTAGCGAGCACGAAAATTTATCGCTTAAATTATAGAACTAAATGAGCTCTTTCCGCAGCAAGAATAACTTGGATGACATCCCTTGGTTTCAAAGAGAAAAACTGGAAAAACCGGCAATCGCTTGTTCGCGCTAACAGTGTCGCGCTCTGTACGTCACATCATGACGTCGAACACCGGTATCCATCATGCTGGTGGTTGACTCTTCGACCCTGCACAGCGAGACCAATGGTAAATTGTGCCGCGCTCGGCTGTAGCAATGACCCGGTATCCCGACGATCGTCCGAACGTTTCGTCGGCATGAACCGCGAGACAGAATGTCCGTCAAGTTAGAGAAAGTACGAGCGGCAGGAGAGAGATACGTCCGCGGATTACCGAGTTTGCGGCACGCATCTCATAGCGGCGAGCAACTGCACTTTTCTACCGTTGTTTACGTTCGCGCACGCCTTTGCATCGGGTTTTGCCCATTAGTGGTGTAGATGCCCTTTGCCTTTCGTTACATAACGCCGTTTCCCCGCTTCGAGCGATTGTCGCGCCACGAACCCGGCGATCGAGCGGCGGCGGCCCCGTGTGCAAGCTAGCCGAGACGCCGCCGTCAGGGGATTGGTTTGTGCCGCCTGCGAGACGGTAACCTTTGCAAGAAGCGAAAGTATGTAGGCAAGCCGGTTAGGAAACATCATAATATAAACCCTGAGTCAATGAGAGTTGTATGTTATTTGATTTATCCTTATCTCAGGGTTTAGATTATGACGGTAACCTAGCGTTGTTTACCAGTACTTCGCAAAATCGTAACAATCTTTCCACAAGCGACTCGTAAAGCCGCTCGTCAAATTTTAGAACGCGCAATTAAGATTTTTTGTTGTTGTTGTTCTTTTTGGCGACACGTCAAAACTTTGTCGGCGGGATATCGTAACTTTCTGCTCGTAGCGCAATCGCACCAATGCCGAAACATTCTGCACAATTATTTTCCGGGCTGCCAGGAGATAGACACGGCCTAATTCTAGAGGTAATCTGGAAGAGTACCTTTAGGGAAACGATCTATTGTCGCGAAGTAGGTTGCAGCGCACTTACGTTGACGAGACGAGACTTGAAAGGTAATCCGAGTTAGATGTCGGCACGGCCACGGCGGAATCACCACTCAAACACAAAAACGAGAAGGAAGGTGTCCGTGACGATTCAACACGATGTAGCACAAGCTGTCATTTGTAGAACCGAACATTCTTGGGCTTCTTTGAAGAAATCGCTTGCAGAAGCAGAAACCCGCAGCAACCACGCGGGGAAAAACACCAAACTAGAATTTTAGATCCGGGCCAACGCATTCTTTTTTTTTCTTTTTTTTCTGAGATTGCCAACGGCTAATGTGTCATCCGTCAAACCTCGCCACCACGCTTTCAGCTTAGGGAGAGAGAGAAAAGGAGAGAAAGAAAGGCCAAAACGGAAGTCCACAAACAAAAGCCTCTCTTATGGGGCATCAACGCGCGGGTTGTCACTTGTACACAAGGTTGATAGTGCAGGGAATGCTATGTGTGGCCTTGGGCTCCAGGCAGGTGCCGTGTTCTGCATCATCACCAGCTTCTAAACTGTAGTCACGTGACCCTAACCGGAGACACGATTGGCCTGAAACATGCATAGCGTCTACCCTGCTGTCAATACCGAGTGAACATACAGCTCTATGAAGACCAACTTTTGAACTTCCAAAGAAGCTGTCTATCTCGAAAGGGACCCAAAACGATGCGAGTTTGAAGATACAATGTTTTACGCCGTATAACCCACATCATAATATAAAAAGAAGAAATAAGCGCGACCATTTTTTTTTGCGCACAATGTCCACAAATAAGTAAGTAAATAAATATGTATATATATTTTTTACCAATAAATTTAAAATCATGTGTACACTGTTAGATTCGCGTTTTTAAATTTCAAATTTTTTTACGAAAGAGTTGCACATAAAATACACCACGGACAGCTCATCTTCCAACTTTCAACACACGATGAATCGCAGACGCTCGCAAGCGGATGGTTATACGTTGCTGCGCGAACGGTTTTTGAAACATGCTGCGTAGGGCGCGCGCAACGGCTTCGCAGGCGTTCGAAGGAAAAGGGATTCGGGACAACGAAGTAGCGTCTTGCATCTTCAGTAAGCTAACGGTTCATGTTTCCCCACTCAATTTAGCGGGGAAACACGAACAAAATTAGTTTCACTGCTAGATTTAGCAGGAAAATGTTCGTCAAGTGACATAAGTATCAATTCAATTTCTCGCTAAATTTAGCGGGGCGGTTACTCGATGGCGAAGCCGAAACAGCTTGACTCGGATACGGGCGCCTAAGAGCTGCGATCTCAAATCCATTATTTGATTAACTCGCTTTCCGATCTTATAAGCACTTCGTCATAATGTCACACGTCAAACATACAAACAAATTTCATTTGTCTTTCAATCTTCAAAATGCGCAATTGGTTAATTGGTCCAAATACCTGGAATAACTTCACTTTAACGATTTCAACAATAATTTACCAACTATATGAGACTCATGCAATATAGATCAATAAACTAGTGTCTTGGCCAGTACATATGACTTTTTGCTTGCACGACCGAAACGGGCCCATATATCATTATCAGGGGAAATATTTGCACGCGTATCTGGCGAGATATATCCGTATTTACGCACTTATACGGCCGCATCTAGCAGTATTTGCCCACTTATATGGCAATATCTGGGCGTATCTGCTCCCATATATAGCGGTATATTTCCAGATCTGACTACTTATATTATCATATCTGGGCGTATTTAAAATATATCAGGGACATATCTGACATTTTCGTACGGGGCGCGTCAGTGTTCCTTGACTAAAAGCTAACCTGCTTGCCACCCGCTAAAGAGCAGCTGGTCGCATCTTTAAAATCGGGTTCAGTGGAGTACGCGGCTTCACTTTGACGCAATATTTCGGCTGTGATCATATTTCGAGAAACTCAAGCGATACCAGTCATTTAGTTTGGTTTCGTCTCCGACCAGAGTTGCCCTCTAAGTGTCTCGCTTTTTTTTTTGCTTGTTTATTTTTGATAGTTTTGCTTCTTGTTCGACGTATTTGGTTATTGCTTTCTTTTTCCTTTGTCTCAATCTCGCGTTTTGTCTGCTCCCTTTTTTTGACCGCGTGTTTTTGTTGTTGTTTTTTTTTGGAAAAGGGGGGTTGGAGGGGATTGGTGACTGAGTGTGATAACGCACCACAGCTCGGAGCACGTGGCGGGAAAGCTCGCGCTGCAGGGATCCTGTGCTCGTTCCCCACTCTCGCACTTTTTGATCTGTGGCTCTACGGTAAACACTCGGGGCAAACATCGACGAGATTTCTGAATGCCATGACTGGCCAGCTCCAAGGTCAAGCGAGACGCTGGCCAATCGCGGCGGTCAGAAATCTCACCCACATTCTCGACGATTGTCCAGATTAGGGCCCCTGGATGACCATCGTTCCGGCGTGCGGTCGTGTATCACTACAGCGTGATGCACGTTAAAGACCACAGGCTATAGTAGTCGTACTGCACTGGCTAAGTTTCTCATCTACAGTGGGTAACAATATCGCCATACTCCGGCAGGTTAAGCTCCAGCTGTCTAAACAACTAAGGGCCAATTTTTAAAAAAAAATATTTTGTCTTTCCTGCCGTACGTTTAGTTTTTGTTTTACATGTTTTTGAAGACATTATAGCTAAGGACGGGGGGCGGGGGGGGGGGGAGGGGACTCCACCGATGGGAAGATGAAAGCCGGTTCATCATCGGCTGACGTCCTGGCCCTCCTGAAGCGCGTGTCCTTCATCCTGAGCCTGTTGACGGAGTGGCTGGCAGCCGACATGAGCAGGACAGGCGGCCAACGGGACAGGCTGCCAGCGGCAGCGTGAACCTGAGCTGCACCGTTGGCTCATTGTTTGCGTCAACACGGGCTTGCAGGACCGCAAGTCCGTCGCCGACTATCTGGAAGAGCTGGGCGCATACGCCCGAGCGTCCGGCGCCTTGGAGACCTGCGTGCTGCCATGGATCGACCCCCTTGTCTTCCAGGTGAGCGCGAGGCGATAAAGGGTGCTGCGAACTGTTTGCCTTGAAAGCGGCCGCGCGCCATCAGAAGGCGAAGCAAGTCATTTCGTCTGGCGCTCCCGTGTCTCGCAAACTATTGCTGCCGACTGTACCTTCTAGGTATTACCTCTTCTCTTTCTCCAAAGTTAAGTACCCTGTCGTAAACAACCTGTAAATATCTGAAAGCCGTAGAAACGTTAAGACAGCCACTGCTGCGACTAGCAGACGACGCAGGCGTTCGGCGCCGAACGCCAGATTCTGGCGCCACTGCACCTTCTCCGCGAGTAGCGCTGAGCTCTGATTGGATGCACAGTGGTTAGACAAAAAGGCTAGTTACCTTCGTCTTTACCCAAGGTCGTTCATAAAGTTCGTATTATCGGCGCCAAAAATTTAAAAAAAAGGAGAACGAAATAGGTACCAACACGAGCGCGCGTCCCTCTAGTTTCGGCACAGTATAAACATTGCGTGCTATAGTATTACGGAACGCCGCTAGGGTGTTGAAACAAAAATGGCACCGCCCGCCGGCAAAGTCGAAGCACGTGCAGTGATCCGTTTTCTCCATTTGAAAGGAAGCAATGCCAAGGAGATTCATTCCGAGCTGCTGGTGGTGTTCGGGGACAACGCCCCAGTTTATGACACCGTGGTTAAATGGCGCAGACGCTTCCAGTGTGGTCAAACAAGCCTGGACGACGAAGAACGGAGTGGCCGACCGTCGCTCACTGATGAACCACAAATTGCAGCGCAAGTGGAGGCCCTAATTCTCGTTGACCGGCAGATAGCTTTAGAAGAGATAGCGCAGCAGGTTAGCGTGAGTTTGGGATCAGTGCACAACATTCTTCACAACAACCTGCTGCTGATCCCTACGCAAAAAGACCTCCGGAAGGAAGTGGCCGCGGAAATGTTGCAGCTGTCCGAGAGCGACCCTGATAACGTTTACGACTGCCTCATCCCTATGAACGAGTGTTGGGTTTACCACTATGATCCAGAGACGAAATCACAAAGCAAACAGTGGCAGCATGTTAACTCACCAGCGCCAAAAATAGCCAAGAACGTGCCATCTTCGGGAAAGGTCATGCTGAGCGTGTTTTGGGACTACCGTGGTGTTCTCTTAGCAGAATATGCTCACCAAGGTCAAACGATCATAGGAAACTATTATCGTGAGCTTCTTACAAAATTGCGAAACTCTATCAAGTCAAAGCTCAGAGGGAAGCTCACGAAAGTCGTCTGTCTGCTTCAAGACAATGCTCCGTCTCACTCGGCGCAGGCGACGTTGTTACACGCGGCCTCTTTAGGTTACGAAATTTTACGTCATCCCCCATATTCACCCGACCTCGCACCTAGCGACTTCTTCCTCTTCCCTCGCATGAAGACTCCACTGCGTGGAAAGCATTTCAAGGACGAGGACGAAGTGATTGCTGAAGTGGAAAGATCCCTGAACACTCAAGACGAGGTGTTCTATAGCAATGGCCTCCGACAGCTTTTGCATAGCTGGTAAAAGTGTGCAACTTTGGGAGGTGAATACGTAAAGAACTAAACCCCTACCCGAGTTTTTGCTGAATCTCTATTCCTGCATGACAATAATACTAACTTAATGAACGCCCCTATATTCCTCCAATCAGATCAAGCAAAACCGTTTCCGCTATCTCGCGCACAGAGAGCCGCAGTGGCGTCGGAGCCTGGCGTCCGGTGCCGAACGTTTGCGTCGTTTGATATTCGCAACTCCAGCCCGCCGATCGCCCTTTCGCGGACGAAAGAAGAACCAGAGGAGCGGGGACTGCGGCGGCGGCGCGGAGACGATGGCAGGGACGGTCGGCCTTGGTGCCTTGGTGCTGCTATATCACTGCATGGTCCTGGTCTACGTGTTCGTGCATGAAACAGTTTTAACAAAAACTGTGAGCGTGTTAGATGGGAATTCTTGTGTTCCGCCTCGCAGCAGCGTTGCACGAAGGGACCGTGATATTTAATTTCACTGGGGACGTTTCATATATCGCATTATCTGCGGATTTCTGGTCTTGTGGTCGCCAGTTCAATTTGTGCTCAACGTGACGGCAAACGCTGCCTCTAGTAGTGTGGAGCTCTAAAGCGCTGGGTCTAGAAAAAGTGTATTCTTTGCCCTAAATAGGAGAAAACTGGTCGCGCAACGGTATGTCGAATAATAGACATCGGGAATGTGTTCGCGTTTTCAGGCCATTACAAGGAACATGACGATTTGCTTCAAGCACTTTCAACAGTCAGAATATGCATACTTGCTTTCAGGTAATTACAAAGGCAAATTAAGAAATGCTCCAAGCATTAAGCGCGTCTCTGCTAGCCAGCCCTTCGTGACGAGAGCTTTTAACGGGCAGTTTTGGCGAGGCGGGTCGCAATTAACATTGCAAATAACACTGTACACAAATTTACGGTATAATAAAATATCGCGTTTTGATACAACAATAAAGAAAACTCCTAAACACGCTGATGGCGTTAATATGCAGTTTTAGTATAGCGTTACCGTCGGCTACCGTGAGCACGTCAACGCTCTTTGCGCGCGCTGAAAATTATGCATCAAAGGCGCAGCGCGCACTTCCGGTTGCAATGCCTTACCGTACGGTAGCCTGTGTTCACACTATCCTAAAACTTCGTATAAATAACCACAGCGCATTATGACCACGGGTTGCAGTACACTAAAACCGTGAATGTGAGCAGTGAGATGTTAGCGTGTGACACGAAGAGATTAATACTGTGAACGCTGGTCTTCTGTATGTTGACGGTCTTCGTGCGCAGCCCACTTAATAGAGCACTAATGACCAGGCAGAGCGCAAACACTACGATATTTTCAGCACATTGAAAAATATTTTGACGTGGCTGGTTACCAAAACGTGCTCGCCCTCTAAAGTTCCGCAAGTCGAGGTTTCCGCAACTTTTAAATATTAGCACGCTCGTTTTCCTAACGCAGATAAACACCTTCATCACCTGTAATATGCTCCTGCCCTGACCGTTTCATATGTGAAGACAAATAAATTATTTTTAGCGCACTGACCAGCGTCAGCGAGCAGGCGCACGGAAAATCCTGGAAAATCTATCCCCGTCTCTTCCGCCATCTTGGAACTACCGCCCCGCCACCTATAGGGCGTTGGAGTTGCGAATAGTCATAGCAATGGCTGTCTTACATGTTATGCTGTCTCTACGGTTTACCATCTCTTCTTCGCGGGTTTACCCTTTTGTTTTCAGAAGGGATACTTCAGTTCGCGAGTTTCTTCGAACGTTTCTGTTGTTCTCTAGCAGTCCCGATACTCCTTTTTACATACCTTGCTTGGCGCCTTTCTCGCGGACGGTTCGCAACAGAGGATCACCACAGGCAATACGTCTTATTCGCGAGGCTCCCGAGCGCCTGTTTTCCGGCACATCAAGGCAGCCCTTCCGATCCGCACCTTTAGGGTAGCTGGCCCCCCGAGATCCGGTCCCGAACCTCTTGGCAACCTGGCGGGGTCCCGAAGGCCGACCGTCCCGTCGGCTGGTCCGAGAGAGACTTTGCGGCCTATCGCTTCCCGGCCGAAAAGACACGTGGAGCCTCCGGCAGTGCCCGACGGATCCGAAGACTGGCGTCTCTGCACTCCTTGCGAGATACCGATTCTCCGATCTCCTGACTCGGTGCGCCAGACCGACCTCACCTAAGGCCGCCTTCTCCATGCAGTGCCAGCCTCGCGCTGACTACGTTGGACTTCGACCTCTGAGGGAGGTGGTTCCTAGATAACTTCGAAAGCGACAAAAATACTTAGAGCCGCTTTGCTGGGCGAAAGTGGTTCTTTCGCCAGTTATTTTGACAACTGTCGTGTGAAGCGAATGGAGCGCAGGAATAGAATGACCTGAAAGGCGCCATTTTGTTCCCGTGGAATGTGCTTGGTCGTGCGTCTCTGTTATCGCTACTTGTAAAAAATAATCAGGGAACTTTAGGTTGTAAACTAGAAGTCTTTCTAACAATGCAATTTGATGTGCTCACTGCTGTGATTTTACTGTCATGCAAAGTCACAGCAAATACAGGCGTTCTTCCCGGTGGGCCTAGGCCAACTCGTCCACGGCCAACTCGTTGGTGGCCCATTCGTCGAAAAGCCCAATTCGTCATAGGGCAACTCGTCGAAGAAAAACCCGTCGAAGAGGCCTGCTGATTGCCATTATTTTAAACTTAAAATATATAATTTTTGTCATGAAACTTTAAAGCAAGTGCTGCCCTTTAGTAATCCGTAAAATCGCCGCACGGTAACTGACCTCCAGTGTGCTCTTCCTTGTCGAAGATAAGAATTTTCTGCTTTAGCCCGCTTTCACTGTGCACTGTGGGACGGTCGCTACGTCACGTGTGCATCACTGGGGCACATGTTGACCTACCCGTCCCACCCGTTCACGGCGACAGTCTGCGGCGGCTCATTACGAAAATTAATAAAAACAAAAGGAACAAAAGGACGATCCCGAGATGTCACATTTCTCAACTTATCTCAAGGTGCTATCCTGTCCTTGCACTGTTGTGATTTTTCTTTCAGTCTTGTAACCTAAAAAGGGTGCTGTCCCTAGTCGAAATACAAATAAAACTTCAGGTCAAAAAATAATAATAAACCACAAATTTTTACCTCGGACCGTCATTCAACCTTTTCGTCGAATCACCCTTCGACAAATTGCCCCTTTCGACAAGTTTCCCTTCGACGAATTGCCCTATTACGAATAGGCCTGTTCGACGAATGGGCCGTCGACGAGTTGTCCGTCGACGAATTGACTTTTGAGGAGTTGGCCGGATACCCTTCCGGCTAATATAGTATGCGTGTGCAAATACTGGTTCGGATAAGAGAGTGCATTCTAATACCTAGCTCTAACATGGTTAAGAAAACCGGTTATCGCATACTGTAAACCACTTAATTTTCACGAGGACCTAATTTTCGCGAATTTCGCGAATCGCCTACAATTCGCGAAAAAATAGGTCCCGCGAACAATTCCTGTAAAATGTAAACACATTGGAATCTATATTGAGATCCCACCACGTTGCGAAAATTAGAGCCCACGAATTATTCTTCAGCTTTGTCTTAAATCGCGAAATATTGAGCCCGCAAAAAATAAGTCGTTTACAGTATTTCCCTTGAACTGTGAAGATTGTGAATGACGCAGAGCTATTCGACTCGAACCACTATTCAAAAACCCCTAATATTCTAGGCGTCGTCTTCTTTGATTTTATGGATTGGTTTCTTAAAGTGGCGATGCAACGAGTTTTGTACTTTGCGCAAATACCGCTCAGAATGGATCCCTGACGTTAATGATCTGTGAAACACCCGTTCTTTTTCCACCACACGCAATCAAAGTCGCAAAGAATTAAAGAAAAAGGAGCAGCATTCACCCCCTCAACTTGCAGCCAGAACAAGCGGCTACGTGATCTGGAGCCGATGATATGCCGTCAATGTTGATCATAGCCACTCGCTGGGGTTGGCAAAGCACAGGACATGCGCTGAGTTCCAGACCTTGTTAAGGCACGGCCACATTGGCGTCGTGGAAGCCTGCGGCGTGACGGTCGTCGCTGCCGGTTGCCGACCGAAACCAGTTTTCGGCTTCACCGGCGCGACGTTCTGCGCCGCAGAGCCAACCGCTCCTTGCGCGGTTCAGAGATCGGCGCCGCTCGCCGCAGAAGAGAGGAGCCTATGGGAGGTGGTGTAGATAGTGACGTTGCGATGCCATGGCAACGCTCAAGCCGGTCCCCCGCGCCTCTTTCACGTTCCGAAGGACGTGTTTCGTGTCGTCTGCTATCCCTACTTCGCCCCCGATGCCTTCCCCAACGAAGCGGTTCCTTGAAACTGTGCGACTGGTTCCCTTTTTATATGACAAGACGCTGCCAGACTACCAAGATAACGACGCTAAGAACAACCGCTGGGAAATTATAGGAGAGGAATTCGGAATTACAAGTGAGTTTCTCCGTGGCACTTGTTGCTTGTCGTCTGTGTTGTGACGGATGTCGTGTTGATTTGGTGACACTTTCGAAAGTAGCCTTCATCTCTGGCGCGCCGCCGGGGCAGCAAAGCACTGACCTTTCCTTCGGTGTTTTGGTAGAACCAACTCGGCCGGACCCAAAACCTGTGCCTCCTTCCCTTCAGAGCGCGGCGACGTCGCAAGATCAACGAGCAGGCTAGGATAATCGTAAGCAGTGATAGAGTGCAGGCGAGCTGGTAATTAATCGACATCTTGGAAACCCTGAGATGGGGAACGATAAAAAACGGACGAACACAACAAAATCTCAAACGCAGCTTTGAGATTTTGTTGTGTTCGTCCGTTTTTTATCGTTCCCCATCTCAGGGTTTCCAAGATTTAGGATAATCACTTTCACGCTGATCACCAGGTCATCATGGCATGGACACCTACCATGTAGGCAGCGAGTGCGGGTTCGATGCTGATGCATGCGAAAGATGAGAGCCGAAACAGAAGAATCTACCGAAGAGCAGACGACGAAAGAGCGGGAAATCCGGCGGGAGGCGCGCGCGCTATCGCGAGAGCCAGTGCTGTCACCTGACGCCCGCAAAACGGAGGCCAATGTGGACTCCTCGCGTTGGGACGCCGGACTGCGGTGCTGCCCAGCGGTGCCGACCGGCGGCGCCGTTCACGCTAGTGTGGTCAGGCCTTTACGCTCCGGCTATTGTCGTCATTGCAGCGATTAGAGACGGACGGTCACGGACCACTACCCGAATGCTCTTCGAGGTATTGATTATCGCGAGCCCAAACCTAGTTTTCACTTAATGCTCGGGTCCAATCTACGAACGGCACTAAAATATCAGCACTGGAGGATACTGCGATCCCCCAGTTACGTCATCAAGTTTCGCGAAGGAGAGACTGAATGAACACTCGCTTTTGTCCTTGAAATTACACCGCAACAAAGGAGTTTCTTGGCAAGTGGCGTTGCTTGCGAGTATCCTTGGGTCCCACTAGTACCAGAAAGCTCGTGTAAAGTGAAAAACGTTCCAATTGAACATCGTTGCACCGCCCCTTTAAAAAGCCGGGAAAGCTAAACTAATGCGGTCCGTGCTGGTGAGTTATACAGTCAGGGGGACATACTATAGGCGGCTAATCGTCACAATAAGTTGGACGATTGACTAAATTGTGTTAACTATTTTATTAGTGAAAATTATCATATCATCTCAAGTAGAAGCATACTCAGCGTCGTCGAAAACAACTAGATAAGTAAAATTTCGAAAGATTTGGAGCACGTGGGAAGCGCAGCGGTGCGCTTAAGTTACCACTAGTGCGAGGCGTGCAATGCTGGAGGTGCGAAAACGTGAGTATAAAGCGACGGAAAAACCGCGCGGGCACGTTAATAGAGCCTTGGGCCCGTTGCATGAGTGGTAACTCTAGCACACCACCGTACTTCTCACGTACCCCAAATATTTCTGAAAGTTACATATTTAGTGGTTCTCGATGACGCTCGGAAAGTTTATGATTTGAACAATATCTTTATATTCAATAATTAAAAACCAAATCGCAAATCTTAGCTAATTAACCGACTTATCGTTACTATTATGCCGGTAGTATATCCCGCTGGCCATCTAACTCACCTGCACATACCACATTATTGTATGTAGCTTTCGCGGCTTCTTTAAAATAAATCTTTTAGAAAACACCCTGCACGTATAAACGAAAATGCAGCCAGTGTGCAGGGGAGAGAGGAAGGTTACTCTTAGAGAGACACTGTCTGTCTCTACACATTTTTGAAAAACCGGAGGCGACGGACGAAAAATGAGACTAACACACGGTCTAAAACGCGGCTACTAAACTTTACTGGCAAAGTCGTATTTATATCATCTACCACGCAGGTCTCTCGAACAATTTGCACAGGCCACTGTGACCAACAGCAAGGGTACGTCTCCCCTCGATCTCCATTCAAAATTACGGACGACCTCAACTCGATGATAATGCAATTAAAGCAACAGTGCAAGCGAGCTGGACACGGAGAACGATACTAATTCCTGGAAGAAGGGAACGAGGGGGACAAAGGTAAAACACAAATCTCAAGACACCTCTAGGTGACAGGTGCGAGACAGAAGTAGTGCCCTTGGTACTGGTATCGAACCAGGGACCTCTCCATTTTTAGTGGAGCGCTCTACAAACTGAGCGAATCAGGATTTAGACGTCAGTAGAGTAAACAGGTTTTAACAACTGTCAGTCACCTAGCTGTGTTTGGAGATTTGTGTTTGTCCTTTATCCCCCTTGTTCCTTGTCTCCAGGGATTTTTATTGTTATTGTTGACCTTAACTTGTACAAAGCAATGCAATTTACCCTCTCTCTCACTGATTCACCCCAAGACCTACCCGGCACACGTCACGCACATCTCTAGGCAAATTTTTACACACACCCGGGACCGTCAGCTAGGGTACATCTTGTCTTGACCTCCATTCAAACCACCAACCTAAACTCGTACAAAGCAATGCAAACCTACCCTCCCCCTCACACAAACGTTCCCCCAAAGACCGACCGGGCGTAACCCTCGCCACACGTAGAAGGGATCTTCCTGATGACTGATAAGGCAACATGAAGAGCAATATCATTTCCTACAACAACAAAAAATTACAAATACAAGCACTTTCGGGTTGCTCTATCTAGTGTGATCGACAGTTGACTGATACAATTGCATTTGGAAGCAATCCTGATTGTCTCCTTCGGGATTGTTTTTGCACAATCTTTTTTTTTTTTCTTCATAACGCAACAGTGCAATCCCAATCAGGCAAACGAGTATGGCATTCTTGCACATGTTTAATGATATCAGAGTTCGGAGACCTGTCGTTAACATCCCTCATGAGCTCAAGAAGCCTATAATTTAAGAATTGTTTCGTCTGCACCACGTGCGCAAACTCACAGGCTAACGGAGTATCATACATTACAGCAACCTGGTAATCAACAGCCCCTTTTGTGCCCCTTTTGAGAACCATGCGCTCCACCCATAAACGGCGTGAGCCTGTTCATCTCAAAGTCAGAAGTGAACTTTAGCCGTGATCCTCCCGGCAAACGCAACAAGACGGTATAAAATGTTTTTTGGAAAAACGGAATGCATTGAACCCTGTCTGGTTTCTTTATTTATTTTCTCTCTACTCCACTGAATCTCACCAAACACTTCTTTGTACTTCATTGTGACTCCCTCCACAATTCTACTGTTAAACCCCGCCTCCTTTATGCGTACCAAGTTCCTTCTAACAGCCTCCTATACTTTGTGCTGACAAGGTTTCTTTAGGAGTTAGGACGTTGTTTAGCAGAGACATGGCTACAACTCGTTTTACTAATTTCGAATGATAAGCTTGTTAGGGCAACAAAGGTTTTGCCACGAGCTTGTCGTATCCCCAGCGTAGCCCGTCTAGCCCGTTCAACCTCAAATCTAAATACTGCTGCACAACTTCATAAGTCTCTGTACAGCTAAACGCCAACTCAGGTGCTGCTTGTACTACGAATTCTTTGAACTTAGGTAGTGCCCCCTTCACAGCCTGTTACGCTTAAGACGCTTGTAGAAGCATACATGGTTCGGTTCTAGTCGCAGTCCGGGATAGACGTAGGGAGCTTTCTGAACCTAACAGAATTGTATCTGAAGTCCACCGCCGTCAAGTTTGGGGGGTGGGGGGATAAATCTGCTCAAAAGGAAAGAGTTAGAATCGGATGGTCCCTGGCGCCGGAGTTGTCCGAAGTATATTTGGCTCCATTGGAATTAGCCTTCGGGGCAAGTGGTACAATCGTTCCATGAAAGGTTGTTGATGATTAAGAGATACGCGGATTACATTTTATATGCCAGGTTATGAAGGGAGCACCACCTCAAATTCAAGAATTCTCAGTATAAACAGCGCAGAGGAACGCATTGGCTTGAAAGGGGAACTCAGGTTTTTGCTAATGTGTTTAGGCTAAGTGGCGGAAGCTACAACCAGTTATAAAGGGTACAGCCGCCATTATTCATTCATTATCCACCCATCCATGCACTGTTGAAGATGCTACTCTGTTCAATTCGGTCAAAAGGTTCTGAACTAGTTCTGTCCGAGTTCAGAGGAGGGCAGGAGTCGAGCAGCGGCGGCGCGGAACCAGTGCAACCGCCGCGTTATGACTGCCGCTGTAATCGGTTTTCAGAGCGGAAGCGCAAGGTGTCGTCTGCATCGTTGGCTCTGGTTTCTCCACGCCACGTCGTATGCTCTTGGATATTCGCGGTTCATGAGACGATTCGCGTTTCCTTAGTTTTAAAGTTAAGAAACAAAATCTTTTCAGTAAATGTTTTTTTTTTTTTTATTGGAGTGTACTAAAACGTTTTCTGCACGAAAGGCGTTTCTGTCTGTATTGTTAACGGCCGTCCGCTTCCTATCGTTTCCATAAGCGTTCGTGTCCTTCACATTTATTTAGCAATAGTATATTCATTCCAAGTTTCTTGAGTTTCGCATTTCGACGAAAGGTTCGCAGCATCATGATAATTTCGCGTCGTAAGTTATTGGCGGCAGCGCGCGGTCGGTAGCGGTCACTTTGACGAAGAAGCCCTCACGAGAGCGTTTTGACCAAAATATTTATTGTTGAAGTCGAGTTGAAGCGTCTATTCTGATTCTCGGCATTTTTCCCAGGCCCGTTAATGGGTGTTCACGATACCTGCGGAAAAAGCATGCAACATTATGCTCAGCTACGGGGCATGCAAGTGCCAATGTACCAAATCCCAGACCTCTGCAATGTATCGAAGTCGTCAGTAGGCATCCAAGAGCAATTGAAGGCGGGGGCTTTTAAGAGAGTAATATTTTCCTGTGTCGTTTAATAAACATATGAACACTGTGAATACCTATATAGCATCAAAAAGGAGCAATTTACCTGAGCCAATCTTTAACACTTACGCAGGTAGCCAAACATGCGCGAGTAAGTGCGTAAAACGATTTCATAATATCATAATCAAATAGTTTATTTTTAAAATCAAATAGTTGATTTTCCCATTCAACAGAAAATGAAGGGGGGGGGGGGGGGGAGGCCGAAGCAGAAAGCTGATAAATTAGCTTGACATAGTCCTCGGCCACCCTACAGAGGCAGTGGCGGCGACAATTTAAAAATTGAAAAAGGGAGCACGACGTCGTCAAAGAGACTTCAATGCAAACCCGTCTCTTCATCCAGGTTTTCCTGACTGCTGCTTGTCACGAACCTTCTGGAACGTGGACGAAGGGGGCCGAAGCACCCGCCAAGAAAAGACGATTCGCAGCCTGGTTGTGAGGGTGGACGATGACTGACCGGGGCGGCGTGCGCTCCTCGGTGTTTATTAGTGCCGTGATCAATGTTGCCCGCCGAGGCTGGCGGCCATCGACGGGTTGACTGGAGGGGGCGCTATGTACTTGTTACAACCCCTCCCCCCCGGAGCCGCAGGGACCGGATTTGTGAGTGGCACCGGTCCAACTGGTGCCACAGGACTGGAGAGACTTGTCACCTCCGTGGTGGGTGGCGCTCCACTGGCCGAGACTGGTGCTGTCGTTGGTCCCCCTGCAGGCTGGTCCTCCGAAGCGACGGCCGAGGGTAGAAGCCCGGTCCCGAGGCGAGGCCTGACATGGTCGGCGTGCCGGTGCCAGGTGGTCCCGTCGGGCATGCGGACGAGTAGCGACGAGGCGCTCGCTGGCGAAACCACATGTCCGGCAGACCAGGGTGGGCCAGGACGGAAGTTCCTGGTGTAGGACCGACGCTCCCGGCTCCGGCAAAGGCCCAAGACGGCACCCTCGGTCAGCAGCCATCTTCTGCTTCAGCTGCTTCAGGAGAGCCGTGGACCGGAGGTCTGGATGCAAGACGTCCAAGGGTGTCTTGACCATCCGGCCCAGCAGAAGCTCGCAGGGGGCACGGCCAGTGACCTCATGGGGTGTGGTTCGGTACTGGAATAATACCCGGGCCACCTGTGTCCGGAAATCCCCGGGCTGGCTCTTCTTGAGCTTGTCCTTGATGGTCTGTACCACCCGCTCGGCTGCACCATTGGAAGCGGGTGGTACGGCGGAACCAGCATCCGGCGGATTCCATTCTTCTGCAGCCAGTCCAGGTACTCGGCGCTGGCGAAAGCGGGACCATTGTCGGACACAATGATGTCCGGCAATCCCTGCGCCGCGAAGACCTGCCGCAGCGCCGTAATGGTCGCGCTTGCCGATGGAGTGGTGACTGGCAGTGCCTCCACCCACTTCGAAAAGGCGTCCACTACCACCAGGAAGTAGTGGCCTTTGAAGGGTCCCGCGAAGTCCACGTGCAAGCGGGACCAGGGCCTCTGTGAGAACGGCCAGGGGGTGATCTCCACGCGACGCGAGGCTCGCTGCTGCTCCTGGCAGACCTGGCAGCGTTGTACCTGGTGCACGATGTCCTGGTCCAGGCCAGGCCACCAAACGTGCGACCGTGCCACCATCTTGGTCTTTTCAATGCCAGGATGCCCCGCATGCAGCAACTGCAGGACCTTGGCCGGGAGACTTTGTGGAATAACCACCCTGGAACCCCACAGCAGGCAGCCCATCTCCAAGCTCAGCTCGGCGGCCTTGTGGCTGTAGGCCTGGTGACGCAGCTCCTCCCCTGGGGAAACCGCCTTGACCACCTGCGACAGGACCGGGTCCCGGCTGGTCGCCTGTGCCACCGCAGTCCTGGTGAACACCGCCGGGTAGGCTCGCTCCAGCAAGAAAACGTCAGCTGGTTCTGGAACGGCAGCAGGCACCTCCGGCCGGGGCAGGCGGCTCAGGGCGTCGGCAGCTCCCAGGTCCTTCCCAGGGCGGTAGACCAGCTTGTAGCTGTAGGCCGCCAGCGTCAAGGCCCAGCGTACCACACGAGGCGAGGCTTGCACTGGAACGGTCAGGCCCCAGCAGCCCCAGCAGCGGCTTGTGGTCCGTGACTGCCTCGAATCGCCGGCCCCACAGGTACTGGTGGAAGCGCTCGATCCCGAACATGAGCGCCAGGCCTTCCTTGTCGAGCTGGCTGTAGCGTTGCTCTGCCGCATGAAGCCGACGAGAAGCAAACGCCACAGGGCGTTCCTGACCATCCTGACCCCGGTGCGACAGGACGGCTCCTACCCCGTACGGCGACGCATCTACGGTGAGGACTACTGGCTTGGCCGGATCGAAGTGCACCAACACAGGAGCCTTAAAAACCAACTCCTTGCTGCGCTGGAAATCCAAGTCCTGCTCCTTCTTCCAGGCCCACTGCTGACCATCACGAAGCAGACGATGCAGCGGCTCCAGATGCGTCGACAGGTTGGGCAGGAACCTCCTGTAGAAGTTGACGAGGCCGAGGTAGCTCTGAAGCTCCTTCTTGCTCTTGGGCTTCGGCGCCTTGAGCACGGCCTCAATCTTGCGGGGAGCCGGGGCCAGGCCAGCCTGGGAGATGATGTGTCCCAGGTACTCCACACTGGGGGTCAGGAACACGCACTTGTCCCTCCTCAGCTTGAGACCGGCGTCCTGCAATCGTGCCAGGACTTTGCGCAGGTTCTGCAGGTGGTCCCCGTCGTCTGTACCGGTAACCAGGATGTCGTCCAAGTACACCGCCACGTGCCTCATGCCCCTGAAGAGGTTGTCCATCTCCCTCTGGAAGATGGCTGGGGCTGAGGCCACGCCGAACGGTTGACGCGAGTACTAGAAGAGTCCCATGGTAGTCGAAATGGTGACATACTTCCGGGCGGCATCCTGGAGCACCAGCTGCTGGTAGGCATCTCGAAGGTCGAGCTTGGTGAACTTCTGTCCCCCGGACAGAGCCGACCAGAGATCTTCTATCCGAGGCAGCGGGTACTTCTCGACGGTAGCGACGGGGTTGATGGTGACCTTGAAGTCCCCGCAAATCCTGACGCGGACGTCTCGCCTGAACACTGGAACAATCGGTGCGGCCCACTCGGAAGTCTAGACGGGCACCAGGATCCCCTCTCGCTGAAGCCGTTGCAGCTCCTGGGTGACCCCGTCATTCAGCGCGAACGGCAGCGGACGCGGCTTGAAGAAACGCGGCCGGGCTCCCTCGGGTACGTGGATGCCGACCGTCGTGCGGCGAAGGTGCCCACCCCCGGCTGGAACAGGGTCCTCCTCGTCGCCAGTGTCACGAACCTTCTGGAACCTGGACGAAGGGGGCCGAAGCACCCGCCGAGAAAAGACGACTCGCAGCCTGGTTGTGAGGGTGGACGATGAATAACCGGGGCGGCGTGCGCTCCTCGGTGTTTATTAGTGCCGTGATCAATGTTGCCCGATGAGGCTGGCGGCCATCGACGGGTTGACTGGAGGGGGCGCTATGTCCTTGTCGAGCTGGCTGTAGCGTTGCTCTGCCGCATGAAGCCGACGAGAAGCAAACGCCACAGGGCGTTCCTGACCATCCTGACCCCGGTGCGACAGGACGGCTCCTACCCCGTACGGCGACGCATCTACGGTGAGGACTACTGGCTTGGCCGGATCGAAGTGCACCAACACAGGAGCCTTAAAAAACAACTCCTTGCTGCGCTGGAAGGCCAAGTCCTGCTCCTTCTTCCAGGCCCACTGCTGACCATCCCGAAGCAGACGATGCAGCGGCTCCAGATGCGTCGACAGGTTGGGCAGGAACCTCCTGTAGAAGTTGACGAGGCCGAGGTAGCTCTGAAGCTCCTTCTTGCTCTTGGGCTTCGGCGCCTTGAGCACGGCCTCAATCTTGCGGGGAGCCGGGGCCAGGCCAGCCTGGGAGATGATGTGTCCCAGGTACTCCACACTGGGGGTCAGGAACACGCACTTGTCCCGCCTCAGCTTGAGACCGGCGTCCTGCAATCGTGCCAGGACTTTGCGCAGGTTCTGCAGGTGGTCCCCGTCGTCTGTACCGGTAACCAGGATGTCGTCCAAGTACACCGCCACGTGCCTCATGCCCCTGAAGAGGTTGTCCATCTCCCTCTGGAAGATGGCTGGGGCTGAGGCCACGCCGAACGGTAGACGCGAGTACTAGAAGAGTCCCATGGTAGTCGAAATGGTGACATACTTCCGGGCGGCATCCTGGAGCACCAGCTGCTGGTAGGCATCTCGAAGGTCGAGCTTGGTGAACTTCTGTCCCCCGGACAGAGCCGACCAGAGATCTTCTATCCGAGGCAGCGGGTACTTCTCGACGGTAGCGACGGGGTTGATGGTGACCTTGAAGTCCCCGCAGATCCTGACGCGGACGTCTCGCTTGAACACTGCAACAATCGGTGCGGCCCACTCGGAAGTCTAGACGGGCACCAGGATCCCCTCTCGCTGAAGCCGTTGCAGCTCCTGGGTGACCCCGTCCTTCAGCGCGAACGGCAGCGGACGCGGCTTGAAGAAACGCGGCCGGGCCCCCTCGGGTACGTGGATGCCGACCGTCGTGCGGCGAAGGTGACCACCCCCGGCTGGAACAGGGTCCTCCTCGTCGCCAGTGTCACGAACCTTCTGGAACCTGGACGAAGGGGGCCGAAGCACCCGCCGAGAAAAGACGACTCGCAGCCTGGTTGTGAGGGTGGACGATGACTAACCGGGGCGGCGTGCGCTCCTCGGTGTTTATTAGTGCCGTGATCAATGTTGCCCGATGAGGCTGGCGGCCATCGACGGGTTGACTGGAGGGGGCGCTATGTACTTGTCACACTGCTCTGTCAGCGGCACGCAACTGATGGCTACCGGAGCGCCACTTCACGGATGACACCCAGCAGCTTCAAATGAAGCCGGCTCCCTTACCCCTGTGCGGAACGGTACTGACCTTCCCGCCACAAGTCGAACGAGGAACCACCATCGTCTGGACAAACGGAACAGCGCCTGACACACCTCCCCTGAATCTACATTTACAAAAGCACGCCCCTTCTGAAGGCCAGTCAGGGCACGACATCGTCAAAGAAACTTTGATGCAAACCCGTCTCTTCATCCAGGTTTTCCTTACTGCTGCTCTGCACGCACCCGATGGCTACCGGAGCGCCACTTCACGGATGACACCAAGCAGCTTCAAATGAAGCCAGCTCCCTTACCCCTGCGCGGAACGGTACTGACCTTCCCGCCACAAGTGGATCGAGGAACCACCATCGTCTGGCAACACGGAACAGCGCCTGACACACCTCCCCTGAATCTACATCTACAAAAGCACGCCCCTTCTGAAGGCCAGTCAGGGCACGACATCGTCAAAGAAACTTTGATGCAAACCCGTCTATTCATCCAGGTTTTCCTGACTGCTGCTCTGTCAGCGGCACGCACCCGATGGCTACCGGAGCGCCACTTCACGGATGACACCCAGCAGCTTCAAATGAAGCCGGCTCCCTTACCCCTGCGCGGAACGGTACTGACCTTCCCGCCACAAGTGGAACGAGGAACCACCATCGTCTGGCAACACGGAACAGCGCCTGACACACCTCCCCTGAATCTACATCTACAAAAGCACGCCCCTTCTGAAGGCCAGTCAGGGTACGACATCGTCAAAGAAACTTTGATGCAAACCCGTCTCTTCATCCAGGTTTTCCTGACTGCTGCTCTGTCAGCGGCACGCACCCGATGGCTACCGGAGCGCCACTTCACGGATGACACCAAGCAGCTTCAAATGAAGCCGGCTCCCTTACCCCTGCGCGGAACGGTACTGACCTTCCCGCCACAAGTGGAACGAGGAACCACCATCGTCTGGCAACACGGAACAGCGCCTGACACACCTCCCCTGAATCTACATCTACAAAAGCACGCCCCTTCTGAAGGCCAGTCGGGGCACGACATCGTCAAAGGAACTTTGATGCAAACCCGTCTCTTCATCCAGGTTTTCTTGACTGCTGCTCTGTCAGCGGCACGCACATGATGGCTACCGGAGCGCCACTTCACGGATGACACCCAGCAGCTTCAAATGAAGCCGGCTCCCTTACCCCTGCGCGGAACGGTACTGACCTTCCCGCCACAAGTGGAACGAGGAACCACCATCGTCTGGCAACACGGAACAGCGCCTGACACACCTCCCCTGAATCTACATCTACAAAAGCACGCCCCTTCTGAAGGCCAGTCGGGGCACGACATCGTCAAAGGAACTTTGATGCAAACCCGTCTCTTCATCCAGGTTTTCTTGACTGCTGCTCTGTCAGCGGCACGCACATGATGGCTACCGGAGCGCCACTTCACGGATGACACCCAGCAGCTTCAAATGAAGCCGGCTCCCTTACCCCTGCGCGGAACGGTACTGACCTTCCCGCCACAAGTGGAACGAGGAACCACCATCGTCTGGCAACACGGAACAGCGCCTGACACACCTCCCCTGAATCTACATCTACAAAAGCACGCCCCCTCTGAAGGCCAGTCAGGGCACGACATCGTCAAAGAAACTTCGATGCAAACCCGTCTCTTCATCCAGGTTTTCTTGACTGCTGCTCTGTCAGCGGCACGCACATGATGGCTACCGGAGCGCCACTTCACGGATGACACCCAGCAGCTTCAAATGAAGCCGGCTCCCTTACCCCTGCGCGGAACGGTACTGACCTTCCCGCCACAAGTGGAACGAGGAACCACCATCGTCTGGCAACACGGAACAGCGCCTGACACACCTCCCCTGAATCTACATCTACAAAAGCACGCCCCCTCTGAAGGCCAGTCAGGGCACGACATCGTCAAAGGAACTTTGATGCAAACCCGTCTCTTCATCCAGGTTTTCTTGACTGCTGCTCTGTCAGCGGCACGCACATGATGGCTACCGGAGCGCCACTTCACGGATGACACCCAGCAGCTTCAAATGAAGCCGGCTCCCTTACCCCTGCGCGGAACGGTACTGACCTTCCCGCCACAAGTGGAACGAGGAACCACCATCGTCTGGCAACACGGAACAGCGCCTGACACACCTCCCCTGAATCTACATCTACAAAAGCACGCCCCCTCTGAAGGCCAGTCAGGGCACGACATCGTCAAAGAAACTTCGATGCAAACCCGTCTCTTCATCCAGGTTTTCTTGACTGCTGCTCTGTCAGCGGCACGCACATGATGGCTACCGGAGCGCCACTTCACGGATGACACCCAGCAGCTTCAAATGAAGCCGGCTCCCTTACCCCTGCGCGGAACGGTACTGACCTTCCCGCCACAAGTGGAACGAGGAACCACCATCGTCTGGCAACACGGAACAGCGCCTGACACACCTCCCCTGAATCTACATCTACAAAAGCACGCCCCCTCTGAAGGCCAGTCAGGGCACGACATCGTCAAAGGAACTTTGATGCAAACCCGTCTCTTCATCCAGGTTTTCTTGACTGCTGCTCTGTCAGCGGCACGCACATGATGGCTACCGGAGCGCCACTTCACGGATGACACCCAGCAGCTTCAAATGAAGCCGGCTCCCTTACCCCTGCGCGGAACGGTACTGACCTTCCCGCCACAAGTGGAACGAGGAACCACCATCGTCTGGCAACACGGAACAGCGCCTGACACACCTCCCCTGAATCTACATCTACAAAAGCACGCCCCTTCTGAAGGCCAGTCGGGGCACGACATCGTCAAAGGAACTTTGATGCAAACCCGTCTCTTCATCCAGGTTTTCTTGACTGCTGCTCTGTCAGCGGCACGCACATGATGGCTAACGGAGCGCCACTTCACGGATGACACCCAGCAGCTTCAAATGAAGCCGGCTCCCTTACCCCTGCGCGGAACGGTACTGACCTTCCCGCAACAAGTGGAACGAGGAACCACCATCGTGTGGCAACACGGAACAGCGCCTGACACACCTCCCCTGAATCTACATCTACAAAAGCACGCCCCTCCTGTTCCATGTTTTTCTACAACTGTCAAAACGTTTTTCTCCTTCTGCCCCAGTCGCGAGTTAAAGCCATCACTGCAGATGCATATGGTTTTTAAAGTGCAACTTGGGTTCCCCGGATCTTGCTCTTAATTATTTCGCATATCATTAGGGGTGTGCGAACAATGGTTAGAATTGTATATTGATGCTTCATTTATAGTATTGATAGTGCAAATGAAAGCCACACCATAGCGTCCCTTTTTATATTGTTAAAGCCAGACGCTGCGGTATTCGTTTCAAATTTCTGTTTGCACACCCCCTATATTTAAACATGAAACATTATTTGGCTAGGTGTTCGACATTTCGTGAAGCCTAGATAAAGAAGTGGCCGTGTGGTTCGACACTGGTTGGTTGATGGGTGGGAGAGGAGGAGTGAGGTGGTCGACGCTGATTAGTTAACGGGGAGGTCATGTGGCGAGGAGCGTAGGCAAGAGAGAGCTCGACCAATTGTGCGCCGTCTGTGCGCACTGAGGGAAAGGAGCTCGAGAGTACGGAAGGCTCCCGAAGATTGCCACTCAGCCCAATTAGCGGTAGTATCGTTTCATTCTAGAAACAACTACCAAGTGTAGACATGGTACGCGTTAAACTATAATATAATATAATCGTTTATTTTCACTCCAAAGGAGTGTGGAGAGCAGGGAACAAAGCTGCAGTTGCAGCTTGACAGGCCCCTGCCCCCCAACACTTGACATAGGGTACAGTATAAAATTCAAACTAAATAATCAACTCAAAGCATAGCAGAACATTTAAGGTCTAACCAACGAAGAGGTGGAGTAACAACAATACAGACATAAGCGCACAAAATATATCCCGGGTCAAGTAATAATGAAGTAATGACAACGCAAATATTGTAACTGGTAAATGAGCATAAATAACACACTATACATGCAACACGCCATACATACTCGCATACATACATACATACATGCATACATACCTAGTCAAGGAAAAACATAAGGTGATGAAATTGCAGACATCATGATGCACAAAAAACCATACATACATACTATACAACAAGGTCACATAAAAAAAATACTACAGCGAGAAACCATATAAGCATAAAGAAAAATTCGAAAACGTCGCATCAGTAAAATATGAAATGTGACTTCAGGGACTGTTTTGTTGATGTTTCGGGTGTAATGTTTTGTCTTGCGAGGTTGTTAAGGAGAACAGGCAAGGTATGAAGTATAGATTGATATCCATACGAGGTTCTGACGGTTGGTATTTTCCATATTTCAGGCTGTCTTATATTATACGATGGTATGTGTTTAATTAGATTAAATAATTGTAGCAGTGGTGCGTTGTTTATAGTTACTGCATTTTTATAAAGAGAAACTAGTCTGAAATCATGCATTTTTAATACATTTATAATATTTAATTCATTAAAATACTTACGAGTTGATGTAAGCCATGGAACGTTAGTTATAATACGTAGAGCCCTTTTTTGTGCGACGAGTAACTTCAGCATGTTCTGATTTGTAGTTGTTCCCCATATGACATGACAGTAAGTGAGAGTCGGCAGAAACAAAGAATTATATAGGAGTTTTTTTGTGTTTTGTGGCAAAATATGTCTGTGTTTATTCGTCAAGCCATTAAGTTTGTTTAATTTCATGCCAACGTAGTTTATGTGTCGGTCCCACGTGAGATGTTCTGAGAAGAAAACACCCAGAGCTTTAATTTCCTGAACGAATTCTATAATATTTCCGCCCAAGCAAAGATTTGTAGACACACGTGCTATTTTATTTCTAGGTCTAAACAATAAGGCCTTTGTTTTATTGGCGTTAATTTTTAAGCAGTTCAAGTCAGTCCATATTTTTAAGGAAGAGAGAAAATTGTTAGCAGAAACTATAAGTTTGTCGGGGTTTGTGCCAGTAAAAAACAGGGGTTATATCATCAGCATATGCTATTGATTGTACATCGGTATTGATATTGAAAACGTCATTCATATAAATAATAAATAATAGGGGCCCCAAGATGCTGCCTTGTGGGACGCCTGATTTTATATCCTCAGTAGATGATAGGAGTGAATTATGAGATACGCACTGCTTACGGTTTAGGAGATACGATTTAATTAGTGATAACATTGTTCCACGAACACCATACATGTCAAGCTTAGCAATTAAGATGTTATGATTGAAGTGGTCGAGCGCCTTAGAAAGATCTATAAAAATGCCGAGTGAAACCAGTTTTTTTTCAAAAGCTTCGACAATTATCTCTTTCTGCTTGATGAGCGCAATCTCAGTTGACATATTTTTTCGGAAACCAAACTGTGAACTTGACAACAACATATGCTTGTTGAAAAAGCTAATTAGGCGTGAATGAATGATTTTCTCAAGTCCCTTGGAAAATACAGGGAGAATAGAAATAGGCCTATAGTTGGAGAGATTATTTATATCGCCTGCTTTATGAATCACGGTTACTTTAGCGGTTTGCATTCGTAAAGGAAACGTACCTGTTTCTAACACTAGGTTAAATATGTGTGTGAGTATAGGGGCAAGTAAATCTAGTACGTATTTTATTGGCTTTATTTGTAAATCATCTATGTCACGAGATTTACTGTTTTTTAAGCTAAGAAAGGTATCTGATGAAACGCGCCGTGAACGTACACGTCAGGTGTCTGGAAACTCAGAACATTGCTAGACGTTTGTGGTGCTTGAACGTACTACGTATGCAACACAATTGCCTAGCAATATGCCATGCATTTGATATTTTCATCTTTGCTCTAGCAACGTCACTGACCTGCCACGTCCCAAGCAATTACTTCTTATATCGCTTATTATATGGGCACACCGATTCATCCAGGAATGTAAAACAATATAAAAATTTCTGCGAGTTCAGTAGATAAGTAAAAACCGAATAATAAACGCCAAAAATAGGCGGGAGTGATAAGTGCATCCAAAAGTGCTAAGAGACAAAACCATACCATGTACGAGCTCAAGTCAGGTGAGTTTTTAACACAAGTTTATTAAGTCCTAGTAAGCTTAATCTGCACACACACGTGATATTCATTAGACTATTTGCTTGGGTTCATAGAATCAGAAGCCGAAGAACCCAGAGATGCCGCGTAGGCCTTCAAAGCTGCCCGCTTCACCTTGCCGGTTGGAGTCCTGGGTAGGCGATCAAGGAAGTAGACACCGCCGTGAAGGTGCTTGTATGTTGGGAATACGTCTATAAAACGTGTGATAAAAGTATATTAAGCATTAATAACTATATCACAAAGCGCGCATCACTTATCTCAAACACGATGAGTCGTTCTCTTGTTCCCCCCATTTGTTGGGTTGCATAAATCAGTTACCTGACTGTGCGTGTTGGCATTTTTTTGCACAAGTAAAGGAGCTATAGACCCGTTTTATTATTGAGAAGGCAAAAATGCGATTTAATTATTTTAATAAACTGAGTCGCCGCGCGTTAATTTCGTAAAATTAGCTATTCCGGATACCAACGAATATATATATGTATATATATAGTATATCGTTGGTATATATATATATATATATATATATATATATATATATATATATATATATATATATATATATATATATTCAAAACTAATATATATTAGTTTTGAAAAAGGGCTGTCTGAGGCCGACACGTCGACTGACTTTACAAATAATGTTATTAAGCTCCAAACAACCGCCTGAAGTACGTTTTTCTGCTGTTTATAATATGTATATATATATATACTTCCCTATCCTAATAAACAGAATGCATGTGACTATCTGACCTCTTTTGGTACTGAATCTCTATGTGATCAACGAATATTGCGCTTCACTGGCAATGCTATTTATAGATGATTTTATGAAGGCACGGCCGGAGGTACTGGTCGGAAATATTTTCCTTCCAAAGGTCCTAAAAATGTCTTTTTTTTTCACAGTGCAATTTAATGATTTAGGCTTTGACATAGGTATTCTTGCTTCCTTCAAACTGAAACAAAACTGAACCGAAATTTCGAGCTCACAAAACAAGGCTGGACGGATAGACGCGGGACGCTGCAAAATCCAAAAACATCACTGATACTGCGATACCTCTGACGGATCGCCGTATTTTTGGAAAAAGAAGTGCGCGACTGAACACAGCCAACGAGGCCGACGAGACAAGGCACGTCACGATTCCCATTTCCTCTCCTCCTCGCTACGTCCCGTCGAGCTGGTGAACCAAAGCGAGGAGGAGAGAAGCGAGGCCGCTTCCCCTCATTCTCGAATTCTTCCAGGGGACAAGGATGTCAAAGACCTCGCTCGATCGCGCCCTTTTTGTCCAAAAGTACGGCCATCCGTTTGAGATTTCGATGTATGAGTGATGTTCTGGAGTGTGTAGCTTCCCGTTCAACGCTTCTGCGGCCTTTATTTGCGAAATCCAAATTTCGGTTCAGTGTCCCTTTAATGTTTCCTAAACTATGGTACTTATCAACGTGGCAGATCCGGAAAGGTACGAATAATTTATATATCTGTTTCACACGATTATGCACTTTCCAGGAATCGTTCTCACCTGAGACTGTCTTTTTCATTTCCTCCGCCGTCGTCTTCCGGTCTTTTATGTGGGACTTTTTGAGAACGACGAAAGCGGCGGCCACTTCAATATGCTCGTCGTGTGGCAGGCCTGCCACTGCCACTTCGGCAATCTCGTCGTGGTTTTTTAGAAGAAGATTCTCCAGCTCCGAGGGGTAGGCCTTGTTGTTCATGCACTTGATGAATTCTTTCACCCGGTCTACGTAGTAGACCCTGCCGTTTTGGTCGTAGTACGCAATATCCCCTAGAATCGGCAATGTACCAAAGGTTTAACTGGTGGCTAGTAAAAAGAGCTTAAATTGTATACAAATTAATGTATATAAAATGTATATAAATTATAGACAAATAAAATAATGTTTGTGCAATTCCTAAATTTATTCTGAACTTTTATCCTCGACTTCATTTTTTTTAAACTAGTGACGCCAAAACATCGGCTGCTGTGAAGTTATCACACTGTTACGCCACACTGCAGTCACTTACTCAAGGGAGGATGAGTATAAAAAAAAAAAAAATAACTTTTGAGTTTCAACATTTTTTTTTTTAAATTAGCTAGACTCATAGCGTTTTCATGACTGGTGAACCGCATTCGAAACACATGTACAATCTTTTTCAAAAGTTTAGAGCCCATCGCGCGCGTGGCCGGATTGGTCTCGTTCCCGTGCGGCGGCGCTCTTATCGTCGGCGCTCGCTGGCTCCGAGAATTTTGAGAGCGAGGACGAACTTCGCTCTCGCGTCGCGCTCGCTTGATAATAGGGAGTTTTCGTAGGTGGTTTCCGCCGTCCCGCAACGCCCTCCGCAACCCGCTACGATACCGGGAACTCTACAATCAAGGCCATCGACGCGTAGGCGCAGTAGCAGTTTCTTCTTTTGCGGAAGACTTAGCGGAGGGGGAAATGTGGTCTACGCAAACTCCCTAATAAAGTAGCGCAAAATACCGAGAGCGAAGTTCTACCTCGCTCTGAAAAATCTCGCAGCCAGCGAGCGCCGATGATAAGAGCGGCGCTGCACAAGAACGAGCACGGTCCGGCCACGCGCGCGGTGGGCTCTAAACTTTTGAAAAAGACTGAACAGCATATTTTTCGTTTTTCTTCTTAGGGGCGAGAATTGCTTTGGGTTATAAAATTTCTGAACGCTCGATCGTCGCAACAAACACAGAATATACAACAATATCCTTCTCGAAGAACATGTTACTTGCATGAAGGCGATTTCATTTCAAATCGTACAAAAAAAAAAAGCCATGTCTAAAAACTTTTTGACCAAAATATATATGCTGGGCAAATTCATTAGGTTGAAACAAAAGCCGTTTTTGAGTCATGTTTTTGTTCACGAGGTTTTTACTTCTGAAGGACCAAAGGCGCATTTTTGGATTTGGGCGACCATCACAGGTCGCGTATTTCAGAGCCTCAGCAGACTCAGATGCCTTCCTTACAACAAAGAAACTTTTTACGTTTCGCACAGGCCAGTATGGCTCCAAGCTAGTCGTCGTGTCCTTCGCTCGCTGGAGAGTCCGTTTACCCTCAAGGTGCTACAGCGAGCGGCGGGCAACATGGAAATTTACTTTTCTCTGTATGACTTTGTGTTGTTTTTTTGTTGCTGTCAACTGTTTGACAGAGTTTCAGACCAAAATCCTCTTTCATCCAATTGGCGTCCTTTTCTTCTGCGTGTTTGTCCGACTTTGTCGCACTGCCAACAACTCCAACTTCCCCCGCTACCCAAAAGGGCATGGATAAATGCCTCCGGAGTCGGTTTTGACAAAGTTGTCGTGGACAGTGCTGAGGTAATCACCTCCCCTTTACCGAGGCCAATGTACCTCCGGGAAGGACTTGCCCGTGTTGTGGTGAGAGTGCATTGTCGAGAATATTACCCTTCTTCACACAGACGAAAGAGCTTTGTCTCTCGCGCTGTGCCGCGGCGGAAGGAGCGAAGAAACGTCCGAAGGGTTTCCCGTCCGAAAGGTTTCCCAATTTTGTTTTTCGACTTTTTCGTTGTTTCAAGACCCTTTTTCTAACCGAGTGGCAGCCGCTGGCACTGCCATTCATCTCAGCATGATAAAAGATAAAGGCGAGAAGAAGGATGCCTCGTCGTCAAACGCGCCAGCGCACTTGGCCGCCTTCGTCCAGCAGACAGCGGAATCCATTTCTGCCTCCTTTGCTTCCATACTTTGGGAGCTGTTCTGCTTCCAATTATCGACACCCTGGCCGGTCACACCTGCAAAGCTGCGCCCTCAAGGGCGCAGCTTTGGAGGTGTGACTGATCGTGCGGGCGACAGCGATCCCACGATTCAGACTACAGGGCGGAGTATAGATCTTTGCATTGCTCATCACCCGGGAGAACAATGCTGAGTCACTGAGCTGTGGACGCATGCGCAGCGTTCGATATATTGCACAGCAGAGCAACAGCGCAGGCTCAGAAGGCTTTCCACAGCCCAGCAAACAAAGATGGTAGCGCGCAGAAGGCGATTTTTGCAAGGGTCTTTAACAGAGATGCGGGGTAGCGCAGAGCCAACTTAGACTCCAGTGCTCAGTTGAGGAATCGACTTACCCGAATGGCACCAGCCATCTTTGTCTCTGAATTCGGCGGTCTTTTCGGGGCACTTGTAGTAACCTCTCATGGAGCATGGACTCTTGTAGCACAGCTCTCCGGGGACTTCGGGACCAATCGGCATTCCGGTCTCGATGTCCACGAACTAGGGGAAGAATATTGCGCGCGATAAATGTTCATCTTTCAGTTAACCGAATCTTCCCATACTGTACGTGCGTACTGTGTAATGTTTAAAAAAACTAGGAAGTTTGAGAACATGTTACGCGATATTAATCACACTCCCTCAGACAAGCGGCTGTTCTTGCAAAAACACAGGAGGAGACTATGGTAGTGACTGTGGGATATACAATATCCAAATCGATTCAGTACACTGTAACAGACATATCTCTTCCTCGTTGATATCGAGTATAACACAACGTATTTTGAAAGCCCTCAGATAACGCCTCAAAACAAGACTGTTTCCTTTTACTTCCCAACACAAAAAAAAATCATGTCCGGATGTTTTTTTTTTTTTTTTAATTTTTCTATTTCTAAGCATATATCATACGCGGCTCATGATCTCCGCTTTTGGAACCACTAACTCATAGTATGGTGCCTGAAGTGCTTTCTCGACTGGTGTGTTTACCGCGTTCTTAAAAGTGGTCCCTTAATTTCTGACAGATGATGTCTTACAAGTATTACACTGCTGCCTGCCGCCCTCATAGCGGTGGCACAGCTGTAGAAGTGGGTGCGACAGACGCCTGCTCAGCTGCAGGTCGTTCTGCAACCAAAAAGTCGATGTAAACCAAAGGAAAGATGAGTTTGAACGTTGCGACCTATGGCGGCGACCCTTGCGTCCGCTCGCCTCTTTGTCAGCATTCCTAAGGCCAACCAGCAAGATCGCGACATCCGAGAGCAAGACGCACTGGTCCAGAGACACAATGTGTGGTCACTTCGGGGCCATGTTTGCTGCATAGGCGGGATCGTGACGGTAAAACAGCAGTCAAAAGCGTTCCTGACACCGTAATTATTGTAAGGCTTCAGTCACCTTGAGCTGCACCATCGGAGCAGGAAAGCCTATGCTGCGAAGATCCATCTCGTCTTGAGGAGGAAAAACGACGAGGCCGCATGCTTCCGATAACGAATAATTGTTCCTCAGGCAACGTAAGTCCCCAAAGACCGTCATCAGCGTCTTGGAGAGCGCCTCGCTGGGTGTAGTTCCGCCAATGTTGATCTTCCGTACGGAGTTGAGTTGAACTCCAGTGCGGCGCATCTCGCTCGTGAAGTACACTAGCTGCGTAGGAGAACTGGAAATGGTTGTCACCTAAAGGACGTAAATTGAATAAAGAGCGTATTAATGACCCTAAAATTTGAGCAGTTTCAAAATTAGAGCAGTTCTATTCTAGAAAAGGAAGATGTTACACAAAAATGATGCTTGTCCTGCTGGTCTCATTGCATTGAGCATGGACTCTAAACTGGACATTCCGCGAAAAAGTCGGCGAGATTTTTGACCACCGTGATTGCCAGCGCCACGCTTGATCTTGGCTCTAGCAAACCTCCAAGGCGGTCAGAAATCTCGCTAATGTTCTCGCCCAGTATCCAATGTAGAGCCCCAGACAAGCATAATTTCAGTAATCTTGTTTGAATTGTGACAACAAGCGGCGAAACGTTTGTTTCGCCTAAACCTAGAACCCAATTTTGTCACTGACTATAGACAGATTTGTAAAAACTCTAGAAAGTCTTAACAACTGTTTAGACTTTTTAGAGCCATTAGACGTTTTTTTACAATTATATCGACGCAGTTTTGATAAATATATTGTATATAATGATCGCCTACGTTAAACGCCAACTTTCTCTAAGTCGGAAGCTGCCAGGTGCCTTTCATATCCTATCAGAAAACGTTGCTTACTCAAGCGGGTGTGTTAATGTTTCCACGTTTTGTTTTGTGGCGCTATGACTGTCTTAGCTCCAAAATAACTGCTCATGCGAAGCACAGCTGAAATACTCACAGTCTAAAGAGAGAAAATAATCGCGAATTTTCAAAACGTTCATTCTATTGAGCAATAATTACTGAAGCAGACTCGAAATTGACATCCCACGCATCTTGATACCAAACCAAAAACAGAGAAATGAATGCTCGTTTTAGTCATTTTATACTGCCTTGCGGAAATTCAGCACCGCCGGTGTACTTGCCCGACATTTTCAGTCTCGATAACTTATTTATAAAACTGACGGTATTTTGTCCTAGTAGATGAAATGGTGGACTAAATGTTAGCTGCGTTACATTGCGCAACCACGTTACATTGCGCAACCACGGAGACGTCTCTTTCACAGTACTGTAACAGCGCGGCTTGAGATGAATTCCGAAGTACCTGAAATTTGTTAATGACCTCAGCGAACCGATCAAACATCATCATAGGACTGACGACGACGCAAGTTGTTCCGTTGCAGGCCGCACTGATGATATACTGGAAGCCCGATGAGAACGTCAGAGGGTAACAAGCCAACATGACGTCTGCTCCCTCGTCCGTCATGCAGGCCCTGCATGTACAGAAATGCACTCGTTAAATGACTCTACAAAAAGTCCTGATCTGCGATTAAAATTAACCTAAAGAAAGTTACACATTTATGTAGACATTAAAAAGATCAGCGCCCGAGGGAAACGTTTGCAAATATCCAATGCTAATATGAGTCTCTTTTCCCGTCATAATTCTCTCTAGGTTGATCATGCTTACAAACACTGGGAAGTACAGAATGTGCCGTGAATGAGAGGGGCGCACACTGGGCGTGTTTTTAACGTCGGGTGACGTCATGATGTCACATGAAAACGTTACGTAACGTCACGGTGTCATGTCGACGTCACGTGACTCTGTGACATCACGTCACTTTATACTGTTACGTGACGTTATGCAGTCATGAGACTGTGACGTCAGAAGGCGTCATAATACTACGTGACAACACATGACGTCTTGATGTCACATAATGTTATAATGTCACGTGACCTCATCACGTCCCAGAGTCACGTGTCGTCACGATTTTATGTGACACCACACTGCTACGTGATGTCACGAGCCTTCGCGACGCGTTTTTGTAATTGATAATCAGGCGGCTCTTCACGACGTTTTTTAGGGGCGAAGCTCCTTAGGGTCTAGCCTTGTCCGTCCTTCCGTCCGTCCGTCTGTCCGTGCTCACATCGATTGCCATCCCATCTGTCTTCTTAAAAAAAGGAAAAAAAAAATGTTTGCGCAGTCGACAGGATTCGAACCTGTGCGGGGAGACCCCAATGGATTTCTAGTCCATCGCCTTAACCAATCGGCCACGAATGCGGGACGAGTAGGGGACTTTGATTTGTGGTAGTAACTCAAGAGCTGGGGATGTCATGGATGAAACGTTGCATGTAGCCGCTCAACGTCTATACAGGAGAAGGCGCTGCGGTCAAATGCGTATATAATCGCGTTAAACTTTGCATGCATTGGCTGAACGTTTATAGACGAGAGGCCGCCGCGGTCAAATGCTCAAATGCGTATATAACCACGTTCCATACCACACATTCTCTTTCTGACATGGACCGTTGACTTAAGCGGTGGAGATGCGTTCCCACGGCTTCTAGCGGATCCAAGCTGATCCGCTAGAAGAACCACTGGCTCTGCATTTCACCGACCATAAAGCAGTAATAATGAAGTCGAAACGCAACCCGGAACTCAGCACTACCTATGAGCAATAAAAAAAAAAAATCAGCACCATCAGCACTACCTATGAAAAATAAAATCAGTATCATCAGCACCACTAGAGCTTCGCCCCAATCAACATCATTCACGACGTGGAGATGTTTTTATGAATTTCGGCTCATAAAACGTACGAGTGTGATCAATAAGGCTTGCCTCCTGGGCTGTACCTCTTTGATTCAGCGATGGAATTGAAAGATGTTACATTCGATGGAAAGTTTGGAATCTCCTCTCTCCCAGGAGCGAATAACTTTTGAATGTAGTCCACACCGGCGGCGATGCGTTTCCGCTACCGTTGAACTACTCTTCGGATGCCGTCGTAGATGATTGAGGGCTGCTGTAAGCGAGACCAACACCGCGTTGGAGGAGCTGCAGTTCTAAGATCTTTTGCCTCATTGACCTTACATCCTGGATATTGCACAATCAGACTTCTGGCTTTTTTTTTTTTTCAAAGATAAAGGAACATCTGAAGGGTACACAGTTTGCGTCCGATGACGAGGTTACCGATGCAGGGCACTGTTGTTGTCGTCAACAGCCGCAATCAATCATCTACGGCGACAAGCGGAGAGTTGTGCACAGATAGCGGAAGTGCATCACCACCGGTGAGGACCATTTTGAAAAGTTATGTGCACCTGGGAGAGAGGAGATTCTAAACTGTCATTTGAATGTAACATCTTTCAATTTAATCAATGAATAAAAAGTTACAGCCTAGAAGGCAAAAACTTATTGATCACCCCTCTATTATGTGTTAAAAGTGAAATGAAAGGATTTGGTGAGCCCTAAACCTTGCAATAACTCGATTCACGCAAGGTTGTGTGTGCATCTACCACAGTAGAGCCTACTGGTCCTTGAGTGCTTGCCAGTGTCCCCCCTTCGAAGCGCCGGAGGCAGGGTAATACAGAACAATCGCTATTCAGTCAGCGCCATAGAAACATATCTGCATTTACTTCTCCGCAGGTGCACGAGGAAATCAATCACTGTGATGTACACAAAACCTCAACGAATTTCAAAATCATTTCTTCTCAAACAATAGTCGAGAGGTCGGCAACCGGCGGCTCGCGGGCGGCATCCCGACCGCGAGAGAATATACTGGCCGCTACCCGGTACCATTATTGACCCTCCAATCCCCCCTCCCCCACCCCCTCCCCCTCTCCCTCCCCTCCACACACACACACACACACACGCACACGCACACGCACACGCACACACACACACACACACACACACACACACACACAACACTCTCTCTCTCTCTCTCTCCACTATCGCCCTGCACGTTCCCTCAAACCACGGTGCCTCAAACACACCCATAAACAGACATCGCGAATGCGACATGTGTTTACTGGCTCATAGCTACCTCTTAGCTATACTCGGGGTCAACTTTCTGTTGCAATAAAAAGAAAGGTAGAGGGGCAGAGCTAACGACTCTGTGCGATTGGGCCAAGTAGTTACAAACTTTTTTGGCTTCGGTTTAAGTTTGGGTTTCTGGCGTGACAGACAAGCATTTGCTACAGTTCAACTCTTCGTATGAGGATCGCGGCTGGGGTTACTCAACAGCGATCGCCGAGCATTCAGGCATATCCGTGTCTGTTTCCTTACGTTTCACTCCTTTCTAAACACAAGCAAACGTTTTGACTGAAGCACTCGGACCGACTTACAAGGCAAATTAAACCATGTTCGTTCTCGACGAATTTTTTTTTTTTTTTTCGTCTTGCGGCCGACGCTGGTAAGGGGCGTCGATTTAAGAAATACAGTGAATTTCATCTGTGCTGCAGTTTTGAGGTCATTGATACGTAAACTCTTCTGGTACTAAAAATTCACAGCGTGGGCGTGATATACCAAAATAGGAGCACGAACACGCTAAAGCGCAAACTAAAATTTCATTTGGATCGTGTTCAGTTACCGCTGGCCCTAGAAAAGGGGTGGGGGGGGGGGGGGGGGGGTGCTGCATTACAGCTCGGAGCACGTATAGCAAAGGCTCGTGCTGCAAAACTCACGGACACTGGACTCAATCCCCATCACTTCCCGCTTACACCGGTGAGCTCGGCAAACAACCGGTGTACGGAAACAATGGAGAGTCCCGGTTCCCTCTGTCCCACTTGTTCGTACACGTTGCGGACCACTTGTTTGTGTTGTTTGACAACTTTTGGTTGCCAAACTTCGCGAAAATTCTACGAGGCGAAGGCAGGAGCGAGCTGACAGATGGTACCGACGATACCCGCGGATGTACACGAAAAGGACGTCAAGTTTGCTTTGCAGGGCACTACGAGGGGCGTTCATAAAGTTCGTATTATCGGCACAAAAATTGGAAGAAACGGAACAAAACAGGCATCAACATGAGCGCGCGTCCCTCTAGTTTCCGCACAACATAAACATCGCATGCTATAGTAGCTTGGAACGCCGCTAGGGAGTCAAAACCAAAATGGCACCACCCGTCGGTGCCAAGCACACGCAGTGATCCGTTGGTTTCATTTGAAGGGAAGCAATGCCAAGGATATTCATTTCAATGTGGAAGCGTTGTTCAGAGACAACACCCCAGTTTATGACACTTTGGTTAAATGGCACAGACGCTTCCAGTATGGCCAACTAATAGGAAAGCATTTCAAGGACGGCGACCAAGTGATTGCTCAAGTGGAGCGATTCCTGAACACATAATACGAGGAGTTCTATAACCATGGCTACCGGCATGTGGTGAATCGCTGGAAAAAGTAGATAACCTTTGGTGGCGGACATGTAGAGAAAGTCTCAACTCCTACTCGAGTTTGATTGCTGAATCTCTATTCCTTCGTGACAATAATACAAACTTTATGAACGCCCCTCGTAGAAAACCTGCGGCGAACTTAACCCAGGTAGCTCCAATGAGCTAAAGAAAAAAAAAAGTCCTGGCACATCTTGACTAATATAAAAGTAACTTCGTAAAATCGAGGCGAAAATAAAATTATATTTTTTAATTTGTTACGATGCACACAGCAAATTATTTTGGTGTAGCTATATTCAGCTGCGCAGTGAAACGACGTGCTTCGGTTCTGTAGCCTAGGCTCCATTGCCACAGAAAGTTGATCCCAAGCATAGTTAGCTAGGAGCTTTAAGGCGTGTTCACACATACAGCGAAGCGCTAAGTTTATTTATTTATTTCAATACCCTCAGGGCCCAGGAGCATTACAGAGGGGGTGAACATAAAATATTGGCTCTGCATAAAATTCAAACAACAAGGCAACTTGCTTATAAATGTTAGTTCAGCATAATCCTAGCAAAAGTGAGTAGTTAGAGATTTTCTAAATAAATCTATCGATGCAATAGGTACTAATGATGCGGGAAGGTGTTTCCAATCAGATGACGTTCTAGGGATGAAAGAGTTGATGTAAGCTGAAGTTTCGCAATGAGGTATGCCGACTTTAAGTTTGTTATCAATGCGGGGAGAAATGAAGGAGGGGCTAATGAATAGTTTGTTTTTCAGTGAAGCGTTGGAATGATAGATTTTATGGAAGAGGCATAGACGAGATATTTTCCGACGTGAGGAAAGAAGAGGCAGGGCTAGGGTGGTTTTCATAGATGAGACACTTGCGGTGCGATGATAGTTGCAGACTATGAATCGTGCGGCGCGATTTTGCAGGGCTTCGATGTTTGTTATAAGCGTTGAGTGACCTGGATCCCAGATTGCTGCGGCATATTCCAACTTTGAACGTATTAAAGTCTTATACAAAAGAAGTTTTTAAGGAAAAGATTTTTTTTTTAAATATCCGAGCATTGAATTGGCGTTAGCGATTATATGATGAGAATGAGTTTTCCATGACAGGTTAGAAGTGACGTGAACACCGAGATACTTGAAAGAGGTTACAGATGCCAGCTGAATATTACAAATTGAGTATGGTGATGGTGATGTGTTACGACGAGACACCCTCATAGTTTTACATTTGTTAGTATTCAGAGTCATCTGCCATAATTTGCACCATTCCGATACCGCGCATAAATCAGCTTGAAGAAGTGCCGCGTCGAATTCGTTAGTAATTTCACGATATACTACACAATCATCTGGGAATAAGCTAATATGGGATGATACACACATTGCTAAGTCATTAATATAAATAGGAAACAGAAGGGGTCCCAAATCGGACCCCTGGGGAACACCGGAGGTGACGGCACTGAGGCAAGAATTTGCCTCATTGGTAGTAACAAACTGGGATCGATTAGTTAGGAAACATTTAATCCAGGACAAGACTTTAGGATCAATATTCAGTTTGTCAAGCTTAAGAAACAGTAGTTGGTGAAATACTTAATCAAAGGCTTTGCAAAAGTCGAGAAAGACGCAGTCATCCTCAGATCCACGGTCAAGGATGGAAAAGAGATCATTAGTGCAAGTAAGAAGTTGCGTTTCACAGGACAGGGATTTCCGGAAATCAAGTTGCGAGGGTGAAAAAAAAAAGAATTAGAATCTAAGAAACTAACTAGATCAGAGTAAATGATGTGCTCTAAAACTTTACAGTGCGTGCTGGTTAAGGAAATGGGTCGATAATTAAGAGGACTATGTTTGTTACCTGATTTATGAAGCGGAACCACCTTTAATATTTTCCAATCGTCCGGCAAAATGCCAAGGTCAAGTGATTGTTCGAACATTTTAGAAGGAAAACCGAAATGTAACTTTGTAGATTTAAGAAATTCAGAGCTCATGTTATCAACACCACTCGACGAGGACACCTTAAGATCATCGATTTGTTTAACAATCCCGTCATAATCAAAAACAAGCGGGTCCATTGAAAAGAAGTTATAAACAAGATAAGTGGGGCAATCAGAGTCAACACAAAACTCACAGCATACAAGATGCTAATAAGGCCTCTATTAGAATACGCATGTGAAGTCTGGGACCCGCATGTTAAATATCTCGTATCAAATCTGGAGCAAGTTCAACGGCGTGCGTTACGTTTTGTTTTTTCTAGCTATAGACGGCTGGACTCTGTGTCACCTCTTTATAAAAGGGCAAATCTACCCCTCCTTCAAGTGCGCAGGAAGCAGAAGCGGCTTAATCTTTTTTATAACCTGGTTCTAGTAAATAAGCAACAGTATATTAATGAGAGCATGTCGCGTATAACCCGCAACAAGCATGCTCGGCATGTGGAAGAACGGAAGTTTTCCAAGGACTGTCTTAGGTATTCGTTCTTTTTGCAAACAGCCCGAGAATGGAACAAGCTACCGGCACATGTCGTGACCGCTGAAACTCGAGAAGAGTTTAGTTCCCTTGTTTCAGAGATTTCTAACAGCAGTACCTAGAGTTGTCGTTTCATCGTGGTGTTGAATACGTGTTATTAATCTGTGCATTTTGAACGCGTGTATTTTTTTTTTTTTTTGTGTGTTGTGCAAATCCACTCCTATCTTGGTCCTGTGTAGGACCGATAGTATTTCAAATAAATAAATAAATAAATAAACATCACTAGAAAACGCTTTCACAAAAATATCATTTAGTACAGATGCACAGTGCTCGCTCGGAATATCTACACCGTCCTCCCCTGTAAGCAGTCTTGTACACGTTACTAAAAAAAAGTAATCGATTACAATTACTATTACTCTTGGCTAAAAAGTATTCGATTAGATTACTTGATTACTCGACGGCAAAAGTAATTGGGCATTACTTAAAGAAGTAATCGTTACTTTTTCGATTACTTTATTGTGTGAAGACACATCTTTAGCGCTCATATACAATGAACTACTTCCAACCTATATTTCACATTTGCACAAGTATTGAAGAAGAAAAACTGGTTCCCTCTTCGTGGTCGTTGCACCTTCACAATGCGGACACAAGCATAGAATTCGTTTGAAGAAGTTTAATGATTTGGGCGTTCGCCAGTGTGTGTGTGTGTGGGGGGGGGGGGGGAGGGGGTTCTAGATCTTGTTAAGCTTGAGCAAGGGTTGTCGCTCAAAGTTTGCGTCGCTCATTTTATTATTCTTATGTGGATGAGCTCGCATGTTATACAAAAGAGCAGCAGCTCCAGGCCCGACCACTTCTCAACTCGAAACATTGCTTGTCACAAAGACCACGTAGGGGAAATGGGGAAATATTTCAACTGGCTTTGTTATATTTTGCATCCGCTTTAGGCATTCTTCGGTTCTGGTTCTCCCACGGGCTGCGAGTAAGTGCTCTAAGCGGGATTTTTTTTTTATTTCTGTGTGTGTGTGCGTGAGGGGGCTAGTTTGAACGAAGGCCTTACAAAGCTACATTCTGCTCCCTCAAACGTCGCCCTGAATGGCCCTTGTCACGCACTGTGGCTTCCCTGGGGCTTCCCACTCCCAGTCCCAGCTCGAAAAAAAAAAAAAAAACGGACATTCCACAGAAACTGTACATAGAAAGGGATTGACCTCGTTTCCTACAGCTCCGCAAAAATCTTTCTTTTTTCCGTTCGAAAAAAAAAAAGCAAATTTTATTTTTGACATTTCAGAAAAAAAAAAACGTGGGCCGGGGGAAGGGGGGGGGTCCCTTGGAAAAATAGGAACGGTTACAAGTAATTTTATTACTTCAAAAAGTAATCAGATTACTCTTGTGAATACTGCCTAATAAAAGCAATCAACTGATTACAAAATTACTCCAAAAAGTAATCGATTACAAGTAATTTGATTACTTGTAATGCGTACGGTACAAGTCTGCCTGTAAGTGAGAGAACAGCATTTTTGGAGCCGTTCACGACACTCCAAAATTGCTTGGTGCTATTGGATAACATGGAAGGTAAGGTTACATTAAAAAAAAATCGTTTTGGCCTCTTTCACAGCATTCCTATAAGAGCTCGAAACTTCTTTATAAAGATCCCAACGAGCAGTAAGAGCAGAGGACTTCGCAGCACGGAAAAAACGTTTCTTCCTATAAGAAAGACGTTTCAGTGTGACATTAAACCAAGGAGACTGTGGTTTAGAAACAAAGGACCTACATGAAACGAACAATGTGATTAGAGAATTTACCTTATTTTTAAGCAAGTTCCAATTAATTTCGACCAAACGTTCTGAAAAAGAAAGTAGGAATTTATCCAGGAAGGCAGCTAACTCGTTATTCATTGCGTCGAAATTTGCCTTACTATAATCACGGAATTGCTTAGTAGTTTTATTCGAAATACGCATTGGAGTATGCAAGTTGAGGTGTAGAATGAAATGATCGCTGATTTCCTGGTAAGTGGGTTATGGAAGAGACGAGGCTAGGGTCAGCTGGAAAGAATTAGATCCAACACACCAACACAGTGGCTGTAGTATCGGTAATGCGAGTGGGTTCAGTAACAAGTTGAGAAAAAGAAAACTCAGAACAAAGATCAAGAAAATCGGAGTAAACGGGCAAATTGCAAGTAGTTGTTCGGAAAGCACCCGTCCAATCAATAAGGGGTAGGTTAAAGTCAGCCAGCACTAAAATGGGCGCAAGAGGAAATCTAGACAAAATTGTATTTAAAGTATCGTGTAACTTGGAGCAAAAGTCTGCGGTCGCGTTGGGAGGACGATATCACGCGCACACAATAACATTTCTATAGACACACTGCAAACGCACGCATACCAGTTCTAGTGATGTAGCACTACATGATAGCATTCAATGTTAGTTTTTATTGCGATCAAAACCCCGCCACCACGTCTATCAATTCGATCAGAACGAAAAAACCTATAACTTATCAAAATTTTCATAATCGCGGACAGCACTGGAAAGCCATGTTTCAGTTAAAGCGACAACATCACTATATGACGCATCAATAACATGATATCTCATCGCGATTGCGGATAACGCTTCTTATCTTAGGAAACAAAACTGACAGTGAACTTGGCATTTCTTTATCATTGATTTTCTTTTACTTCGAAGTTGCCGTTTCATCGAAGCTATGTCTGGCTAGTTAGGTGGTAGCTTCATAGACTTGGCAAGTTTCATAATTAAAAAGATATTGTTTATCACCTACGAATAGTTTGTCAACGTGAAGTTTGTAAGTACTTCCTGTGTATACGGGCGAAGTCTATAGCAGTTTCTTTCTTGCAAGCTGCACATTTCTCGGGAAATCCTCGCCAACAGAAATGTTTGTATTTTTTAGCTTGTAGGATGACCGTAGCACAGCTTCTTTATGTCTAAAGAAAGCAAACTTTACGACAATAGGTATTTTCTTATCTAGGTTAAACCTGCCAATCCGATGAGTCCTGTCTATTGTATCGGGGTTAATCTGTATGCCAAGTTTATCGTTACATACGTCCAAACAAGTTTCTCCGACTCGGCCCATGTTTCCCTGGCCGCGTCTTCTAGCCCAAAGAAAAGTAGGTTAGATCGACGGAAACGACTTTCGGCATCGTCCGAACGACGCTGAAGAAGTGCTATGTCCGAGAGAACGGATTCTACCCTTGTCTCAATCTCTGTTGTTGCGTTAATTTTTGATTTACAAATGGCCTTCGAGCGCTCATGTGGCGTATACTATACTCTGTTTCACCTTATGATGTACCGCAGGAAAGGCTACTAGCGCGAGCCCCTTGCTCTGGGCACATCCCGGCGGCACAAGCTCTCGTGACTTAAGAGCAGCTGCCAACGCTATGAGCTCGCGCTTGTAGCCTTCGCTGCGGTACAACATAAGGTGGAACGAAGTATAGCGCGTGACTTCGTTCTTATTAAGCGCGTGGTTATCGCTTCTTCGTCTCACCTTAGCATGGACTAACCGCGAAGGCTGTGCAAGCGCGAGCGGGTAGCCTTGACTGCCTTGACTGTAGCACCCGCTGCACGAGCGCCCGTGCAGCCAACGAGGCTTTATCCATAGCAACTAGCTCGCGCTTTTAGAATGCGCGGCTAACAATAGTCCATGCTAAGGTGAGACGAAGTAGCGCCTTGTTAGCGCTCCAGTAGCGCCTTGTTAGCGCTCCAGTAGCGCCTTGTTAGCGCTTCAGTAGTGCCGTGCTAGCGCTTCAGTAGCGCTTCTTGTACCGCGGTGCTGCGGATTACCGCGTGCACGGAGGTTCCGGTTCCTGTGGTTGGGTGTGCATCAGGAGCACCGTGGCGAACATGTGGGACGCTGAAATAGAAATGCGACAAATGCTCTTACATCCGCGATTAGTGCATATGTGTGTGGACGGCTTAACGCCCAGAAGAGCCTTCTGGGTGCGCAAAATCTTTCGCCACCGTTTTTGTTTGGCAATGTATTTTAATTAATTTTTTTTGGAAAGTATGCAGGACAGTTGGTAGGACGCTAGTGTGCGCATTCTTGTCACCGTCCTGCACAGGGAAGAGGATGTGAGAGGTAAAAAAATATTTCAGAAGTTCAATGTCCACACTTAATAAAACAATCAATAGAACCGCCAACACTTCAACGTCAGCCGCTGGAAAGGTGGTATGATCGTGATTTATCTTCATCCCAGAGGAAGAGGTCAGCTGTGCCAATGCCGTGGCGTGTGCCCTCTAGGTGTCCTGCGGCAACGCAGTTTTCTGGAGGTTCGGAAGTCTGGCAGGAGGGTGCGAAGATGACTAAGTCGTGTGCTGAGAATCTTGTCTTTTGTACTTGACGTGTTCATGTGGTGCTGCGCTTTCGTTTCTGTTCGGCCTTTCGTCACACTACAGGAGGTTTAGTAGCACTACAGGAGGCCTAGTAAGCCAGTGACCCCTAAGAAAGTAATAAAGTGCCTCAGAGCCCTGTCGTTGTTTGCTCTGGGTCCTCTAGCTTGGCCATAGCATTTCTTCCTCAGTGTTGCGAGGTAATCCGAGGGCGGTGTACCTTGCACGGAGCTGTGTTCTTTGGTCATCTAGCCTCGTGCAGTGCGCCAGGAGGTGTGCTGCGTCCGCCGGTACACTGCATTCTTCACAGTTGGGGTCGATGTGCCTCCTGAGGCGGTGCAGCGAAACCGGGGTGAATGCGCTTCCCGTCCTGAGACGGTGCAGCACGGCGACCGTCGCCCTGTCTAAGCCACATGGGATCCTGGTTGGGCGTTCCCCCGACGCGATGCCTGGGTCTGGGTGCTGGCTGGTTATCTTCCTCCGTATAAGGAGCTTGGCGTCTGCAAAGCGAGTAACCGCGGATGTCGGGCATGTGAGGTGCTTGTGTGCTTGTGATGCAAGCTGGTCGGCAATTTCGTTTCCAGAGATGCCGCAGTGACTAGGTAGCGACTGGAATGCCAGCGTGCGTCCTAGTTGTTTGAGTCTTATGGCATTATTCGCCACGACCAGCGCAAGTGGAGGAGCACGGTGAAGGCTCCCGAGCAGCGCAAGTGCAGCCTGGGAGTCGCTGAGGATGACCCACCTTCTTGTTGCGGTGTTCTTTGCGATAATGCCGCGCACAGCCAGGCCAATAGCGGCTAGCTCAGCGGTCGTCGATGAGGCGTGAAACAAGAGTTTCTCCGCGAGCCAGGTCTCTTCTGATTGGAAGTAAGCGGCCGCGGTGGCCGTCTTGTCGGTAGGATGTACAGAGCCATCGGTGAAGATGCGCGTCCAGCCGTCGTAATGCCGCTCGAGGTGGTGTTCGGCGAGCTGCCATGCAGTGGTAGTCGCTGCAGTTTTCTTGCTTCGCAGGTCCTCGATGTGGAGATCGACGAGGAGCGGGTCAGGTTCTTTGTGTCCTGTTGGGAGCTCGGGGATGATAGGTGGTGGGCCCGCGATGTCCACAAGTGTGGCTGCTTGTCTGCCAATTTCCGAATCTTCCCGTGCCGCGATTCTTCTCGCCAATGCGGTGGTAGAGAAGCAATTGTTCATTCGTACCATATGTGTCAAGGCTTGTTGCTGTAGTGCATTGGCGACGGTGTTGATGTTGGCCTCTACTAGTGTACGTTGTGATGACGCGCAGCGTGGGACACCCAAGCATACACGGAGTGCCACTCGTTGCACTCTTTCAATGTTTTCGAGTTTGGTTTTGCGGAGTGTAACCAAGGGCAATACGTAGAGAGGCCGTGCAAGAATTAGTCCTCTATACATCTGAAGCATCATTGCTTGTGTCGTGCCCCAGGTGTTGCCTCCTAGTAATCGGAGGATGTTTGTGTGTTTTTTCATTGCTTGGATGACACCTTGCACTGCTGACCCCCAGGTGAGCCTTTGGTCAATTTTCAGCCCGAGATACGTCGCTGTTGTTTCGATATTGATCTGCTTCGTGCCAATGAATATCTTTGGACCTGAACTTGTTGATTCTTTTTGGGGCATAACAGATAGCGACCGATTTTCGCCTAGATGTGTTAAGCCCGAGTTGTGCAAGTCTGTAGATGGTGTTCGTGATTGCGCGCTGCACTTCCCGCACCATTGTCGGTCTTCGGTGACTTGAGGACGTCGCCCATAGCGCAACATCATCCGCGTATACCGCCATGTTGATTGGGTAGTTGGGTTTTTCGCCTACTTTGGCTGCTGTGGGTAGGGAGGATATGGCTAGAGAGAAGAGCAAAGGACTTATAACACTGCCCAGTGGGACTCCTCTGACGATCTTTCTTGGTTCGCTGAGGAGGCTCCCGACACGGACACGCATTGTTCTCCCACTCAGGAAGGCACATACATACTTAGGGTTGTTCGTTTTCGGGTTTTATATATATTTAAATTCGGGGGGTAAAAATAGGGTGCTATTTTTCAAGCTGAGGATAGGGGAGAAATCGGGCTTTTTGTGGAAACATTCTGAAATTCGGGTTTTTTCGGGTTAAATTCTCGGATGTACTCAATAATACTTTTTTTTTATTGGTGCATATTACTAGTTTCTTAACGCTAACGCGTTAAAATTGGGGGTCTGTTTCAGGCTGGTAATTGGGAGGACATCAGGGTTTTCCAGCTCCGATTACCGTCGGTCGCTTCAAGGGAAGCACCGCCCACGGAATCCTTATTTCCCTCAGGTGTCAATAAAAACCCCGACCGTTCGAGGGACGGTTGTCTTCGATCAGATATTTTGCTATGGAATAAACCTGTTAAGTTTTCCCGATCTGTTTACGCGACTGACTAGCTCGGACGTTGTTCGTGAGAAAGGTCGGACGCCAGCGGGATGGCCATGCTACCCGAGAGACCCTCCTGGGCGTCGACACCTCAGCGGTCGAAGGGGGATTGATAGTGCATTTCACAAGCTGCGTGCAGCAGGGCCGAAGCTACGTGGCGTGTCGAGGCGGTTCCACCTGCGCAGGGGGGGGGGGGGGGGGGGCGGAAATGTTCCCCCGCGGCACGAACGCCTATTGTCGCTTTTCCTCTGCCGGCCTCCGTAGAATGTCACGGTGAGTTAGGCGCGCTTGTTGGGCGGTTGGTTGAGAGTGGTGTAGCGTCCATAGTGCTGCACGCAGCTTGTGAAATGAACTATAGGTCACTCTTGTCCCAAGGTAGGGTAGCTAGCGTGTCTGCACCGCAAACTCCGTGCGGCGTAAAAATAAATAGGTTGGTTATCTGGTTTTGGAATTCGGGGAGAAATCGGGTTTAACCCGATTCCCCTGAAACATGTTCGGGGTGTAAATAACGGGTAAAATCGGGTTTTACCCGAAAACGAACAACCCTATACATACTGGAATGGCCTTCCTCTTACGCCAAGTGTTCTTAGCGCTGAGATGATAATTGTGTGCGGAACGGCGTCAAAAGCCTTACTTACGTCAAGGAAGACCATCACTGTGGACCATTTTTGTGCCTTCGCCTGTTCGAGCGCGCTGATCATGTCCCCGAAAGCGTCAGCGGTACTTCGATGGTGTCGGAATCCCGCAAAGCAGTCGGGAAGCGCTCGCGTCGCCTCTAGGTGGTAAACGAGGCGACGCAGGACCATTCTCTCCATTAGCTTGCCAAAGCAAGATGTGAGAGAGATGGGCCAGTAGGATGTTATCTCCCAGGCAGGCTTGTTTTTCTTGAGAAGTGGTACTGTGATGGCTTCCTTCCAGGAATCGGGCAGCTGTGCTGTGTGCCAGATATTGTTGATGTATTTTAGCAGAGCAGGGTGGTACATTTCATCGATGTTTTTCAATGCTTGATTGGTTATGCCATCCAATCCTGGTGACGATTGGTACCGTGGAGATGAGCGCAGCGCAATTTGCAGCCCATGTAGCTTGAAGTCAGCGTCTGGGCTTTGCATTGGAGGTGCCGTAGGTTGGCAGAAACTTCTCCAATTCTGTGGAGCCTGGTCAGTTGTTGGTGTGGTAGGAGCGCTGGTAAAAGCGTCCGCCAATAGCTCTGCGATGTTGAGAGGTGTGAGGTTTCGTGCAAGCCCAATGCTGAGCACTGGTGTTCTTGGAGATGGTCGCCTCGCGAGTGCGTTTGCCATTTTCCAGGTTTTTCTCCCGCCGGCGCGCTTGTGAAGTGAACCGCAGAGGAGCCTCCACTGGCGTCGGGCTAGCTTCTTCCCGTGTCTCCTAAACTTTGCGTCTAACCTTCGGTACTTTAGGACGTCCTCGGGGCGGCCCGTGCGCCAGGATCTCCTCTGGGCCCTTCTTCTCTGAGCTCTTAGTTCGAGCCACTTAAGGTCCGGGTTAGGTCTCGAGCTGGGCACTTGTACAATCCGTGTTGCCGCTTCAAGTGCGTTCGAGATGATGTGCTCAGTAAGATCGATCCCTGACTTGAGTCGCTCATCGAGCAGTGCCCGGTATTTGTCCCAGTGAACAACGTGGCATGTTTTGAGCTTGGACTTCGGAAGTTTTTCTATGATGATTGGAACGTGGTCACTCCCCCAGCTGTCCAGTTGAGGTTTGGTGGGAAGTCGCAAGTTGGGCGATGTCAAGGTGAGGTCGATCACACTCCCTTGTATCCCGGCGCGAATGAATGTCGGTGTTCCGGCCGTCGTGTTTCTGAGTCCCATATTGTCAATGGTCTGTTGCAGGTTTTTCCCTCTATGATTCGTTTTAGAGTCTCCCCACGTTTCTGAATGCGAATTGAAGTCCCCCGCGAATACGATCGCATGTTTTGTGCAGGCACGTATCGCGACGAGAACAGTAGGATCCCAATGCCCTGAGTGATGTATGTAGCAGCAGACCAAGGTTAACTTGGTTTTGGCAATCTCCATCTCTACTGCTACGAATTCAGAGTTATCCGTGTTGAAGTCACTGAGATCGAGTTCAATCGGTGCATGCGAATTATGGACAAACAGGGCCGTTTTTGGGTTATCACTTCCATTTGATGGGGTGCCGTGGTAATAGATGTAATCGGATAATCGGAGAAGGTTCGGTTGTATTCTTGGTTCCTGAATAGCGAGCGCGTCGTAGGTGTTATCTTGCAGGTGCTTTTCTTAGTTCCGGTAAACGTTGCCGAATTCCATTGCAGTTCCACTGAAGGATGAACACTGACGTTTGGCGTTGGTTGCTTCTTGTAGTTTTCTTATTGGTGGCTGCCATTGCTTGTGTGGGGACGTTGACTGCAAGCTGCCGGGTCGTGCATGACTTTTCGGCCGTAACGCGCATGTTGGGAACGTAGAAGCCTGTTGTAGTAGAAGGCGTAACGCACTATGTGTAAGATGTCTGACAATCCGAGTCCCTGCTTAGCCATAACATTGACTGCATGAGCCATGATGTCGTCGTAGAACCCTGGAAGTCGTGTGTTCAATCCGTTACAATTACATTGGAGGGAAAAACAGGCATGGAGTTGAAGTCGAACTGTAGGTACTCTATTAGTGTCCCCTATCATGGTTTAGAATACGATAGAGATAAGAGACTCTAATGAAAGGATTGCTCTGATCACTTGATGAAGCGTAGATGATGATGATATTGTAGCCAATATTTTGCCTAGAGTGGTAAACACTAGCGTGATTATCGCTTTAAACGGAAAGCTGGGCTCCATTCCACTGCTTGCTTCGGTTGATACCAACGCACTTCGATCTGAAGGTGTGCGCGAAGCAATGGTTTTGATGCTTTGCTTCTCCCAAAATGATGATGTTTGGGGACCTTCTTGTGTGACTGTTGAGGCATCATCAAGAGTAGTGGTTGTGTTCCGGTTTTCAAGCGGAGGGAACTCTTCATCAGTTGCTGGTGGCACAGCCTTGATGCTGGTGTTCTGTTGATGTTTTCCTTTCGTGGACGGTTTCTTGCTTGTTTGTCTCCTAGCATGTATCGCCTCTTTTGCCTCACGAAATGTCGCATTGTGTTCTAGCTTATATCTTGTCACCTCTGTCTCTCTTGCCTTGATCGGACATTCGGCTGCGTTAGAGGCATGGTCTCCTTGGCAGTTCACACAACAGAGTTTGGATTCACACATGCCATCATGGCATTCTCCACATCAAACGCATACTTGTGATTCTGATGAGCACGCAGCTGCTATGTTGCCGAACTTGTGGCACTTATAGCATTGCAGGGGGCGTGCTCTGTAGGGAATGACCTCGGTTCTTACAAGGCCCACCTTGACGTGCTGAGTTGCCTATTTTCCTGCAAATGCTACCCGTACGACAGGCGATGTTTTGCCAAGTCGCTTAACTTGTACTATGCCGATAGAAGACTGAAGTTGGGCCTTTACGTCGTGCTCTGTGCAATCTAGATCAATGTCGCGTAGGACTCCAAAACAGTTTGAGCGGTCGTTCGGTATAAAAGCTTTGACCGGCACTGTGCAGAGCTTGTTTAGCTTGAGGAGCTCGGCTTTGAATGCTGGTCGTTTCACATCAACTGCAACGATGTTTCGGGCTTTGTTAATCCGAACAACAGTGACCATGGTTGGTGCAGCGTTGTTCAGGTAGTCTGTGAGCTTTAATTTGCTGAGTGAATCTACTTTGTGATTCTCAGTAGGGGTAAACAGTACGGTGCATCCTCCTTGCAGGTTGGCGCCATCCTTGGAAGATGATGCTTCGCTCTTGCTCGTCTTTCGTCGTTTCTTTCCTTGTACGACCTCGTATTCGCCGGTTTCAGATTCCATGCCGTCATCATTGTGAATGGACAGAATCGTCAATGAGGAGCTGTTGATTGCTTCAGAGTTGGTTTCCATTAGCAAAATTCCATCAACATCTTTCAAACACGTGCATGGACTTGCTCTTTGTCTGGTTCAAGGGCAATCTGTGTCTTCGGTTCCGCGGCGGACATTTCTGCAGATGTTCTCGCCTCCTCGATGGAGGCCCTTTGTGCATATGGATCGTATGCTTCTCTGGTGGTAGGCGATCGTGATAATCTGATCTCAGGAGCACAATTTACAGGCTATTGAAGTATAATTATAGAAGAACCCAAACGGGGTTACCCTGAGCGGTGTCGTCGTCGTCTTCGCCACCGAGATACCGACGGGTACCCGGCGAACCTTGTTCCTAGGCTGAGAGACCGAGACACAGAGCTCTTTCGAAGGCGATTATTTTTAACTGCGTGCCTTTGAAACCAGGGTCACGCATATCAAATATAAAGCGATGAGGTCGTACCCAATCAATTAGTCACTCAGAATCCATGACTCTCGATCGCCTGCCCGACCCTTTGCTTGGAGAGTGGCTCTTTTACTTCCTCTTCTTTCAATGCCAAAGGAAAAACAACAACAAAGGAATCAGCGTGCACGCGCTGTTCCGCAGCAGCAAGCACGGCACAAGGAGCGTGAGAGCGCTAACAAAGCGCTTCTGTAGCGCTAACAGAGCGCTGCTGAATAGACGCTTTCAGGCAGCTGTGCATGGGCGCCGCCATAACCGACCTTCAGTTTTTGTTTCCTCTTATTTCGTTCGCTTCACATCATCATTACCACAGCAGGACAGGTTATTGCCACTTTAGCTGCTACTGCGTCCTTCTCCCCAGCATATGCCTTTGTGGAGGCTCATCAACGCCCGCTTCAGTGGCTAGGAATCTCGGTAAGACAGGAGAAGGTCGGCAATGGCGGCTCACTCTAGCGCGAGTCGAACGCGTGTTTAAAGCGTCTATAGGGCTGAACTCCATGGGACGAATTATGTGACGAATAACTGGCGAACGCCGCCCGACGGCACGCTCGTTTTGCGCGCGACGTAACAGCCACTATGTTGATTCCACGCGCAGAGCAAAAGCCGCCGGCCAAAATTCGTCGGTTATTCGCAGCATATTCGTCCCATGGAGTTCAGCCTTAAAGGTGTATCCACACGACGGACCGGGCCGCGGACCGATTGATCATGTGATGCGCGGCCCGCGGGCCACCCGGCTGCAATGAGCATCCACACGGCGGACCAAAAAAGCAGACGACAGAGCGAAGGGGCCGGTCTAACCCTCTATCTCACAGCTCCGCCAAACACATGCAGCGAGCTGCTTTGAGGCTATTTGTAAGGAGCCAAGATGGAGGTTGAACGAAAGAGACGTTTGGCCGCGGTGGCCCTGGCGTTGACTATTGAGGACGAGGAGGACTTAAGTAAACCGAAAAGGGCAATCCCACAGAGCGGGGAATTTCTCCACGAGCGCGATGAAGTAAAAAGTTGCATCGTCGCACCATGCCGCCATCGTCGCACAACAAAAGGTTCGTCTTTTTCGTCTTCAACAGTTGGCGCCAAAAGAAAACGACTTTGGATTTGAATTCCAATCCAGACAACAAAAGTCAGCTTGTTGCCAGACTTAGCGCTTCAATTATACTAAAAACGCCATGGTCCGCCGCCAAGGTCCGGGCAAGAAAAGTCGCTTGGCATTTCTCAGAAGCGCGGGCCGCGGACCGCCGGCGGACCTCGAACACCGGTGACGTAAGATCACGTGATGCGCGGCCCGCGGACCAAAACAGCAATTTGGTCCGTCGTGTGGATACACCTTAACCGAGCGCTACGTCACGCGCTAGGAAGCGCCCCATGAGCGCTCCTTCGAGCGCTCACGTAGCGCTAACTTAGCGCTCCGCTGTATGTGTGAACCGGCCTTTAGTGTGGATGTTCGCATTTTGGAAGGAATTGTTGAACACCAAAGATCTTCCGAGAAGGAGTCTCGGGCAATATTTCCGTCCGTTTGCCTACATTAACACATCTTCGTTCTAATGCGAAAGCATTAACTATCCCATGGAGCGAAACCAGCAACGTCTGTAACCGCAAAAAAAAAAAAAAAGAAAACGCGAAAGAAATGTTATTTTTTTTTTATTGGCTGAGCAAAACGGCTCCTATTAGCGGCGAGATGTTTTGGTGGCGCCCTCCTGTGGTTCCCCCTTGTGACGTCATTACCTTGCAAACAACAAGTTCGATGGTGTTTGTTATTAGCATGGTGGAAGCTTGAAATCATTGCGCTCTCAAAGGAACACTGCCAACACCGTCAAAATTAAAGTTCTTTCATTCCTCTTATTTCCGTCGATGATAAATCCCCTTTCCGACGTCATAGTCAGCGTTCGGCCAATCGTGAAAGGCCGACCACAGCGACGCTTTCGGTCGCGCACGGGGCTAATAGATAGCCATTGGCGGCCGCTTCACGAGAGACCGCGCTTGACCGCCGCTCTCACACGAGCGGTGAAACTGGGCGGCGCGCGCCCAGTTTCACCGCTCGTGTGAGAGCGGCGGTCAAGCGCGGTCTCTCGTGAAGCGGCCGCCAATGGCTATCTATTAGTGGTGCAAAACTATCGATAGTACTATCGATAGTATCGATAGTCGCCAGAAATCTGACTATCGATAGTAAAAAAAAACTATCGATAGTACTATCGAGAGTCGACTATCGAAAAACTATCGATAGCACTATCGATAGTCGACTATCAAAAAACTATCGATATTTGACTATCGAAAAACTATCGATAGTACTATCGATAGTCGACTATCGATAATACTATCGATAGTAGACTATCGAAAAACTATCGATAGTACTATCGATAGTCGACTATCGAAAAATAATCGTTAATCGACTATCGGAAAACAATCGATAGTCGACTATCGTAAACCTATCGATAGTACTGTCGACAGTTTACTATCGATAGTTTTGCGAAACTAGTAGTTTCCGTCGCTCCCTCTTCTCTTTTTCTCGCTTTATTTATTCAAATGGGACAGCAACTAGCCCAAGCACATACCATCCCAACTTTGGTTCAGCTTTCAATGACATCAGTGACACCGAAGACGGGGTTTTGGGCGAAGAGAAGAGGAAGGGAGACGAGCGGCGGTGCGGCAACTGTGTTCGCTCTAGTAACGCAAAACTATCGATAGTATCGATACTCGCCGGAAATCTGACTATCGGTAGTAAAAAAACTATCGATAGTACTATCGATAGTCGACTACCGAAAAACTATCGATAGTACTATCGATAGTACTATCGATAGTCGACTATCGAAAAACTATCGATAGTCGACTATCGAAAAACTATCGATAGTACTATCGATAGTCGACTATCGATAGTTCTGCGATACTATCGATAGTTTTTTCAAAACTATCGATAGTATCGATAGTCGATTTATCGATAGTTTTGCATCACTACTATCTATTCTGTATCCACCAACGTTACTAGAACAACCTCAGTTTCACAGCTCCGCTTGAAACATGAGCTTTGCGGCGGTTGCCAGAACTAGTGTCGCTGCGGCCAGGTGTTGGTTTCGGTTTCTCCAGCCGCTCAGCTAAGTATCCGATGGACGCTCGTCTGCTTCGTTTTGCTTGTTTTACGCTGCCTTCGCCATTTCGTCTTGCAAGATATCTCAGTTATGTGTTCTTTGTAGATTAGTTTCAACTCTGATAGGACGCGCCATGCCGACCTGTTTTGCGCCGGGGTGCAAGAGTGGTTATTCCAGCGATGCCTCAGCTCAGCGCCATTTTTTTTTTTTTTTTTTTTTTGGGGGGGGGGGGGGGGGGGGGGGGGGGGCCCGCCGAGAGACCCTATTGAATTCAGAAGGTGGGAACAAGCTCTGCACAGAAAAGACAGGAAATTTACTTCAAAGTGTAAGGTAGCACTAACGTCACGTTGTTGGCGGTAAAGATGTGATTCTTCCGCGCGGGAAGTGGCAGCAAGCACCGGGTGCGATCCCACGTTTGTTTCTCACGCTGCCGGCGCACATCTCGAAACCCAAATGCTTGGCGAAGAGGAAATCACCCAAGAAACGCCCTACACTATGTGTGAACTCGTGGTTGAGTTCGTCATCGAAGGATTCCTCGGATGCGCTTAACACCCTTCAAAAAGACGCGATGGAAAGCTCGAGTGCCAATGTTACTCTTACATTGGATCATTTATCAACTGTCACTTTACCGTCAGGGCAGTGGATCTTTGACCGATTGGATGATAAAGTGACAGGCAAGGGTTCTGGAATATTCTACACCCATTGCCTTGTGGAAGGGGACCTCCTTGTGCGGAAAACTGTTGTTATTGACGAGCACTTGGACGCGTAGGGAATGGCTACGGCAAGCGTCACAACCAGCTGTCATATAATATCAAGGTTACTTCTGACGTCGAAAGTGTATTGAGGCAAGTAGATGAACTGAAAATTTGTGAAGGCGTAAGCACAAACCACTCATGCAATGAAAGAATGCACCATAAAGATTGTTTCGTTTTGTCACTATGGCAGATCTGCCCCAAGTGCCCGAGACTGCGTAGAAACATGCTGCAAGCGATGCAATGAGACCAAAGGAGGAACGTTGGCAAGCTGAAGACGCGCATCCTAAGGAAAGCTTTACTCCGAGCTGCAGCAGCCCGCGATAAAAAAGAAGAGAGAGAGGTCTTGGAGGCTAGAGGAGGAACTTGAGAAAGCTTCAGAGGAGTGTGTCGAGAAGTATTTAGGTGACCTGCCATCACTGCAACGGCTCTCATTAATGACGGTATTTTGACAGATCAAAGAAAAAGCACCATGCGGAACGAGGTACAGTGCAGAATGGTTGCTCAACTTCATGCTTGTCAGAATTGCAAGTCTAAGGGCACACAAGCTGCTAAACGACCTCAAAATGCCGCCACTGCCAAGCATGAGCCGTTTGACACAGATTTTAGAGGGCATAGCATGTAAATATGGCTTCAATTTCATATCACTGGAAGCTATAAAAAACAGAGGCACAACAAAGCTCAGCACCTGACGTTTGGAACTCTCATTTCCAATGAGATAAAACTAAAACAGTGGTACGACTTTAACAAGTCAACTTACAAAGTCGACGGTTTTGCTGCTTTCTGAGAGCGCGTGGTCGGCAGCCGGCCGCAACGCCGGCAATAGCGAAACGTGGCCGTCTACGCCTGTACACCGCAGACGAACTAAAGGAGCGGAAGAACGACAGTCATGCTTTCGTATTCGCAACTCATAAGAAGTGCTTAAGTGTCCTCGAAAGTTTTACGATTTTTTTTTCCTTTGCACATTGCTGGGAATTTATGTCAGTAGTTTGTATCTTCTATAGCCATAAGCTAATTCCCCCCCCCCCCCCCCCCCTCGGGCCAGTTTTCTGTTCGTCCCGCTCCGCCTTCCTTTGGGCGATGCGGCCTGCTGCAGCAAAAGGTTGCCGACCTCTGCAGTAGTCTCTCATATGTGAGCTCAGGAAATCAGTGAAGAACGCGTTTTTAAGTCAGAACTCTCTTTGGGTCTAGCCAAGCATTATGCTGCTTCAATATAGATTGATGGCCTAGTTGGTTAAACATCTGAAAAACAGTTAAGGCAAAAGACAAGGACAAGTAGAAAGAATACTCAAGTAGACTGAACTGGACAAGCGATTGCTCAGTCTTCTACTTGTCCTGGCCTTTCGCGCTAACTGTTATTGTTATCCTGCTTCCCCTCTCACATCCTTCACGCGCTCGCACAGAAGTCGATGTACGGAGATTTTGGAAAAAAAAGATGAGTAATAGGACTGTAATTACTTGGACGTGTAAAGGTTGGCGACAAAACTGAGATGCGTGATTTCCACGCCCTTGGTTAATGCCGTAGTGCCCGATGTGTAGCAGATCGCAGCCAGTGTATTTGCAGGGTCCGGAACGTCCACTTCAACAAAGCTGCTCTCGTCAGAGGCTGGGAGTTTCGACACGTCAATAAACCCTGGCAGCTCGCCGTTCATGAGAGACCCTGTAATGGAAGTAAACATAAATAACATGAAACCTTAGCCTATTGCTGATTTCAGTAAAAGTTAATGTAAAAAATTCAAACTAAGTGAGCCAAACATTTTACCTTTAGATTTAGACTTGTTTGTTCTTGTAAATTGAGAACTTTTTTGGCGTTCTTGAAATCAGTTTAGAAGGTGGTTACATCACCGTCCTTGATATGCGAAAGAAGTTCGTCTAAAACAAAATGTTCGATAAACTATTAATGCGAAAGTAACCGTAGAAGCAAAAGAAAAGGACGCTGCTCCCCAACGGCCATAGCCGTAGTCGCCCCTGAAGAAGAGGCCGAATTGGCCTCGAAACGTAAGGTCCCTATAGAAGGCTTGTTGCTGTTTGAACTTTTTAATAAATACTTACTCCCAACCAGACAGGTCTCTGGCAAATGTTTACTTTTAAGCTTCGGTTTCAGTTTAGAGCAGTTGCGTTTTTTCACTTTATTAAAATATTATGTACACTGTAGCAAAATATTGATAGGTAATCTTTTGACACCATAATGAATCGCCTGGCAAAAATAAAAACAGTTTTTGGGGAGTGTCAATCTGTCTTAGAACTTGGAATACATTTTAGCGCTCAAAAAGAAGGACAGAAAGACGAGAATCAGACACCACAGTGCGTTACTAACAACTGATTTTATTGCATGAAACGAGACTTATATACCATCCGAGTTCTGATATCGCCCCATCACTAGCCAACCCGAAGCCAGGCCACGGCATTTAGGAAACGCGCGTTCCTTGTCAAGTAGATCAATTGTGGTCACGCTGACCCTGCTGCCCCACCCTTCTTAATCTCATCTGCCTCGACTATCTCCCTCACAGTTTTTTCCTTGTGCCTCGCCCGAATCTCGCACTCGGAAAACAACGGCACACGACTTGCAGTGCTGCAAGGTCTGTGCCGTTGTTTTCCGAGTGCGAGATTCAGGCGAAGCACAAAGGGCGCGGCCTGGCATCGGGTTGGCTAGTGATGGGGCGATATCAGAAACTCGGATGGTATATAAGTGTCGTTTCATGCAATAAAATCAGTTGTTAGTAGCGCACTGTGGTGTCTGATTCTCGTTTTTTTGTCCTTGTTTTTGAGCTCTAAAATGTATTCCAAGTTCCAAAACCAACTAGTCCAACAATCTACTCTACTGTCTTTAGAAACTCTGAAATGAAAAAAAAATGAATAGAAAAAGCTTTTTAAAAAAACTATTTTTTTCACGCAATTGTTTTCCGCAATATTTAAGCCGTTAGGTGCAATTTATGATGACGTAGCCCACCATAGGCCCAGTACGAACGTAGTTAACTACGCTGCATCTCTCGGGTCTCATTGGTTGGAGAAATGATTGACGTGTAGATTGTTCGGTATAAAATTGTTTCTCCGTTCTATTGATATGTTACGTCTGAGAAACAAATAATAAAAATAAAGTCATTATTGTTTTCAAATATATCCCGAGATTGCCTTTCCGCTTCGGTTTCAAACGACAACAAACATGGCTACCAGTATTTGCGACGTGCTCAAGGAGCGTAACTGCTCGTTTATTTTTAGGAGTGCGAGTCGTTTAGCGTTCACCAAGGTGTTTAGAGGAAGATCTCCTCAACCGACCCACAGCCTGGGCGAAATGGATTAAACGCCATTTAAACTGACCGCCTAAATCGGTTTCTAAACTTATCGCGCTGGGATTTACTACAGAGCTGCCTGAAGTTGGTGATAGCTTTCGCTAAAATTGTGGAAGAAATGCCTTGTCTGAGTCAAAAAAAACCAAAAAAAACTATGCTCTTCCTATATTTACTATGAGCACTAAAAAATAATATCTGTCACTGTGGCGCTTATTTGGACAAAGTGAAGTAAAGAATAGGTGAACCAATTATATTTTCTTTCCATTTCACAAACATTTCAATCGTAGTACACGCCAAAATAGCCCATAACGATTTTCTGATGATTTTGAGACAAAAGGCTTAGCGATAATTGTTTTCATAGACAAAGAAGTTTTTATTTGCTTTACTCCGGAGTTTCATGTATTAATACTCTCAATTAAAGAATACACCAGTTTCGAGCACCTCTGTAGTAAATCCCAGCGCGATAAGTTAAGAAACCGATTTACGCGGTCAGTTTAAAAGGAGTTCAACCCATTTCGTCCACGCTGTATACAGCGAATCCCGGAGAAAAGCTCACCGGAGAAAAGCTCACAGGAGATAAGCTCACCGGAGATAAGCTCACCGCAGAAAAGCTCACCGCAAAACCGGCGGATGCGGAGAAAAGCTCACCGGCTATTGAGCGTATGCGGAGAAAAGCTCACCAATTTTTTTTTCTTCTTTTTATATGGAGGCTGTTGGATCATGCGTAACCTATAATCAATTTATTAACATTAAAATTCGTCAGCTTAGTAAAAAGAAAATATCCTTTTTTGTAATATTTGTTAAGCTTATTGGGTATATTTAGATTTCGGAGTTTTTGGTTTAAACCGATAAAAACCGATAAAAGTACGCCGAATCCATTTTCGGAAATTCGGTTTTAACCGAAAAAGGTCAGTTTGTAGGTTCGGCGTTTTCGGTTTAAACCGATAAAAACCGATAAAAGTACGTCGAATTTATTTTTTAAAATTCGGTGTTAACCGAAAAAGGTCACTTTGACCTTCCAGTCGTATCGCAGAGCCGTGGCGAAAAAGTGGAACGATAGTGTCTATCGAAACGTGTCCGAATGTATGGGATACACGGATGCCATCACGACGTTATTGTTTAATGTGCGCATCATCAATCGGAACGTAAAGTCCGAAATGCCCCATGACTTCGCCATGTACGAACGTGTTTTCAAACTCGTTAAAAGGGAGACTGACTTAGTGCAAGCTCTGCAGCCAGAGTTTAGTGAGTACACGAAATACGTTGAGCTTCCAAACGTCGCACCGTATCTCTTTTAACGGTCAGATTTGGTTGATTGGCCGATTTTGGCTTAGGCAGCGCTTCACCTCCTCTGCCTGCCAGTGTCCAGTGTTATTCGTGAAGCTCAGGGTCATATTGCCGCGCGCGCAGCTGGCCAAGTAGGCAGCGCACGCGTGGCCCAACGGTTATCGTGCCTGCCTCCCACGCGAAATGCCGGGGTTCGAATCCTGGGAGGACGTGCGCGCACATCTTTTGTTTAATCCTGCATTTAGTGTTTTGGTAGATTCGAGAACCGTGTTGCTGATTCAAGGGTAGAATGTTCGACACGCCGAACCTTCTACGCCGGTTGTTCCAGAAGCCAGGGTTGGGCAGTATCGCGATACTGCCCAAATACTACAAATACTATCGCGATACGAATGTATCGCGATAGTATTTCAGAAATACATTTCGTATCTGTATTTCTGTGTCGCGATACATTTTTTTCACCAGTATCTGTATTCCTGTATCGAAATACATTTTGAACGTTCCTTTGTATCGCGATACAATCAGGGTGAAATGTATTTCGTTACATGCCTTGAGAAATACTCCCCCCCCCCCCCCCCCGCGAAAAAAAAAATAATAATAAATATCCGAGCATTTTTTTTTTAATTTCTGAGGGCCCCAGGGTCAAGGAGATGCTGGGGCATTGTTACCATGCTGACCAAGGTTCCTTCCGATTCTCCTAACTACTTTTCTATGCGTCCTCTTCTCTCTTCTGAGAAGTGTTGCGTAGTCGGGGTCTCGAACCAGGTGGCGTGCCAGGAGTGGAGTCAGAGCATCTTGTGCCGCGGGTCCTTAGGTATAGGTTTCTTGAGTAATTGTTTGCCGGCATCCAAAGCCTGCTGCTAACCGTCTCTCTTGCCCTAGCGTATACAGTACAGCCAGCCGGGAAAGCTGAGTCACAGTTCGTTGCAGCACGAGCCTGGCGGTGGTTGACTTGAAATAGTAGGATGACTCATGCAGGGAAGTTCAACCCATATTCGAATGCGTCTGCGGCTGCGCCCCTAATATTGCACGGCTCAGGGGTGCGTCATCAGCCGACGTGAAAGTGACCCGCTGCTCTGGTGATCCGAAACCCAGGAAGGAGGTCAGACGTGGCCCCGCTGTTCCGACCCGGACTTCGTACAAACTGCGACTCGTCTCAAGCGCGGTTTCTCAGAGAGCTCGCACCTGTGCCGGCAATATCAGGTCGCAATCCACGAGGTCTCTATTTGGAGTATGCAAGGCGAAACTTGAGGACTGAAATCTATGCGTCGGTGGCGGAGGGTCGGCAGGAAGGAACAGGAATGCCACCGTATCGTTTTTTCAACCGTAATAGAAGATAAGACATGTGTTCCAGGATGCTTCAGGTGGCCCATCATTCTCGAAAATCCTGCACGATATTCAACGAGGTAACCTACAACAAAAGTACGTATGGTCCTTTCATACAGCAGCGTGGTAAAGTTTCATGTTCAAGGCCAACCCCGCAGATAAAGAATACCAGTTCATTCCACCGTGACGTCATGTGATAAATGTTGACAGGGGCGTCCTTATTGAACAGGGGCGTGGTGACGATTTGATGGGATTTAGGATGACACAATTTATTTAGAGGTCGAAGTTTTTCACATCCCTCGTCAGAAAGACAGGATGTCAGAGATTGCATCGCGGTCAGTCCTTGATGGAACGTTTTTTTTGAGCCCATTGAATACTCCTCGTCGTCCGAAATCACAACCTTCAAGGCAAAGTGCCAAGCCTACGGGAAAGTAACTTCAGGTTCAGGATCAAAACCTTCCACTTCCTACTTCAAGCTTCATCTCATTTGGTGTCTCAAATAAAGTTGAAATATGTATTGCAGTATCAGTATTTCTGTATTTGTATTTCTGCCCTCCCTAAAATGTATTCCTGTATTTGTATTTCCAAATACATTTTGCCTCTATTTGAAATGTATTTCCGATACGTATCGCGATACACTTTTACAAATATATTTCAGTATCAGTATTTTAATTACCATTTTAATGTATCCCAGTATTTGTATTTCCAAATACATTTTTGAGTATTTCTGCCCAATCCTGCCAGAAGCCCACGCGTGTACAAAAGGGGCTCCGCGTGGCAAGCCAGTTTCAGTTTCGCCTCAGCGTTCGATCTCGCTGCTTCGCCGCCTTCGACGCCTGCGACGCTCTGTTATCATTCATTTTCCTTTTATTTTTGGGCACAAGTTCGCCCCATTAAACGTTCAGTTTACTCAGTCATTCGCCGCCTCATCACTTGCCATTTGTGTCAATATTACCAGGAAAGAAAAAGTGCGGATCAACGAGAACCTGGAAAACTACGTCTGTGTTTACTATAATAAGATCACGTAATCCTGATGTAAAGAAGGTGAAGTTCCATGTTTTTTGGGCATAGGCTTCATATCTGACTTGTCTGTACTTCTGTGCTTTTTTTTTGTTTCTTGTTTCTTTTGCAGTTGCACACTTTTGCCAAAAGTGTCCATTTCTTTTTCGATGTATCTGTGCCGTTATTCTTTGGGTGATCACAAATATCAGAGCTACAAGGATCATCTGATCCGGTGTCCGTTGGTGTACATTTCATATTCACCGAAAAAAGGCGGTAAACATTTGTGGGCATAAATATACACCGAAAAAAACGAAAATTGAATTTTAAAATGAACACCGAAAAAAGTACGCCGAATTTTGAAAAATAAAAACCGAAACGCGGAACCATAGGTATATTGCTCCCAAATTAATAATTGCGGGCGAGAGTTTTCTATGGCTTACTTCGAATCCCGGAGAAAAGCTCACCGGAGAACAACTCACCGGAAAAAAGCTCACCGGAGATAAGCTCACCGGAGAAAAGCTCACCGCAAAACCGGCGGATGCGGAGAAAAGCTCACCGGCCATTGAGCGTATGCGGAGAAAAGCTCACCGATATTTTTTTCTTCTTTTTATATGGAGGCTGTTGGATCATGCGTAACATATATCAGTTTATTATCATTAAAATTCGTCAGCTTTGTAAAAAAGAAAACTGTCCTTTTTTGTATTATTTGTTAAGCTTATTGGGTATATTGCTCTCAAATTAATAATTGCGGGCGAGTGTTTTCTGTGGCTTATTCTGTAGGCAACGAAAGCCCAATTCAAATTTTCATGAACTTGAAGAACAGGAAAAAGTTCGAAAACTTAATAATGTCTGCCTAAAACCTAAAAATCAAAACTGTAAATGTCGAACATTCGAAAGTGCATGCGCAACAACGCGGTACCTGAAATTCTTTTTGAAGCTTTTGTTAACCTTTGAAAATAGGACAAAACAGTCAGTAGGATATCGCAACTTTTTTCTTTCACGGAGAAGCACGTTTTCTAGCCGTTCGTGCTGGTGTTTCCACACGTTGCCTCTGTGTGATAGTGGCTTTCTACGGCGAGCCACCCATGACCTTCAGAGCTGCACACTGGCACCGTTGTTACTCGTTAGTCTTCTGTAAGGTACCAAATAGGGCGAGTTGGTAAACGTTATACATGACAAAAACCACTCAAACGACGACGACGGAGTGAAGACAACAAACACGACAGGGCGAATCTGTTCTCGCAACTAAAATTTTGTGAGTGAAATTAGCAGAAAAAAAAAACAGCGTAGCCGACACTGATTACATCAACAAACACCTACTTATCTATTAGGCACTACACAATATTTGAAACTGAAACGGTTCACACACCGCTATTCATATTAGCTCGCAAAGAACAAACATCTTTATTTGACAGAGCTATAGCGAGGGCACCCTGCCAGTTGTCAATAAATTGTTGTCTTTTTTACCGGTGTACGATGTTCTGATTTTATACTTGTGGCTTTATTAATATAGACCTTTTCGGCCTCCGTCGCATGGGCGCTGCCATCTTGGAACCACGTGACGCGGCCGCCATAAGGTGGCTTCAACTCGTCGCTCCTCTCTCCCCTCCGCGCCTTGGCGAAGGCGCGGCATTCGCGTTTTTCGTCGCGTTTCACCGCGTTTCTCGCCTTATTGAAAATTGCCGCCCGATGTTTACATTTACAACTTAATTGCATGCCATCATTATGTGCACGACTACATATGCAGTTAATTTTGTAACCGATTTTGACTATTTTCACCGTCGGCGTACCGGATACGCGTGAGGAGGGAGGAGATACAGAAATCAGCGTCAGACCTGGTGCATATTGAGCCCAATTATTTATGACAACTTAAATTTACACAGTGATAGTGGCGAAATATTCGAAATAAGTATAGTGCAATGTATATGTATAATCGCGCATTTAGAATCTTAAGGAATGTGACCAAAATACTACGCAGCATATGAAGCTATGTGTGTTTCCTGAAAGCCTCCGGCTTTGCCTTCATAACAAATTTAAATAGTTGTTTTTGATTATATAGGACATATAAGATATACAGGTGACGAACGTTTAATTCACATTTTATCTGAGGCTTGGGATAATGGTAACGTCCCCATCGGGCGATTTGTTTGTGCACGACATTATACCTAAATCTATTAGACGGTCTTAAATCATTTTTGCAATAGAAACGTTTGCTTGATTTGTTTATTTATGAATTTAGAAAAACTATACTCTATGCTCGGTTACATATCTGCAGTTATTAAAGGGTGTTAACATTTTTATACAAAACCTAATTAATAAATTTTATTTACTTTAAACACAAAGACCCCTGTGACACAGGCAGCTTGAGAGTGCCTAGGGCTCGCATTGTGATGCCGAAAAGAAGCCATCTACATGGAAATCACCCAAGTTCAAAGTTGTTGATTTTAAATCGCATCGATTTGCATGGAGATCTGTCATGAAGGTTCATGAAGTCGTGCCTAGCATTCGACTTCAACCAAACGTATGAGAGATCACTTCTCTCGTAGCCTTAATTTTATTTGGCAAAGTTTGTACAAAGACAAAATTTCAGATTTCAATTGATGGGCCTCACTTATCTCATGTGCCAAGCACGTCGTAATCAAATGTCAGCAAAAACAAATAGTTCATTTCTAACGCCAATGTTGTTAAATGCTCTTAATAAGTACTTTAGCAAGGTCAATAGCTAAAGGAATTTTCCACCCGACCTAGGACGCAAACCATCGAAATATATTTCGTGTACTTAATTTTTTTTTAGGGGCGAAGCTCCTTAGGGGCTAGCCATCCCTTAGCAAAAAGAGGCCGTACTTGAAACGAATTGGAATATATTGAATATGAATATTCATTTTGTATTCATTCTGTATTATTTTGTCCGCATTCGAAATACGCACGTAATGTATTCAAAATATATCATAAATATTGATCAGAAAATATTTTAGATATACCATAAATATAATTCCTTCCCCCTCAATATGGCATTTGTGTCCTAAAGCGGCTACACAATTTTTTTTTATTTTTTTGTTAGTAAATGCATTTTTGTGTACTATTTGAAGACTCTACTAAATACATCCCACAACTACACATCAGAAACGAACACAAACACAAAGACCACGACGCACTGGACACCTGAATCACAGTCCCGTTGACTGCTCTAGAGCCTTATATAGCCTACATATTTAAGGTAATCATTTGGCCGGTGACCAGATCTGCACTTATTAAGGTTCTAAGTATTCTATCTTCTCCTAGGGAGTCTGTCAAATGAGAAACAGTGTTTTGAAGTTCGTGGACGATATCTCTTACTAAAAAGCATTGGTACAACTAATAATAATTTGGCGTTTGGCGCAGTCGCTAAAACAATATCCACAAAAAACGGCTTCTAGAAGAAATGTTATTGCTTCTCTGTATAGCACCACTCAGGATGAAGCGAGTCAAGCTAGTTTCTTCACTTTAAAATAGTAATTTTGCTTTTCTTTACTAGTTGACTATTTAATACGGTCATTAACGTCACTATATTAAAGTCACTACTCACATCCCATACAATGGCGAGTATACACATTCAGTGAACTAACGCATGCGCTAACACAATTTCACGACAAACATATCTGCTCACTGCTCTTGCTGAAGCTTTCCAGCATCAGCAAGTATTGTGGTTGTAGTTCCCGAACCCCGTTTGTGATTGGTGTGCAAGAAACTCATCAGGTGTGTTCTTGATAGAAAAAAAAAAAAAACAATAACATAAACTTCTCTGATTCATCAGTTTGATGCTGCACAACTCAATTGACAAACTAATCAAATGTTGTATTTAGGCAGTTCAATGTACTCCACATCTGCTTGAAGTGAATTTCTGATAGGCTAAGCTTTTCATACTTTGGTAGTTTAAGTCAAACTACCAAATTATTGCAGTCAAAACGTACTTAGGGTATAACAGAACAGTATTTACGATTTCTAGGTATTTTAAGAGCATTCTGCACATATTTTTGATCGCTGCATTTTTTTAGGGTTGTAGTATATTTTGCATGAAATAAACTAATAATTTAAGAAATCTAATTAAAAGGTATTTTGTGCCTACTAATTTAGTATTTACATATTTCAGAACGCATGAAGAGGACTTCAAATGTAGTTTAATAAAGGCATTTTAAAACTATTTTCAGAAATATATTTTAGAACTAAGTAAAAAAAAAGAAGTGTGTATTTTCGGTATATTTTTTGTGTACTTACAATTATGAGCTGTACTTCAAATATACTCAAATTAGAATGTGGTATATTTCAAACGTCTTAGTTTTCGCTAAGGGATGTCCGTATGTCCGTCCGCCGTCCGCCGTAGGCCGGCGTCGGGTGCTCGTGCTTCTGCTCGTGAGATCACGTGCTCACGAGCACATGAGCACATGCTCACGTGCTCGTGTAGGGCAAAAAAAATGAAAAAAAAAGATGAAAAAAAATTATGAAAAAAGAAAAAGAAGAAAAAAAAGAGTAGGGAGTTCTGAGATGCCATCCCATCTGTCTGCTTAAAAAAGAAAAAGAAGAAAACCACACATTCTCCTACTGCCATGAATGAAAAGGACCGAAAAGCTCGGCTTGCAGAGCCTCAGCGTCTACGTAGACAGCAAGCTGCTCCGGAGACCAGGGAGCGAGAAGCTGCTGCACAGCGTCAAAAACGCTAAGCGGACCCGGAGTTGAGAGCTCGGGAAGCGGCGGCAAAGCGTCAACGCCGACAGCAAGCAGCAATACCTATAACCAAAATCAGTCTCATCAGCACCACCCGAGCTTCGCCCCAATCAACATCATTCACCACGTGGAGATGCGGTCATTTTTTTAAAGAATTCATCCCCAGACAATATCACTTATTTCTTAGAATATCTGCGTATTATAGGAGACATTTCGAGTTTCTAAAGTTCACAGAAAGTTGGTGTCCGCGAAAATCAGTCAGTGAACTCGCGACTTCGTGTATTTTTCGCGATTTAGGATGTTTTTAATCAGGTTGTGGACCTGCATTTTTAGTATATATCTACTCATTGATATTTTCATTAGTTTATTTTTTTTTTAACTAGGGTCAGTGGGTCAGGCTGTAGACGATGGAACCCTCCTTGTGCATTGTAGTCGTTACGCCGCCGAACCTGACCGAAATTAGCGACGAACATGACCAGATGCATCGTAAAGCGTTCGTAAAAAAGTCCGCGAATATGACTCGAAACCACTTCGTGGTTCTCGAATTGCTCAGTACCACAATTTCATTAGTTGTGCGCTATAATGGCCACATTTGTACGACGAAATTAGACGAGAATTACATAACACACCAACACAGCCGAGAGCGCGCTGAAACCGAAACCAACCAAATTGAAGCCACCCAATGGCGCCGAGTGCGTCAGCGCCCTCTGTCCGCCGGTCGGGTAACTACTGAGATGAAAAGGTCTATACAGAATGGGTGATTACTAATTTCTGATGAATTAGTAAATATGCCCAATTAAGTTCAAGAATATTGCATAAAAGTGGACATATTTTAATGAAGTGACGAATGCGAATTGTGTTGAATTGCAATGTTTGACGCAGAATCCGCTAAGTTAAAAAAAAAAAAAAATCGGTGAGCTTTTTTCCGCTTCCGCTCAAAGGCCGGTGAGCTTTTCTCCGCATCTGCCACTTTTGCGGTGAGCTTTTCTCCGGTGAGCTTATCTCCGGTGAGCTTTTCTCCGGTGAGCTTTTCTCCGCAGCCCTTACTTTCTACGCAACGAAGCCTAACTGAAAACTTTAGGCACTTGAAGAAGAGGAAAGAGTTCGAAAACTTTATAATGTCTGCCTAAAACCTAAAAATAAAACTAAATGCCGAAAATTCGAAAGTGCATGCCAACAACGCGGTGCCTGAAACACTCTTTGAAGCTTTTGTTCACCTTTGAAAACCGGATAGAACAGTCAGTAGGATATCGAGGCTTCTTTCTTCCGCGACATGCACGTTTTCTAGCCGTTCGTGCTGGTGTTTCCACTCGTTGCCTTTGTGCGATAGTGCCCTTCTACTGCGAACCACCCGTGACCTTCAGAGCTGCACACTCTTAGCGTTGTTACTCGTGACCTATATAATAAGCATTCTTGTGTAATGTAGCGAATAGGGCGAGTTGGTAACGTTATACAAGATGAAAGCCGCTCCAACGACGACGCCGGAGTGAAGACCACAAACACGACAGGACGAGGCTGTTCTCGCAACTAAAGTTTTGTTAGTGAAATTAACAGAAAGAAACAACGTAGCCGACACTGATTACATCAACAAACACCTACTTATCTATTAGGCACTACAAAATATTTGGAGTTGAAATGGTTCACACACCGCGATTCATCTTAGCTCGCAAAGAACAAACCAGATCTTTATCTGACAGAGCTACCCAAGGCGCACTGTCAGCTGTCAAAAGATTGTTGTCCTTTCTCACCAGTGTACGATGTTCTTATTTATACTTGCGGCTTAATTAATATACATAATGGGTGATTACTAATTTCTGAGGAATTAGTAAATATGCCCAATGAATTTCAAGAATATTACAAAAAAGAGGACATATTTTTAATGAAGTGACGAATGAGAATTGTGTTAAATTGCCACGTTTGACGCAGAACCCGGCCGGCCGGAGTCCGCAGAGGCTGCCCGGCTGGCCTCTGCAGAGGATAGCGGGACGCACAGCTTGTAGGAGTACACTACGTATACGAATGCTTTCGCATTCCTACACTTAAGCAGTCTTAAGTGTCCTCCTATAATTTTGTCTCTCAAACATAAAACATGGTCGATGAAAATAGAATTACGGCACGGAGAAACAATTTTACAACAAAACATTCACACGTCAATCATCTTTCCAACCAATGATAATCGAGAAACGGTGCTTAGCTAGGTAAGCATTTTTCGTTACGGGCGGGGCCTAGAGCATGGCTGCCCCAGCCTAAATTACATCTAACGGCGTGAATTTTTAAGACTTTGCTTTCCGTGGGAAAAAAAGGTTTTATTTAGGCTCTTTAGAATGTTTTTTTTAGTGTCCCTTAAAAAAAAAACAAAAAAAAAAATCACTGAAATAAAATCTTTTGTAAGGGCTTAATTTTTTTCTTGCAATGTTTTCCACTATTTTTTTTTTTTTTGCAATATTTACGGCGTTAGACGCAATTTAGGTGGGGCTAGCTTCAGGCCCCGCCCAGTGCTTACAAAAATTATAGCACCTTTCTCGGCTCTCATTGGTTGGACGGATGATTGACGGGTGAAATGTTCGTCGTAAAGTTGTTTCTCCGTGCTGTAGTAGTATTTATATCGACAATGTTTTTGTGTTCGATAAACAAATAATCTATATAAAGTCATTATTCTATTCAAAAATATCCCGAAATTGCCTTTCCACTTCGGCATCAAGGGTGAACAGACATGGCTGCCGGCGTTACACTCTTTGAGCTCGTTTATATTTATGAGTGTGACCATAGCCTTTTATATACCATACTTGTGCCCGTTACTTCAAAAATGCTAATAGATTACAATTACAAATTACCGAGCCGGGAGCCCCAAATGTAATGGATTGCCGTTACAAATACCTTTCGCTGAAAGTAAGGGATTACTTTACACGTTACGTTGGAAATTACTTTCACGTTACTTTTCCAGTACGCTTATCAAAAAAAAAAAAAAACAGAAAAAAAACAATTTTGATGTTTTCAAAATTGTTCTGAAACACTACTTTCCATTTCTCATACACCCGCATTATGGCAGTCCTTGTAGAAATAAAATATTTTATTTGAGAGAAAGATTGTAGGTGCAAGGTTCACCTATAAGCTGACAAGGCAGCGAAAGCTGCAATCACAACCGTCATCCCGCTAGCTTACAGCAACCGGAAATGGCCCCTGGAATTCTGCAGACAAAGCTAGCGGTGCACATGCTCAGTAGCGGCATCTACTTCCGCTAGAAGATGCGGAAGTAAGGAACCGATCTACGAAAGCTCCCAGTAGAAACGGGCCTTTCAAGTGGGGTAAAAGTCAAAAACAATAAACACGAAGAGGTTTCCCAGAAGAAAAATGCGATGGAAAACGATCGAAAGAAGCTAAGTCTACTCGGCATTGTCTTCTTGGTCTTTGTTTTTCACATAGTATTTTCACGTCTTTCTAGTGGTCCTGGTAACCGGTCAGACAAAAAATCGTTTTTTTTCTCGGTTATTCTTTTCTTCACGATGGTTTCTATTTAAATTTGTTGAAGTTGCTCTCTCTATGCCTCTGAATGTCCTGCTCATATTGCTCCAGTTTCTTTATTATGTTCATGTTTTTTAAAAAAAAAAAGTAGCGAGTAATTAGAGTAGTCCGTTACCAATATTTTGTAACGAAATTACATTACAAATTACTGCCGCAAAAAAGTAACGTGCCAATTACAAAATTACTTGAAAAGTAACGGATTACTTCTCAAGTCTGCTATATATTGACAAAGCCTGGCAGATCGCCACAAGAAGCGGCCGCCGAGACGGAATAGGTGGAGCGGCAGACAACGGCTGAGAGGAGAGCCCCGTGACTGGCGGCCCGCTGCGGCGAGACGCCGAAACACACTTCTCCCGAGTCGAACAAGTGTGTTTCCGGTTCTCGCCGCTGCAAAAGCTGTGCGCTGACGTCCAGGTTCCCAAAGAAATGGCTCTTTGATTCCCTGTGGTACCAGATCCTCGTGCTCCAAATTTGCGACCGGGCACTCTATAGCTCCGTCGTCGAACTGCCAGGCTTTGTGAGTGTAGAGGAGGCTATGGTGTGAGTCGTTCTGCGTTCACCGTGGTGCTTGGAGAAAGGTGTCTTCAACTGACCGAGTTTGCTGCAAACGACTGTCACAAGTACGTGTCTTCGAAAGCGCTGTGTGGGTGCTTGGGTTTGCAGCGGGACTGACCTAAACCTAGAGTCCCTAGTCAACTACGTTGCTGGATCGCGCTTGATTTGTTTCTTTACGCGTGTTTGTGCTGAATAAGGTGTTGGTTCCCGTGAAAGCGGCCCCCGCGGCTCTGTGAATTGAGCAACAGTTGTGATTGGAATCATGGTTTAATATCGAGAAGGTAGCTACAGAGGTAAGAATTTGCGAAACATTTGGCTGCAGGCAATCGAGCGTTCGGCTCGCATATCAAGCTTGTCTATATGGTCCCCTCATATCGCTTCAAAAGGGAAGTAGCTCAAGTTTGCAATGCACCTGGCCTACCAAAGAGAATATTTTAAGTCACGCTCTAATTGTGCGTAATGATGCTCACTCACCTTGCTCGTGGTTGCCATGCGAAAAATACAAACAAAAACAAGAGCATAAAAGCTAAAATAACTGCATATTTAGATTGTTGCTTTTTTTAGACCTCTCGGCCGCTTTTTTTACTGCACATCTAAAGACGCTTGTATTGAGCAGTGGCTCGTGCATGATAAAACGCTAGAACGCCGCTTGCATGGTCGAGTCTTGCGAGCGTCGTAAAAGTTTTTTAGACGGGGGTGCAATAGAAGACAGACAAAGGGGAAAACGGGCGCCGACGCGCATCGTTCATGTCCGCGTCCTACGGGCATTGCAGACGACGATACATGGTGGTGAAATTGCCGACGATGCCAAAGGCTGCCGCGCGTTTGCTCGCACGACTAGCAGGCGGTGTCGGACGCCAGACAGACACACCGGATGTCGCAAAAGGGAGACACTGGGCTTGTTAGCGTGTTCAGTCGAGCAGCCAAGCCAATCTAGTAGTAATGGGAGGGGCCACTGACTTAGGGGCGTGGCTTAGAGTGTGCCGTGACCTCCACCTCAATTGCGTCTAACGGCATAAATATTGAATTAATTTTTTTTTATTTAGTGGAAAAATTAAAAAAGATACGTTTCCCATTTATGCCCTTAAAGAACTTGTGTCCCTTTAAGAGCGCAATGACTCCGAGCGACTTCCGTTACAAATAAGAACCATAAGTGGGAGCCTGAGAAATATCTCAACATAATAGTCAAGATGAAAGCTGCATTTTATCGCTATCTCAACATTCCTTCGCCATGTAGCTTGTTTTAACATTGTGCTATTATTTGTGCGCAGACGTAGAAAGCAGTAAGGTGATTGGATTCGCTCAAGATATTTAGCCCGTATGTGTCACGGATATTGTCTTTAAAGGATTTGCCTTCAAACCAGACGAAAGTTAATGGGCTCAACGCTTAAAGACCCTTCAGTCTCCTTCATGTTTTTTTTTTTCCGGTTCGTAAACTTCAAGAAAAAAGGTTCAACAATAAAAAGTAAAAAAAAATTACATTTAAGTTCAATATGGTAAATTTGACAGCTATATTGGATATCCTGCGACATCCAATATCCTCCAACACCACCGACTCGTTTGAGCTTCGCAACAATAATATTCTTACAGTCGTCGGGTCGAGTCCCGTCTTCTACGGATGTATTTAGATTTTCACCTCCGATGACAGGAGTTTAGAAATTGTCAGTTCCCATATCGTTAACATACTCGAAGTAACTCATCCTTAAAACGGTAACATATATTTTGAAGAAAACAAAGAAAATCACGGAACATGACAGGTTAATTGGATGTGTGAAAAAAAAAAAGAAGGAGATGTTTGCTAAATATTTAGCTCGCATACATTTTTTTGCTGGGTTTTTATGTCGAAATTTAGAAGGACGTACCTTCAGTGAGTCCGATGTAGGATAGGATTAGTGTTGCCCCAGCAAACACGAATCCGAACATTGCAATCAGGTTTTCAACGCTGGTGTCGAGATGGACGCAGACATGGTCTCCCGGCTTGATCCCGTGAGCTTGCAAGCCCGCAGCGCAGCGCTTTATTCTCGCAAAGAACTGAGATCGCGTTAACTGCACCTCATCATCAACCTAGTAAGAAAGAGAGAAATGCGTCAAAAGTTTCAAAACCACGACTCTAGTGTCGGTAGAGTGCAAAAAGTTTCATAACTATTACAAACAAAGAGTTCACTGAAGTAAAGGTTCACCTCTACTACGCAAAACGAAGTGTTATAGTTGGGTTAGGTTAGGTTAGGTTAGGTTAGGATAGGTTAGGTTGAAGGTAAAGTCTAAAACAAAACAAAAATATACTCACAATGGCAATTCTATCTGGCGAAGCTTGAATGCATTTCTGAATGGCGGTGTATATAGAACAGCAGGGAATAGAGCATTCAGGGTAGGGTGAATAAATGACGCCGTCTTTAATCGGGGCTCTCATCGGGTTCATCCTTCCTTCGACTGCTAGAAAGTAAGAATTTGTGAACTAAGGTGCATGTTTATCTCTAACGCGATGCTATGGTTGTGCTTGGCCACAGTGACTGGTGGTATCATCGTTGTTCTATACACTTTTATGGGAACAACGGGATTGTGTTCGCCGTAACAACTCATAAAACGATCACACCCTCGCCATCGACCATTTCGCCAATCTGATCTGTTTATGTTTTGACAGTAGACCAAGACTGGCGAAGACAGTGGTACGTACAGAATATTGATGCTCCTGGATGCTCGCCGGTTTTATGCGGGTACGATAACTCTATTCAAATGTGTAGGAAGTCTGCACGGAAAACTTACAACAGGCGTTCGTGGTTCACTTTGGGCGCCTAATCCGCCTTAGTTTACTGCGATAGTTACTATAGCTATTTCCCCTCACCCGAAATGACGTTGATGATGCAGTTGTAGTTCTAGCGCGTTCGTCGTCGATATCTCCAGATGCATTCAAAAACGAAAAAGCTGCGTTTTTTTATGTTGCGATTCCTGGACCAATTGTGTGTTCTGTGCGTGTTTATACAGTCAGACGTTAGTCTGCTTCGACGGGCGACTTGTCTCTTAGCTGTAGAAGAACCATTTAGCCGATGTAGTACAACCGCTAGCCTGTGGTCTTTAACGTGCATCACGCAGTAGTGATACACGACCGCACGCCGGTATGATGCTCGTCTATACATCGACACGGGCAGGAGTGGGGATTGCGCTCAGTATCCCTGGGTTCTGCAGCGCGAGCTTCGCTCTACGTGCCCCGAGCTGGTGTGCGCTACGCTCCGTTTCACCTTATGTTGTACCGCAGCGAAGGCTAGAAGCGCGAGCTTATAGCGTTGACAGCTGCCTTTAATGCACGAGAGCTTGTGCCGCCGAGATGTGGCCCAGCGCAAAAAGCTCGCGCTTGTAGCATTTCTTGCGGTACACCATAAGGTGAAATAGAGTATAGTCTACTCGACCACCGATCTCCGGAATTGCTTGTCCAGTGCTTGTGAAGCCAGCGCGCTACTACAGAGCCACCCGAGGTGCTTCGACACGTACCCAATAACCCGCTTCTGTTGAGGACACAGGCGCATGAGCATCGCGCAGCGCCCACCGTGATGGCCGCAGTGTAACGCTGCATCGCGACACCCCAGTTTCATGTGCGCGTCAGTTAGAGGCTTCTGCATATAAACTAAACGATTGTCACTCTCCGATTAGATATTGCAATCGTTTCTGCACGTAAGGTGCAAGATACATAAGGATACATTAAGGTTCGGAAAGGTGTCGCAGTTATCACTGTATGTACTGTGAATTCACGGAGGACTGCAGAACTTTAATCTACGAATACCGTTAAGGCCGAATCTTGTATTAAAAAAAAACAGAAAACAAGGCTTAGCATTTATTAGTAAATTGACAGTAAGGTAGAAAAGGATACATTCACACCACACTGTAACTGTCCCCTAAACTTGCGAATTGGCACAATAGACAAAGGCCTAAATCAGCAGGTCACGGTTTGTCCACCACCTACGACGGCGGATTAAACTATTCCAGAGACAGCGAGATAAACACCAATTTAACGAGGTTTAATATACCCTTTTCAAAATTCTGCGCCAACGCCAATCCACCCTTGCTTGCTCACATACTCTAAGCACGTATTGGACATGGGGGTTACGCCAGAGTTCGGCGTGAACTCGGCTGAGCATGTACTGAACACGGGTGCTGACGTCAGCGTACGGTGAGGACTCGGATCCAATCACCAGCTTCGTGAGCAAGGAATGGTGGCAGTCAAAGTTGCTTGATGGGCTTTTGAAAGTGTCTAATATACACTTTTCAAAAGTTCATCGAGTCTTGGTTCATCGATATTCGGTTAGACCTTCTACATGTGGCATTCCCTGGTAATCTAACTACGTTCCATGTTGGCCCATCTTCTCAATATATTCGCAGATTGCAAAGTCGGAGTGTGCTCTGACCATGGCGCTGAGCGGCGGATTCAACGATAATGGGCAGTAAATTCCACTCACATTTGATGCGCGCCTTCTCACCTAATCGCGCATATTTCTGTCAAACGCTCATGAACAGGCTTAATCGTGTAGCTCCCGATCGGATCTGAGCTCTGAACAATAAACCAAACTTTCAAGATATAAATACCCGCAGCTCTGTTTTTTCGTGTAATATAAAAGTTTCTTTGTTTTTGTTTTTAAATGTGAAAAATATCGGAATTATTCGTAGCAAGAAACGATTATGCGTAGTTTCCTACGGCACTGACCTGAATCAGATGTCTTCGCAACAATGTGTGTGAAAGTGCTTTGACAAAACGTGTGCACGCAAGTTCCGCAAGCGCTTCCTAAAACACAATGCTCCGGAGCTATACTTGGTTTCAGCTTAAGGTCTCTGACGGCACCACGTTATCCTCGTCGAAATAACAGCCGCGTATCACTTGACAACCGCGTGATTGTCGTCGATGCCAGAGTCGCGTATCACCAGAGAATGCCTTTCATCTGCTCGATTAGCGCTTGCACAACGCTCAGAGGCCACATCGCAACAGATATATCTGTAGAAAAGATAGTGAAAAAAGAGCTGAACACGTGATTCCCTGGCGGCGGTTTCTACACAAATAAAGCTACTGTAATATGCAAAGCAAGCGCCCCGAAAACGGTTTAGGTAACCTTGGAGAAAGGGGGGATGGGTGCTTGCTAGGTTCGAGCACAAAAATGAAAATGGGGCACATCATAGGGTGGGCATTTCCATTTAGCACTGGCGTGCACGGAGTAGCTGCTGACCGTGGAGAACATCTCAGTCAGTTATGCTCGGCGTCAACTGTAGTGTTGCTACATTGCCAAGGCTAGCGTAGTTTTCAAAGTGCAGCAGCCACCCACAGCCTGAGAGCACATGGCTTCGTCCTTGCCTCTCGCCCATTTAGCCTTGACAGAGTTGGAGCACACAGAAAGCTACGTCAGCTTTGACAACAGAGCATAGAATAGCTGACGCCGAGCATAGACAATAGACCTAATGCTAAATTGCCCAAGCATCAAGGAGAACGCAAGGAATTGTTTTCCACGTGCCACACGCGCACAGCCTTCCCCTATAAGAGATTCGAAGTAAATAACCAAAATAAAGTGTCGACGAACGCACCTGCAATATGCCATTTGTTTTAGGCTTTTTCTTTAGAACAGTTACTGCTGCAGACGGCCAGACGTGCAGCGCGTGGAACACCATTCCCTGCATTCTCCTTGATGCTTGGGTAATTTAGCAATAGGTCGATTGCGAGCGTGTAACCCCGTCTGGTGACCCATGCGTGAAAGCAGGCGCAGCGTGCGCGTGAACACAGCTTTGGCAAGCTTGAAATCGCACGGGCGTGCCCGCACGAGCAAGACGCATGGTGGCGGCCAGTCGCCCTCCTTTCAATCGTCTATAAGCGGGCTCGAAAGTAGAGGGCCGAACCGGAACCGAATTGCACCGAAAACCGTAACCGAACCGTTATCTTTAGTCAAACCGGAACTGAACCGAATTGTCGCCGACATGTTGCTAAAGTTACGGTAACTTAGCTGCAATACAAGTAACGTCGTATACCTTTTGAAATGTGGCGCATGCGATAAGCAGTACGTGGGCCAGACGATGACATCTTTCCGTAAAAGATTTTAATAATCATAGAGCCCATAAAAAATCCCTCCCCAATCTCCCCCTTTCAATATATACGAGTATTTCCGAACATTTATTCGATAAGCTCGACGTGACATTTCTACAATTTGGTTTTGAAACTAACCGGGATCGTGAACAGAGGAGTCATTTAATTTACAAGTTCAACACTATTAAAGTGGGGATCAATGAACACCCTGGGTTAATGACACCTATGCATACAATGAACACATCTTAAGCAGTCATATCGGTCTAAAGGACCACATTCACCCTTCGTCTTTTCTATCTTAAGATTATTACGTGCAAAAGGTTTTTCAAGGGCAATCGACGTGTTGTGCTTGCTTCGTCGGGCAGCAACTGTAATTAATTTCGAAACTTTTGCGCTTTGACGGTTTAAGCGTTATTTCTGACGTGCTTCGCACTTGAATATATTATTTTAATAAATCAAAACGTGGTGACCCTTAAAGAATTTTGTACCGCGGAACACCGTGCTCTATTTGTCGATTGAGGCACATGCCGAGACCGGATGCATCTGATCAGTACGCGGTGCGGCTCATGTCTGTTTACGTGTGCGGTTTTGGGTTATTTTTGCCTTTGCATTGAGTGCCAGTGGTGATAAATTGCATCACCGTTTTTCAAACAACTGTTTTTTCTGTCTGCGTTACACACACCACACATACACACACACCACATAACCATTTATATACTATATATGTACATATATCTATATATATATATATATATATATATAGAGAGAGAGCCGAGAGAGAGAGGAGATAATTTCAGAGACTTTTTATCCAATATGTTTTTTTTTTTCGCACATACCCCAGCATCTATATATATATAGTGGAAAAAAATTATTTTATTTTTGCTGATTTCACGCTTTAAATTTCTGAAATTTGCATACCACACACATTCAGTCAAGAAAAACATTGTGGACGCCCAATTACTTAATAATGTGCCCTCTCTTTATATAAACACTGAACAACGACAATTGGAGTCCAAATAGGAGCTCCAAAATGAAGAGACTATGAGATTTGTTTATTTTAGTCAACTTGGAGTTGGGTGTTTGCTACCATACTTTTTTCTTTGTTTTTACAGAACTAATAATGAAATTGCATAAGTTAGATTTTCCGAGTCATGTTTTGTTGCGTTTTAATTAAATAGCAAAATATCCAATTTATGCGGAAACAACCTAATTGAGAGCCAAAAAAAAAAAAATCTTTTAGCCTTTCCACTTTGGTAAGGAAGGAAGAGCAGCGGAGCTGTAGCTTCTGTTCTCGGCGGTGGCTTTCCAGGCGAACGATGTACTCTTCTTTCGCAAGGGAATCTGAAGCGCTTGACGCACGTGAACTTTAGGCGATAGCGGTCTCTCGGCGGTTGCGGACTCATTCGCGCTGCTGCGCACATCGCCGCTCGTTCCGTTCCCGCTCTTCTTCCTCCGAAGAAATGTTGCCACGGTCCATGAGCGACGGCGGAAAGCAGACAACCGGCAAACGCAACCCTCTGGACAGCTACCGCCATCTATGAGCGACGGCGGCAAACCAAGTGTTGTGTCAGCCACTGGTGTCGACATATGTTTGGTACCGGACACGATCCTGGGGAAACTAGCCCTTAACAGCTCCGCTGTAAAAAGGCATTGTGGGCAAAGGTGCTCGCAGCTTTCGAATTAGCCAAAAGTTAAATCCACCTCACCTGTTCAACATAAAAAATAGAAAAGTTTGTTTTGGTTGTTGCTGATAATTTATTTTTTAAGATGAGCCTTTCTGACCACGCCTCCAGACGCCCGCCTCATGGGCGACGCACGCCGGCGTTCGCCAAATGGGTATCAACGGTGTGAGACGCCGCCGCAAGGTATTCAACGGTCTCTTGAAAACACGTTTATTCAGTTGATGTGGACGTTATCATGCCTTCCATGCATCCGTATCCTCTTTACATTGGTTAATGCTGCTGCAGTCTTAATTTTTACTCTACCTCTGCCCAGGTAAACTGCCGACGAGCGCAGGCCTGCACCGTCTGCTTCCCGAGTTGGGAAAGGTTGGCCTCGTCTGACGTCCAGGATATGAAATACAAGAAACAATTCAGGACCGGACCATCTCTTGACCGATGACGAAATAATAACGTGTGATGTCGCTTCTCCATTTAACTTAACGTGTACTTTGATTGAATGTGTAGTGCTACCACAAGCAGTGTAATGATGAAAAAAGCGTTTCACCCTTTGAGGCGGCCGCCTAACCCCTTGGGGTACTGTACACGTGCAGCATCATAGACTCTGAATACACTGATGGCCAGTAGAACATGTCTCGGATTTTGAACTCCCTAGTATTCTTAGAGGAAGTGTGTTTGATAAGAGGTGCGAGTTACACGGGTGCCGTCTTCACCATCTGAGTGTTAGGCTATGCGGACATTAGATGAGGTAATAACTGTCATGGCAAGTCGGTTTATTAACAAGATTGATGATTAACTGTTTACTTAATAGTTTCACGGCTCATGTTGCAAACGTAGTATTGACGCGAACTACTATCAGAAGCTTGATCAATTCACAATATTTTCGAAAGGGTAAAAGCATATTAGATTTTAATCGTTCAGTTTTCGCGTTTCTCCTCCCGATATCAATATTGCGCGCCAAAAAAATTGTCGTTAGAAAACAATGACGCTTAGAAGAGTGACGTAGTAGTTTTCATGACGTCGTCACGATCTCGGCCGCGCGTCCCTGGTGGATTCGTTGACCAACTACAATATATCTTCGTTATATCAAAACATATTTACGTTCAATAGGGAAGCTACATCACTCTTCTCATATTGCATCGGCGAACAGTTATCCAGTCTGAATTGTTTTTACATCTGGACAGACGACAGACGAAGCCGACGTGCAGCATGCATTCCAAAACTCGGGAAGCAGAAGATGCAGACCCGCGCTCGTCAGCGGTTAGAGGGGAAAAAGTAGAGTGAAATTAAGACGCCAGTATATTCACTCATTAGCAAACGCCGGCGTGCGTCGCCGATGAGGCGGGCCCCTGGAGGCATGGTCGGAGAGGCTTCTCTTTCAACAATAACTTCTCAACAAGAACAAAATTACTTCCATAAATTATTTTTAAGTTGAACAGATCGGGTGGATCGAACTTCCGGTTATTTCGAAAGTTGAGGGCACCGTTGCCCACACTGCTTTTTCTGGCTCTCAATAAGGCCGTTTCTGCACAAACTGTAAATTTTGTCATTCGATCAAAACGCAACAGAAGAAGGTTTAGGGACACTGACACCCCCCAAAAAATTTTTTTCATTTTTGCCAGGCGCTTTATTATGGTGTCGGAGGACTACCCAATTAATATTTTGCAACAGAGTAGCGTATTTTTTTAATAAAGCCAAAAAACGCAACTGCGCGAAACCGAAACCGAAACGGAGAAGTGGAGAGGATAGCGGGAGTGGCGGAAGTCACGTGGCTACACCCGACCGCGCTTTTTTTTTTTTCCTCCTTTTTTTTTTTTTTTTTCTCCTGCCGCGCAGCAGACGACGACGAATCCTAATTGTTTTGTTCTATCCAAGATTTCTCTTTCGAAGGAAGAAAGATTCGCCGGTACCGCGAACGAAGTAGAGGTCCCACGCCCGTCGTCCCCTGCCATCGCCGTCCAGCACGCTAGTCCCAGTCCCACGATACGCGATACGACGCTGACGACGCCATGTTGAGAACTATCTACGCAGTGAACGCACAGAGGCTTCCGGTTGTGTGTGCACCTTTTTTTTAATCAACGTTATTGCAGCTTTTTAGAAGCCAGAAAAAATGGGTTTCATATTTATTTCTATTTTTAATATTGACTGTGTGCCTTCAATGACCCACGACTTCGATTAAATTTGGTAATCGCATCGATACCTTAGGAAAAGAGAGTGAGCGAGACTCGAACCGGCTAGTTCTTGATCGGCGGTTTTCGGGCGGAAAGAAACCGAATTTCGAGCCGCAAATTTTGTTCTGGGTAGTTGGGCCCTCATATGTCATGTACGACTAAAAATCTCGGCGAGCATAAATGCCCTGTCAGTGTCCCTTTAACCACAGCCGGACTGGAAGCGCGCGCTCTCTTTCTCTTCTTACGGCCTTTGCAATTGGGGCAATCGCCACCTCCCACCGCAATTCGCGGGGGGCGCTGTCACCTCACCCCTGGGCTACCCTTTGCCGTTCGCACAGAGCGCGTCTGACAGTGTATCTCAGCGCTGTCAGAACTTACGGCCGAGATTTTTATAGCCTTTGACGCCTGATCCTTACGTTTAGACCCTCAGCCACTATCTTATGCGCTTCTGGTGAGCCCAAAACGTTGAATATTTGACGCACATCTTCGAGAGATTCGGGAGTAAAAAGTAGTAAGTAGAGACAGCGAATGCAATTGCGGAAACACTATACTCGTCTTTACCTCCAGGACTTCTGTTGCAACTCAATAACAGGAAGAAACGGACCCCTCTACATGGAGGAACTTTAAATGATAAATATTTCGTACATTCTCGTGAAATGCAAGCAGACCCAATCTATCTATTGCCCTGGTTTGAATCATCATTTCATAGGCCGCACATGAAGTCAGTCAGCTGCTCTAGACGAGGGTGTAGTAGTCTGTACAATTTTCGCACAGTGCATAATACAGCCTAAATTGCTTCCTCGAGGGTTTGTGCACATATCCAGCTGATTTTTCGTTTCTGTCCGTGACCGTCTTTGCATGGTTAATCAGAAGTATTCTGAGGAACTTGTTGCAAATTAAACCAGCCAAGCGCTTTGAGTGACTGTTGTCAATGCCCTCTGGGCAACTTAGGATTGGCGCGTCTTCAAGATAGGGTGCAATGAGTAGTTGCAGAACTTAGTGCATATTTGTACGCAGAAGGTGCTTAACAGTCTTTAAAAAAGCAAGAATGTTGTCCAGAAGTGCGAGGAACCTAGGATTGGGATAATGAAGTCCGCTTTTATACTGGCCTTGCAATAAGACGAACAGAGGATCACCTCTGTTACTCGTAGTCAACAGCATAACACAGGCGTCGCACCCAAACTCACTAATGAGTTTCACCAGATAGCCATCGACGTACACCAGCCCAGAGTATGTCACGGATGGAGATGGAGCGCGAGGCTCTTTCAGTTTTTCCAGGTCAGTGGTAACCGAGTCCGACACAGCCGCTGCCAACTGCTCAGAATCAGTGTCTGACATCTGTATTAGATGCGGAGCATCTTTTGCTCGGGTCTATGTCCCGCGGCGTCGGCGTTGTAGTCGGCACTCGAACTACGCACGCGCAACTCTCCTCCTTCCCTCTCTCCAACAGCTGCGCGTTACTCTCTCCGCTCTCTCTCTCTACCAGCTGCGTGCACTGCGCGTGCGTTCGCTTCTCCTCACACCGCGCGCGCACGCGCAACTCTCCTACTCTAGTCTCCTCTCCTTCAAGTGTGAAAAAAAAAATAAACGGCGAGCGACGAGCGTTCCAAGTTTCTCTGCCGCGAGCCGCGACGAAGGCTCGCGTAGGGGGAAACGCTAGGGCAGTCGGTGGCGCCATCTCTCGACGTCAGCACGCAACTGACTCTTTCCTCGGAACCAACACGATGCTCCGCATCACCCCATGGTTCCCCTCGGGAAGATGGTGTAATTTTTTTTTGCTTAGAAGGGGCCTTTTCTTTGACAATGTTATCAAGGGCTGCTGTGACAGCCCTTGCATCAAGCATGTCATTCCCTCCACACATGGACCGTAGTCGTCCAAAGACTGCTTCAACTGGGTCGCTGTTGAACTTTCTGGTCAATACATACTTGACTCCGCTTTCTAGAAGAAACCGCACTGTCTCTATAGTAGACAATGTAGTAAACAGCCAGGCTTGAAATGTTTCTTTGGTGAAACCATCCCCTCCTGATGAAAGAGAATTCTCCTGAATGTTCTTTATGTAGCGTGGAAACTCGCTCTCAAGCCACTGTATTCAATGCTCGTCTTGTGCGGGAATTTGCCTCTTGCAATCAATTCCTTTGTAGCTCGTGTCGTGAATATCAAACCACTGCTTGATCATCTCCATGAAGCTAATCGTGAAGCTGGCTTCTCTAAAAATGTAAGCAGCAGGGTTACCACGCGAGTTTTCTTGCAGATGGCCAAAACAACAACCTACGACGCTCGAACACCAGCGCAAAGCAGCTTGAAGGGACTCTCCGAGTGGGGTGGGGTGGTTGCGCCCCTGGCGGCAAGCAAGTGAACTACATACGGAGAAAAAATGTCATTAACTCCGGGGCGATTGCAAAGGCCGTAAGAAGAGAAAGAGAGCGCGCGCTTCCAGTCCGGCCGTGGTTTAACACATGCAGTTCAATTATTAGTTCTATGAGAACCAAACAAGTATTGAGGATAATACCCAACTCCAAGATGTCTAAAAAAACAATTTCTCATAAGGTCTCTTTTTTTTAGCTCCTATTTGGGCAAACACTGAAGGACTGGCGTCCTTCAGTGTTTGTATATTAGATGCGGAGCATCTCTTGCTCGGGTCTATGTCCCGCGGCGTCGTAGTCCGTACTCACACTACGCATGCGCAACTCTCCTCCTTCCCTCTCTCCAACAGCTGCGCGTTACTCTCTCCGCTCTTTCTCTCTACCAGCTGCGTGCACTTCGCGTGCGTTCGCTTCTACTCACACCGCGCGCGCTTGCGCAACTCTCCTCCTCTAGTCTCCTCTCCTTCAAGTGTAAATATAAGCAGCGGTAGCGTGCGGTAGCGCGTTGCGCGCGTTCAGTTCAGCGCTGTTGACTCCACTTCACTCCGTTCTTCCGATGAAGTGTGATGGAAGCAACAGTCCCGTCAGTTAGTGGGTTGGCGCAAGCAAGCGTCAGCACCACCCCACAAACTAACAGCAACGCTACGTCCTCTGAAGACAAAGCCGCATCTAAAACAATTACACCATCTTCCCGAGGGGAACCATGGGGTGATGCGGAGCATCGCGGAGTTTCCAACAACGTTCACGCGATGTGTGGTAACCAACGCAGGTTAACAACGCAATAACACGCAGGTTAACAACGTAATAAAACGCAAGTTAACAACGTTACTAACAACGTTACTAACATCGTTAATAACACCGTCAATAACGATCCGCGATGCTCCGCATCACCCCATGGTTCCCCTCGGGAAGATGGTGTACTTTTTTTGTATAAGATAGGGCATATTATTAAGTTATTAGGCGTTCACCTAAATGTGGGTGGTAAACAACCGTTTTTTTACAAGGTTTTTCCTAACTAAAAGAGTTTTACGCGAATTTTAGAAATTTAGGGCATAATATAGGCAAGAATACTTTTCCCACACACAGAAATCTTTTTATTTAGTTCAGAGGCTTAATTATTTTCTTCGCACATATTCCAGATACAAATAAATTACCGCGTCTCCTTTTGCATGAAATGAGCCCGTAAAAGATATATAATTTACCTGACGTGTTTATCCAGCTCTTTCGCCATTTACGGTCTTATTGAAAATGGAAGAATGAGGAAGATTTTTTTCTCGGTCTGATGGTCACAAGCAGGAACAAAATACTCACCATATTGCGAGCCTGAAAAACGAAGTTTGGAGTTTCGAACCGATCATGTTAAAGTCATATTAATTACTCCTTCATTACAATGCACGTCAACTGTAAAATCAAAACGAGGTCCTGGCTCTGCTTCGATATCATGCTCGAAACAGATGCTTCTCTGGCTGTATTTTTAGCAGATTTCCATACGTGGGATGATTTTCAAGACAATATCCCGTATCGTCCAGAAGCGCAATTTGCTTTTAAAAACCTGATGACTTTTCTTAAACCTCTCATGTTCCCAAAAGATACAAGATCAAAATCGTATTATTATGCAAACAATTAAAACTTTTACAAACGGCACACTTTACTCATTCCGTACGCGTTCGTCATCTGCAGTAGGATTCTCGAGACGTCTCGAGGACCGGAAGTTGCCGCCGCAAACATTTCAGAAGCTGTCGATTCTCGGCAAACGTCTGTCGTGGTAAGTTTAAAATAAAGGCGCTTGTATATCCTTTTTATGCATTTAAATTCCACGTCCGGTTTTCGAACGATGCTTCTGTCGGAGCGAAATCCTGTCCCATGTATTCGTCCATAGCAACGCTCCTAGCAACGATTCGTTTGGAGCAGTGGCGTCACAGTTACGGGGTAACTTTTGTCAAATGAGCAAACTAAGCCGTTGCTTCGCAATGCCAGCAGTGCTAGGCACACTGGGCTAAGATGGCCGTCTCCGGAACACTGCAACCCGAGTTCCAGAGTGCAAACGACGATCGCCGTGGTTTTGTATTTCCGCGTGTCACCAACATCACAATGGAAGTGCTGTGCGTTGTGAACGAAAAATGGAATCGTCGACTCTCCGATGTCACCTTGAGTTTCGCGTACCGGTGCGTGTATAAACGATATGAGTTTAAGAATCCGCTTGAGCGATTACGTGCAACCGTTCGACCTGCACGTCAGGAAGAGGAGGAGGAGGGGAGGGTATGCCCCTCCTCCCCCTCCCCTCCTCCTCTTCACTTCGCTCCCATTTAACGGGAAATTTTCGCTAAATTTCCAGCTAAGATTAAATCTAGCGAGAAATTTCCCGCTAAATTTAATGCAAATTTAGCCAAAAATTTTCCATTAAATTTATCGGGAAATTTTTTTTTTTATAATGCAGCGCGGGGTTACGCCAGGTTGCACTAGTCCCAAATGCAACGCGCGCGTTTACGCCGACGCCGACGGTGACGGCGACCGCCACGACGCTCAACCCGGAAACGGGCGCCTAAGAGCTGCGCTCTAGTACGACGAAAATTACGTATATTTACACGTTGGTATATTAGCATTAAACTAAATCATACAGAAATACCAATGTGGTATTAGGAAAATTTATTTTGTGTTGTAACCGGATAATTTTTAGTCGACAGTCAGCTTATAGGCTATAGCTGAGAAGCTTGTTTTCTAATCGTAAATCGCAGCCTTGGCCGCATTCATTTGGCCGAAATGCGATTTCTCTGCTCACAAAACAACGCTTCTAGATGAGTGAATACCTCCTTCAGAAAGATGAATTCACGACGCCCATTGCAGCGGCATACAAACTGCGCAAAAACAAATATTACGGCAGAAAAACTGCAGTCCCTCGCGTCATGCTACGACATGCATTGCGGGGAAGCGAACACAAGGGTGCTAGGAACCGCACTTGAGCGGGTTGTTTTATCGGCTGTGGTGACTAACTACGGCATGAACGCTTACTTCCTGCTAAAGTCGATGTCACATTGAGGAAACAGTTGGACAACTCTGTCTATGAACACGAGAGAAGCAAGTTTTCGGTGACCCTGTCTCGAGGCAGCAGCAATTGTCGGGAAACACGTTTTTGTCGCCCGGCACCCGTGCTCGCCAATATGTTGTCCGACAGTCGGAGAACATCCTATCACACGCGCTGACGGCGAGGCCAACACGGTCAAAAACTGCCCCACCTTGATTGTTCACCTTCGTCCGTGTGCAGCGCGGCGGCGCTGGAAATGTGACTCTACAAAGTGCTAGTGTGTGCGAAGGGACGGAAATAACCACGGAACGACATCAACCATTGACTGTGATTAGTAAACTCGACATGAAAAGTAGTTCTCACTCTCTATGTTATCAAAATGTTCTTCATTCGCTGACAAGGCAGCCAGCCCTAATCGAGGAAGTTGAGATCGTTGCTATGTTCGTGATTTACGCCAACAAAATGTTTTTGTCTGGTTCTGAGTTGGCACCGGCAGTACCCCAGAGTGTCTTTTGTAGCGTGGTGTTGAGCTGAACTGACAGGGATTAAAAACTGCGACACCGACACGATCGGCCTTCATAAAGATTGGTGGGATAAATATTCTTCAACACTGACTATTTGCTTCTACCGCCTACTGTGTTATCACTTCATTCCCTAAAACGGCCTTGTGATTTTTGAAACAATGCAGGTGTCTGGCAGCAGCTATTTTTAAGTTTCACGCATCAAGCATCATGATCAGAGTAGTCGCTTTCATACATCGATTTTTGAATTGTTTACTTCCGTGGATGAGTTTTATTAAATTTTACGTGACCATTTCGACAATCGCTTTTCCTAATTACGCAGTAAAACATTCATCAAATTATTTTAGCTGCACCCCAGCCTTAATTATTGTTAAATATCGTTTTCAAGGCGTTTATTTCAGTGAGCTCTTAAAAACACGTTATTGATAGGGAACATTGCCATCCAAGCAATCTGTGTTGTCATGTTGACGGCACAAACGTAGCTCATCCGTCGATCTTGGGATCTAATCTGGACACTTGGCGAGAGGGTCGGCGAGGAATTCGACCGCCGTTATTGGAGTGTGCCAAGGTCAAGTGCGGCGCAGGCCAACAACAGCCGCCGGATTCCTCGCCCACTTTTTCGTCAAGTGTCCAGATTAGAGCCCCTGGGCAAGACGCGTCGCCCAACACAGTTGCTGCTCGTTTTGTTGTTGAAAGCTGTCACACCGAGGCAACATTGTTGCTGTCGCCTTTGCTGTGCTTATGTTCCTGCGATCTGACAGGTTTCTTGGGCAACGGGGCGAAAGAGAACAAAGTTTTCCAACTGTTGCTAAACAAGTTGTGTTGCTGTCGCCGCCGTGTTTGATCAATGTGACATGGCCTTAAGAGATTCATCTCTTGGGCTGTTGCAAATGCCTTCTGAAGAATGGCATTGCTGAGATGAAATCGACATAATGAGAACATTACGTATTGCTTAGGTGATCATCGAGGAAATAAGCACTGTCAAAACGGCAAGTATAAAAGGCGGAAGTGCAGAGTTCGGAATCAGAAACCGGGGTAGTGTGCGTTCACGGTGATGTTTGTACGTGCTGTGTATGTGCTCGTTGTATGTGTTCAGCTGATGCTTGTGGTACGCGTAATCTATATACATGCCTGTACGTTAAATATGCCCGATCCGCAGCGGCGTTCAGTTCTGAAAAAGGAGCTGTGGTGCGAGGAATAACAAAGCTAAGATGTGAAGTGCGCGAGGTGGCCGGGTTTGTGTTGTCTCCGTTTAACATCGCAGTGTTGACAACGATAAGACTGAGTGCAGGGGCGGATCCAAGGGGGGGGGGGGGGGCGACGGGGGTGGACCCCCCTTCCCCCCCCCCAAACAAAGTCGAATCCCCCCTCCCCCTTCTCGGAGGGCAATTTGACTTGGGTGGACCCGCCAGTGCACAAAAAAGATTGGGATAATAGTATCCTTACAAATTTTCCGCGCCCCCCAAAACGGAGTTCTGGATCCGCCCCTGACTGAGTGACTCCGTCCGAAACGCAAGCTTCCTGACCTGCGCGGGAAGCTGGCATCGGTAATAAATACAGTTCGTGAAAAGCTCGCGTAATGTTTTGGTTTGTTGCTCCTCTCGCCTTGTAAGCCGTGACTTGTTTAGATGGGTGCGAAGTAGTTGACTGCTTTTCGTGTGATAGCTCCTTGCGGGCAATGGGGGACCGGCACTAGTCCCAGCTGTTTGCATGTTTGAAAACTATTCCAACTATTTTAGGTTGAACCGCGGCAGCGTTCCGTGTAAAGAGCGACAATAGATGCACTTGCCTTGTTAATCTTTATTGAGCTCGATTCGCTCGATTCGGGGCCCCCATAATGCGATATAGACTAGAATAAGCTTTGCTCCCCATCTTTCAGGTACGACATTTCTCCCCTTTCTGGAGGAACATTAATTACAAGATCGCTCCTCTCTTAATGGAGGAATATATAGGATTGCAAGAAGCGAAAGTATTCAGGCCAGCTGGTTAGAAAACATCGTAATCTAAACCGTGAGACAAGAAGAAATACAATAAAGGACAGTATACGTTGTTTTATTTCTCCATGCCCGAGTGTTTAGATTATGAAGGATACAAAAGCCTTTTTTTTCTAAGAGCACGTGACTATCCCTACCGAAAATCTCAGTATAACGTTTCACTATCTGGATTATAGAACTGGAAATTTGTTTCTGGAACCCGAAATCTAAATTGCAGACAAAGGAATAATTTCTGAAAAACCTGAAATCCAGAGTCCAGATAGAATCCAGATAGATTTCCAGTTCTGCTTGTCCGATTTGCAAGTTGAGGAAAACGCTGCTTATATTCTCTTCTGCGACTGCCACTTCGTGCACAAAAGCCAATGCTTCTTCTGCAAGTTATCAACGTCAAGGATTCGTTCTAAGCAGACTATTTACTGAAAGCACAAAAAGCGCTGCACGCCGCATTTAGCATGTTCCATCGTAAACAGTATCAGCGGGAACGCCCGAGCGCGTGGCGTTCAACACATGCAGGGCTACTTCGTGGCTGATAATCCAGCGCAGTACAGAGGGGGACTGCGAGGGTGTGCAAGTCGCGGTAGGCACACTTTCTCGCATCCCCGTCTCCCTTCCACAGTTTTATCAGCGTCGAGGTAGCGCTGCATGTATGCCTAATGCCCGTGTCCCACTAGAGCGACAGACAGAAACAAAAGACAGCGACAAGCCTCAAACCCATGCAGCATGCTCGCGATGGTAACTTTGGCAGGCATTTGGTCGTTCGGTGCTCGTGAAGTAAGCACGAGCGATTGCAAGCCTGCCAAAGATACCCACGCGTGCATGATGCTCATGTTTGAGCATAGCCTCCGTTATTCCACAAAGCCTCTCAAATCGCGAAAGAGTCTGGTTTGAGGCTTGTCGCTGTCGTTTGTTTCTGTATGTCGCTCTAGTGGAACACGGGCATAAGTATGCCTCTATCTTTTTTTTTGGAATTGCTATAGAATGCTGTAGCCGAGTATAGAAGTATAGATATGACTAAATGTGACTTATTAACTGGACTGGACGTTATGTAGAACTAAAAGTTTGTACAAGGGGTGCAGCAGGGTTTATGGGGAAAAAAAACCCGGTGGCCTTAGACGGACAGCCGATGTTTCGCTAAAAGATTTAAAAATCGGAGGAGCTAAGCCCATTAGCGAGACGTTACCAGGCGCTCTGACTTTCACAGGAGGTTCGTTCTTAGGTTCTTCCTACCAGCTTCGACCACCTCCGTATTTTGCTTAAACGTCTGAATGGCAGCAAAATGACAATCAAAAATTATTTTCAGTAAACAAAGGAAGACCAGAATAAAGGGGGGAGGGTAGTTTTAGAACAGTACTGTGCAGTAAAAGTTCTTTTGCGTCGTGATTACAGGGTGTCCCCCCCCTCTAAAACAATTACAGGTGTGCTTCACAGCAAAAATAAACGACTCATTGCCAAACGCTCATCCTCCACCCAAACGTAGTGCCAGCGTCCAGGACTGGATGCCAAAGTTTCACAACCCTTACTTTATTAAAACAAAAGTAATTTTCTTAAATTTTCATTGGGTAAATGTCGGCGACGAAGCCTTCGAATACGTGAAACTGAATGGCACCAGTTACCGAAAACGCGGGACGCATTTTGCCATTGAAAGTTTCAGTAAATCACATATAGCTGTTTTTTATAAAAATAACGGTTAGTTCTTAAACTTTGACGTCTGTGTTGGACCGCTAGCGCCACGTTCGGGCAAAACATGAGCGTTCAGAATTGCTTAATTTATTTTTGCGGTGAAAAACTCACATGTTTTGGTACACCCTGCTCAACAGAGATCAGAGGGCATGGCCCCGGAAACAACTTCGTTTCCACAAAACACTCGTGCCAGAAAGCGCGTTTTTATGGTTCCACACACTCGCGCCGTCCCTCACACACCACTTCAAGCAAAAATAATTTGTTTGTCTCAAATACATGACTTGCATTGATTTTACATCAGCTGCCATTTTAATTGCTTTTTGCTGTTCACGTACATTTTCCAGCATACATTCATCACCTCCAAATGTGTTTTTCGCCATAAAAAAGTTGCAGTGACCACCATCATGTTGCGATGACGTAACATGCAAGTCATTTATAAAGAAAGGTTCGGTTTCCTGGTAAAATGCAGCATTCGCAACGTATACGTCAAGGAGCCACCGTCCAAGTAATGGAGTTTTTCAGCATGGAGCAGTTTTGCGGGCATGGTGACTAATAGTGAATTCCACTGGAAGATCCGGATCTGTTTCCAAAACTTGCGAGCGAGGACAAAAACTGCTCCGTAGCACCTGCTCCAAATCGGCAAGCAGAGGGTGGAGCCGCATTTCTGGAGCGACCCGCCGGAGACGGTCTGTCGTTCAAAATGGCCGCTGCTTGAACTTGCCTGAGCTCGAACTTGACGAGCTCAATGAAATCTCCGACGAACAAACAATACCGTTAGTGTCCACCAGCACAAGATATACCCGACACAGGTCGAGCGCCGAAACACGGAGTACATATGTCACAAACAGAGGATAGATCCGCTTTCGCCGCCGGCAGTGATTGCCAGCGGCGGAGCTCAGATTGCTGGTAAGACATACTCAAATAAGCAATGCTATACGCACGACGAGATGCTATGCTTCTCGCCTGATTTAAGGGGGCCAGAGGAGAGGGTTCGGAGGAGGGGGGAGGGGGGCGCTTGGCTAAACACGCGAAATTGAATCACGCGCTAGCTTTTAGCGGCTTCCAAAGCTAATTAATACGCAAACGTAGCAAACCATCACTTGCACGGTCTTTGCCCAGTCGGTTCTTGTTTTATTACACAAGAATACAACGGCGGCATCCAGTGTGCGAAGGTAAACAATAAGTTGCGGCAAGATGAACACGCCTAACCTTACGTCTGCTTCTTTCTTCGGATTTTCTGTCGTGCTCTTTCTCGTTCTTCCTCTCGGGATCGCAGATGTCAGCGCTTACAATTTGCCACGCCATGCGAGGCGGCAGCTTAAGTTACGAGACCCAATGCACACACCGCGCGCACTGCCCGGTACATAACCCGCCGCGTAAACAACCGCCGACCGGACCAGACCGGATATGCTCAACCCGCGACGCGCATGGGCAGTGGAGCGTTGCTGTCGACTCCCGGGGAGATCTCTCGAAGTTGACGGAGCGGTTGCGGTGCAGTCGAATGTGCTCGACGAAGCTTGCGCCGCCACAGATCTGCGAGCGAAAGATTAAGAAGTTGAACCGGAGCACCCAGAGAAGATGCGCGCTTCAAAAGTGGCGCTCCTAAAGCGCTCCAAATCTGCGAGTGGAATTCACCATAAGAAAATGATATAGCGCATGACTGATGAAGTACAGAGATGTAAAGTGATGGTTCTGATAGACGTGCACCTAAAACCGAATATAATGTGAGCCTCCGGACGGAAGTATTTTGCAGCGTTTCCAGTTCTACCTCATGCTGATCCCCAAGTGTGATTTATATGAGGAATATCATTACATATCCATGTCCTTTTTACAGCAAGGCATCATATCGTGTATTGGATTCTTTCTAAGAATTACGCAATTTGTGTATTTTCCTCCAATTCCATCGTGTAAGCACGCGATTCACCTGTACATACACGGCGACCCAGTGTTTTACAGTGCCGAATATGAAACACAGAAACACGCTTCCGCTGACCGGCCAGACAGCTGCATATTTTCAAGTAGAGTGCTCCGGTGTCGATCTCATGAGGTGATGTGAAGTTCATACAGTAAAGTTTGGTAACGGTACAACTTTATTGAATGACTGGTTGAAAATTTCACAACGAAAAAAATAATCTATCTCCTTATTCAAGATATAACTTGTAACTGAATCAATCCCCGTTACTGAAAATGTTATTCAAAATATTTTTGGCGTTTTATCCCGGATAGGCACGTGTACCTGAGATTTGCAGACTATAAAATGCATTTGAAGAGAACGACCAACAAGGTGCGCAGTGACGCGCCGCAGTGACTGGCAGGACCGTGCCACTGGTACGAGACAACAAACAAGACCGCAATCTCAAGCGCGAGGTCTAGAACGGTCGCGTGCGTGGCGCACGAAAGCCTCGGCGGCGGGGACTCTAAGCCTGGCCTGTAACCAGTAAAGTTGTTTTTTTCTTATGTCTCGCCTTGCGTGCCTCTCTGGCGGGTGAGCAGTAGTACAGATCCCCATAGTATTTTGTTGCTCAGCGCGGGGCCTACTGCTCTCCCGTGGGATGGACCGCATGCCTTTTAGCCCGTTTTATGTTGTCTTTTATTTGATCTCCCCCATTTTTACCCGTCGTTCGGCCCGTTAGGCCCGTCGGGACGTTCCATTTGGGTTCGATTTCGGCCACTTGGATTCCCCCTTTGAAAATTCGCTGTAATTTAGCCCCTATGTGTATTTTCCCGTTTTTTTTGTGTGTTTTCTGCTTTTTGGGGTTGCAATGCCACACAGAGCCGCCGCTGACCAAGCCGAGAGTGGAGACGAGCATGAACCGGAAGGCCTTATGGCTCGGGTGGCCAACTTATGTGACACGGTCACACAACGTCAGCTGCTGGCTGACCCGGGACTTCAAGGTCATGAATCGCGTTCCCAGGTGCCGGTCCCGACCTACACCGGCTACGACGACCGGAAATCCGTGGCCGACTTCCTCGCAGAGCTGGCGGCCTACAAGCTCACTGCGGGCACCTCGGACGAATACGTCCTCGCGCGCGTTTTGCCCGCTGTGTTGCAGGCGAGTGCCACCCGCTGATGGCGCATCGTGGCCCCATTACTGAACTGGGAAGATTTCGGCGGAAGTTCCAAAGCGAATTTCTTCCGCCTGGGTACCAGTCTCGAGTCCAGCGAGAACTGGAGCGCAGGACCCAGCACCCGGACGAGATCCTCGCTGAATACGTCCGGATGATGCAGGAGCTCTTTGACAGGGCCTGCCCGACGACATGGAGTCGGACAGGGATGCTCGGGTCGTACAGCAGAGCCGCCCAAGATTCCGAACCTACCTGCATGGCCGCACCTACGAGACCCTTGAGCACCTGGCCCGGGACGCTCGCGACGCTCCTGGCAGAGCTCCAGTACCGGCCACCACCGCCGCCCAAAGAAGCTCCCGAGTCGTCCTGTGCCTGGTCAGCTCTCGGACCCAGAAGAGGTCCGACTCAGCGCCAACCCCAGGAGTATGGCGCGGTCCTTCTCCCCCGTGCGCTGGACCCCTACGCCTTCGGACAGAGGGAGCGAGGAAGCCCCACCGGCTTGGACCCCCGGCCTAGTGCCTGGCCGGCTGGATCCCGACCACCGGAATGTGAAAGCCGTTTAACGTCACAACCCCGTTATTCGCTCCGGGGCGCGGATCACTGGCCCAACGAGGGGGGCAACAGGCCATCAGCGACAAGCCCCGAGCAGTACGAAACACGGCACTGACAGCCGCACCTCGGTGCGCTGCTTTGGCTGCGGCCGACAAGGTCACTTCCGCCGAGACTGCCCAGGCCTCCTCGGTAACCGTCCGGCGGTCTCTGAAAACCAGCACGACTGAAGGCACTGACCCCTGAGCGCCCACCGGCCACGGTGGTCACTGACAACACGGCAATGTGACAAGTATGTAGCGCCCCCACCAGTCCACCCGTCAATGACCGTCAGGCTCGGCGGGCAACATTGGTCACCGCGCCAATAAACACCGTGGAGCGCAAGCCGCCCCGGTCAGTCATCGTTCACCCACGTAACCAGGCTGCAAGTCGTTTACTTCTCGGCGGGTGCTTCGGCCCCCTTCGTCCACGATCCCGACAAATCGTGACACTGGCGACGAGGAACCGTGGCACTGGAGGCGAACAATGTGCACGGTTCGGCCCACGCAGCCGAGAGAGTTGGAACACCGCCCCCCGCACCTGTCGCCATGCCCCCATAGAGTAATATAGTAAACGTGAAGAGCGGACACAGAAGCGCATTCGCGGCCCAGATAGTGCGTTTAATGCCCTCCGCTACGTGGCGCTTTTCTGTAATTTGGTTAAATTTAGTTAGAACTCTTTCTGTGAGAAGTATTCATTTTTTTTAATTTTTATGCTTTAGAATTATGTAAAGTACTTAAAACGACTAAATAGTTTTAATCTAATACGTCACAAAAACCACGTGATGAATGGCGCCTGCCATGGCCTGCCGTGGGCCTGCCCGCCTGCTTGCCTGCACGCCGTCGCCTCAGCATCATTCTGCATGGCCTCTGCTCGTCCGTGCGTCGTTCGTGCCGTGCGTGCCGTCCGTCGGTGCTTTCTGCTGCGCGTGTTCGGTCGACTTTGCATCAAAGAAGGTGACGCATGACAGCCCGCGTGCTTGCATGCTCGGTGTGAGTTTGTGGAGCCGAGCGGCTTGAGCTTCTCGCTGTTGTTTCCGTCGGGCTATCTGGCTGGAATCGTGTGTCCACCTCGATGTTCGATGAGAATTTTTGTAAAATAACTTGACTTATGACCATGCGCACGACATTGTCTATGGATTTACAGATGACGGTGTTGAACGGTGTTGCAGATAGAGCCTTGGTTGTTGTGCTCTCTGGAATTTCCAGGAGGTGGCTTCAGCCCCTTGCATACACTGTTGTGCACACTTCAACACCGTCTTCTTTTATACGCAGTCTCTTCATTCCTCTCGTTGCGGGAGCTTAACACTGTTGGCTTCACAGTAAAGGCTTTGGTCTGTGATCAGGGGGCTTCAAACGTAGCTTGGCCGACCAGCTTGGTGTGTCTGTTGATAAGCAATTTTTGAAGTTGACAACGAACATGTTTACTTTAACTTTGATGTTGCGCATCTCATCAAAATAATCAGGAACAATCTCCAAGCACACAAATTTTGCATTGAAAATGAGGTCATTGAGTAGTCCCATATATTGTTGAACTTTATCGTTCTACCCATGAGATGAGGTTAAGATTGGCTCCGAAACTTACTGAGACACATTTTTCAAAACCCTTAGAGTAACATGAAAGTAAAGCGTGCCGCACAGGTACTGAGTGCCTCAGTCTGTCTCGCAGTCTTATCCCTTGTTTATGACAATGAGCTTCCTGAAGCAGCCATGGCTACAGCTTCTTTCTGCGATAGGATGGCCAGACTGTTTGATTGTCTAAATATCTCACAATTTAAGAAGACAGGACAGAAGTGGCGTCATGCCATTCTGAAAGGAGAATCTGAGATACTCGATTTCCTTCACCAGCAAGTCGGATGGATTTCAGCATGGAAGTTCCAAAGTAGGAGGTAGCCACAAACCATCATGGGGTGGTAAGTTACCATAAAGAGTGTTTTCGTGCTCTGGGAGGAGATTTCAAACAACTATGACTTTTTAGTTTTTAGTTACACGACGCCTACAGCAAGACCCACTTGAGACCATCTTTGGAGCTATATGACAAATGCTGGACTGCAATACAAACCTAAATGTGTATCAGTTCACCTTAGGACTAAAACACATGCTGTTAAAGAAACTGTTCAAACTGTCGAACAATGGAAACGTAGAGGATAACAAGGCTGACCTCCTCAAGGAGTTGTCAATATTTTTGCACCATGAAAGTTCAATTGCAGACAATGTGGAATATCTTCCAATTGATAACTTCCCGCCACTGGAGGATATTTCTGACCTGACATCAGACATCAGGTCTAACATAATTGATAACCCGTCCACTTATTACGTTGGGAGTATTTGATTAAGCATTTCCTTGAACAGACGAGCCACAGTTGTGGCAGTTCTCAGCTGCTGAGGGATGAGTCTGACAACTTGACCAGGCCTCACCAGCACTTCCTTGTGCTGAAAGCATACCATGTGCCTGGAAACCTCTTCGGGAACCTAGTAGTACTATCACAAGTGGCCTTTAATTTCATTCAGCAACTAGAAAATCACTTTCTTGCCGTAATAGAGAGTGTGGCGCATGTTCGAGGAGTGTGTGCTGCCTTGTATCACACCCTTTTAGGACTGAGTAGTTTAACTTTGCTCAGAGTGCCACAAATGTTTTTTTTTTTTAAAGTTTTGCAGAATACGCTGTGTTTGCATGTTCGATTTCTTAAACGGAACTCAGACTAAGTCTGGTTCCACTCTTCAGTTGCTGGTAAGCCACGAGACAATTTTAAGGGTTAATAATGTAATAATGGAAGCGGTTGCCAAATCAAAAACCGAAAGTGCTTACTAATTGAGCGGCGCACTTTGCACTCCAAACATTTATTTTCCTTATTTCCAGCAAATGTGTATCACAGCCCCCTTGCAAAAGTATTTATCCACTTTCTACAGAATATCTATAAAAATAATGTATAGAGGATATAGATTCGAAAGAAGATGCATCCACTTTTGTATCCTTTATCTATATTTTTTAGCCGCTTTTTTTTTTGCGCCATACTTCCTTTCTGATCAAATTTATTTCGGGGAATGTTTAGGGACGTTGAATCTTGTCAGATTCTGAATAGAGTTCTGATTGTTTGGTAATGGCTCTACCACAGTGTGTTTCAGGCTATGCCAATTCGTGTGTTTTATATTAGCCGGAAATTGAGAATTTGTACTTTTATTATACTCTTATATCTGGTAATGATAGCGATGTCTTATTTATTTCTGCACTTTTTTCCTGTGCCCAAGTCGTCATGAAAGCGAAGGAATCACTCAGCATTTTCCCTGTGGAAAGTTTTTGTTAACTTGGTTCCGCTAAAAATCTATTACAAAGTGCCGAACCCCTTCATATTCATTTATTTTTGTGAGTATCTTTTTCTTATAAAACATACTAAGCGCCTAAAGTAAATCCTGTATATACGAAAGGGGTCCAATAAAATGTTCTCGAATCACTTTCTGTTGTTGACCCCAAAATGCTCCACCAGTCAGGAGTCAATGTGGAGATAGTGTAACTTCAATGTTTAAGAGTACATTTTGCACGGATTCTATCGTAAAAATTAAAATAAAACTGCGTCAACATTAAAAAAAAAAGAAAAAAAAAAGCGGCTCCGGGAGCTACTCAGCTCCGGGAGCCGGGAGCCGAGTAGCTCCCGAGAGCCTAGCGAAGAGGGAGGCAAGGAGGAAAGAGAGAAAAAAAAGAGAAGGAGAAGGGTACCGGAGAACCGGAGCAGAAATGCCCAAACCGAAACCGAAACAAACTTGATCGGAACCGGAACCAGCTTATGCTTAATGCCGCCTGCTAGGAGCGCCAGGTGTCATTGGTCTATCTGGGCCGCTGGGGCCTATAGCAGTGTCCGCTCTTTACCTTGTGTATATTACTCTATGATGCCCCTGTACGGGAGGCTCGAGCCGTTCGAGAGAGATGGGTCCGCCTGGCCAGTCTACGAAGAACAGGTCCACGTGTTCTTCCGGGCAAACGACACGCCCGAGGCGAAACAGCGGGACATCTTGGCCAGCTGCGGGACCCGCGTCTTCAGTCTCCTGCTCGACCTCCTTAAGCCGACCATACCGCACGTGAAAACGCTGGGTGAGCTGCTCGCCACACTGCGCTCGCACTTCAGCCCGGCTCTGTCCACGCTTATGGAGCGGTTCCGCTTCAACAATCGGAGCCGCCGGGACGGGGAGACCCTCGGGCAGTTCATCGCTGCGCTACGAGGGTTACCGAATACCTGCGCCTTCGGCGACCAGTTGGACTCGTTACTCCGGGACCGTTTCGTCTGCGGCATCAACAACCGTGCCATGCAGACGCGACTCCTGGAGCTCCCCGACCCCTCGCTGGACGACGCGGTAAAGGCAGCGGAGGCGATGGAAGCCGCAGCAAAGGACGCCAGCGAGATTGCGCATGCGGCCGGCTCACCGTCGACGGAAGCAGCGGAAGCGGCGGTTAACAAGATGGCGACGAGGAGCGGTGCCTGCAGCCGCTGCGGTGCGGCCGCGCCCCCTCACAGTGCCACTTCGCCCAAGCACAATGCTTTACGTGCGGGAGAACCGGGCACCTCGCACGTGTCTGCCGAGGGGGGAGGACGAGTGGCAGCCAGCAGCAGCAGCAGCCTGGTTCAAGCCCGGGTTCCATCCAAGCCCGCGGCCAGGGTGGCCGACGTTAGAGAACGCGGCAGGGACGAGCGGCACCAGGCCCGGGTCCCTCTTCAGCCAGGCTCCAGGTCAGGTTGCGTGAGACTAACGTACGCTTACAGCTAGCGTCGGGACCATAAATGCTCGCGAGTCAAGCCGTGAGGTTACAGATCGGGTTTAACTAGAAAAAGCGCCGTCAGTGTTTCATTTACTCACCTGGTCTCACGGTACCGATTATGTTGGGGCGAGTGACTGGCAGGATTAATGAGTTCAAGGATTAATAAATAATAATTATTTATTCATCCTCGAACAACGTAAATGCGTTGCAACAAGCTCTTCAGCTTCGTGAGTTGTTCTTACAGGAGTGTCATTTACGCAGTGGCCTTGAAGGTACACTTGGCACACCACATCAGGCAACATGTCAAAGCAAAAAAACACTATCCTTTCGATGATAATTTTGCTTGGTCTTTGCTCGAGAGCAGTCTCGAAGTATGCAACTCTGTCGAAGTTGGCGAACTTGCGAACAGCCCAGTAGGGCGTTGGCAGCTTTAGGGAACTCAGAGCAACGCGACCAATGCCTTGAGGAATAGCAGCCGGAAGAATTTCGGCTGGAGGACTCATGGCCTGGGGATTCGCTGCAGAAGCTTCGGTGTTTCGTCTTGCGACAACGGGTTCAATCTTTGAGCAGGCCAAGGAAGCTTTTCAACGAAGGCCTGTGGTTGACTTGCTTTTATTTTAAAGGGGGAATGCCCCTGGTGCGCACATAACGCCGCCTTGTCTCATACTTGATCTAGAGTCTATGCCGAGCTGAATACCATGACGAGGGGTGGCCGGTAAGGCACAACTCACCGAGTTGTCAAACGTGGTTCTATGCCGTGGAACGGCCCGGTGATTCCGAATTGGGACATCAACCGTCAATAGGTCCAATCAAGGAGACATCTCCTCGAGGTGGCGGTTCAGGCAAAATCCCTTGCGCTGCCCGAGCGCTGCCCCTTTTATTAATCCTTGAACAACGTAAATGCGTTACAACCAATCACGACCTCCTGGCTGTCCTCGTGCAGACAGCACGTGGCGAAGAGCGAAGCGTGCCGACGGCACGTGGCAAAGAGCGATGCCGTTCATCTGTCAGCGTTGCATTACAAGACAACCACTGCCCATAGCTGCCCTAGATGAACCTAGTTTACACACTAGACTTGCCTTCCACTTGCTTTGTGTCGTCTCGTGACAGTGCGACAGTCTCACCACGGTGCGACAGTCTCACATTTGGCAGAAGGGTTGGTACCACTCCCGGCGCAAGCGCGGGGCGTCCGCGGTCAATTCTCACTTTTTTCTGCCAATTACGTAAACGTAATCGCGAAGGGTGAAACGGGGCCCAAACTTCAGGTCGCAGACAGCGCTTCCGTCTTCAAGGCGTTTGTCTTGTCTTTGCAGAGTCTTTTCCCAATCATCTCTTACGTTTTTTGTTTTTTTTTTGAAGCGTGAAAGAGACGCTGCTTTCCCACCCTTCACGTGCGTGCCGCCGTACTCTATTCGGCAGCCAGGCACATAGCAGCACCTCTGTCGCTGTCTCGCGGGTGCCATTTCGACAAAACGCCTACTTGTCCATCGTCTGCAACTAAATAAACAGAACAGGCAGCACGGGGAACTACGAACACATAGTCGCTCGCAGACGCAACCCACGTGCAAAATGAATGTGACCAAAAAAAATAAGTGTTGGGAACGGTTGCGAACACCTTATGCAATATTTGTCAAATTTGGCGGGCTTCAGCAACATTCTGCTGCCCGGTCAACTGGAGCACCACAATTGTTGTCTACGCACGCAGCCTCACGAGCTACCATTGCCGACCCGAGCCGGTCCCAACACTGCCCCGTGTTCTAGTACACTGAATCCCCACCCGTGCCCGTTTCGATCTGGATGAGCATCGTACCGGCGTGCGGTCGTGTATCACTACTGCGTGGTGCACGTTAAGGACCCCAGGCTAGCGGTTGTACTGCACTGGCTAAATTGCTCATCAACAGCGAGTGACTCGTCGCAACTTTAAATGGCTGACCAACTACACGCTGTATAAATATCCCCACAACCCAATTTGTTTTTAGTACACTGATGTTGTGCTAGAGTACACTCTATAGACCTTTCCAATGTTTACAAAATCACAGTCCAGCGTGCGATCTTCACAGCCCAGCACGTGCGTGGTCGTCGCTTCGGAAAGCGAGCAAAGCACGCGCCATACGCACGAACGCTCAAAATGGCACCGTCCACAAGCTTGTTTTTGGAAAGGTCTATAGGAAGTATTCGCTGGCGGCCATAGCTGTGTGCACAACTGCCGAGCGCGTGCTGATGGCGAGCTTCCACAGTTCTTTTGTCACGTGCATTTCGCACCCTCAAGATTGCCAGTCTTAGCAGCCTACTAATGTGGGCTCGTTCAGAGCATACGCTCTAGACATCACCCACAAATATGGCGCCCAGTGAATACTCCTTATACTCTATTTCACCTTATGATGTACCGCAGGAAAGGCTAGAAGCGCGAACTCCTTGCTCTAGGGCATGTCTCGGTGGCACAAGCTCTCGTGCACTAAGGGGTGCTGCCAACGCTCTGAGCTCGCGCTTTTAGCCTTTGCTGCGGTACAACATCAGGTGAAACGGAGTATAGTTGTGCCGCGCGCAACGAGGTAGATGGGCTTAGAGCGATAAACGGGGTTCCGGTCTGTACTCAAAAGTGACCCCCATAAGGCCGCTGCCATTGTACGCAAATTTGACCACTCGTCACGTGACTAAACCAAATACGTGACGTCAGAGGAAAGATGGCAGCGCCCAGGCAGTGGCTGGCCCCAGCTGGGCCGGTGCTTGTCGGATGCTTTGTTAATTGTCGTTCGTGTCGGCGAGTTGATTTCAGACGCAGAAGCCGTCATATTGTCACGGGTGGTGACCAAAATAACAATAATAAAACAGGAAGAAATAAACGTTTAATGTGGCGAACTTGTGCCCAAACCGAAAAGGGAATAGAAGATAATAACCAAGCGTCGCGAGCGTCGAAGTCGGCGAGACAGCAGAGTCGAACGCTGGGGCGAAAACTGACTGCGGCTCCCCACGCGGAGCCCCTTATGTACACGCGTGGGGTTCTGGAAGAATCGGCGTAGAAGGTTCTGCGTGTAGAACATTCTGACCTCGAACAAGCAACATGGTTTTCGAATTTACCAGAACATTTACGTCAGTCTCCACAAAAATGCGTCCCCGCGGCCAGGAATCGAACCCTGCTTTCTGCGTGGAAGGCACGCGCGATACCCGTTAGGCCACGAGCGCGCTGCCTGCTTGGTCAGCTGCGCTCGCGGCATTACTCCCCCCCTTTAAAAAGTGCATCGCCCCTATGCAACACAAAACAAAACAAAAGCAAATAAAAAGGACGGTAAACTAAAGAGTCATAAGGTCCACAGTCCTATCGGGCGTATTACGGCTTCAGGCGCACGACGTGGACGACTTCAGTCCGTGGGGGGCGGCGTGATGACGTTCCTGTTCTGTCGGGCATCACCTCGTAGTTCAGATCTCCAGGTCGACGAAGTACCTTGTAAGGTCCAAAGTACCGTTTTAGGAGTTTCTCGCTGAGACCGCGTCGTCATATCGGGGTCCAAACCCACACACGATCTCCGGGCTTGAAGCAAACGTCGATCCGGCGAAGGTTGTACCGGGTAGCGTCGACACGTTGTTGATCTTGAATTCGGAGTCGGGCGAGCTGGCGAACGTCTTCGGCTCGTTGAGCAACCACCTGGGCGTCCGGTATCCCATCGTCAGCTGGTTCGTGGGGTAGCATAGCGTCGAGCATGGTCGACACTTTTCTGCCATGCACCAGCTGAAACGGTGCTACTCCTGTGGTCTCTTGCACCGCCGTGTTGTAAGCAAATGTGACGTAGGGTAACACCTCGTCCCAAGTCTTGTGCTCTACGTCGACATACATTGAGATCATGTCGACGATGGTTGTGTTTAGCCGTTCTGTTAGTCCATTTGTCTGCGGATGGTACGCAGTGGTTCGACGGTGGCCGGTGCCACTGAGACGAAGGATCTCTTGCGTCAGCTGGGCCATGAACGATGATCCACGGTCGGTAATGAGGACTCCGGGGGCGCCGTGCCGGAGGACAATGGACTCGATGAAAAACTTGGCGACTTCAACAGCCGTACCTGATGGAAGGGCTTTCGTCTCGGTGTACCGCGTGAGATAATCTGTGGCGACGATTATCCAGCGGTTTCCCGACGTTGACGGCGGGAAAGGGCCAAGTAAATCCATTCCGATCTGCTGGAACGGCGTAGACGGGGGAGCAATCGGATGCAAAAGTCCTGACGGCTTCGTCGGCAGTTTCTTGCGTCGCTGACACTCGTGGCATGATCGAGTGTAGAGATGAACGGTCGTCGGTAGCCTTGGCCAGTAGTATTTTTCTCGAATCCTGGCGAGCGTCCTGCTGTAGCCAAGGTGCCCGGCCGTTGGGTCGTCGTAACAGGCTTGGAAGATCTCCTCTCTAAGGTCGGCAGGGTTTACCAGCAGCCACGGCGAGATGTTGTCTCCGAAGTTCTCCTTGTAAAGCACACCTTGTCGGAGGACAAAGGCCGGCAGTGCTCTCAAGAAGACACGGGGGATAGTACCCCCTCGTCCTTCGAGGTGCTCGATTAGGGCGCGCAACTCGGGATCGTCTCTTTGACGTCGCGCCATGTCGTCGGTATTCACCGCGCCTAGAAAGCACTTGTCGTCATCGTCGTCGCTGCTACAGGGGGATGTCTCGACAGGGGCTCTGGACAGGCAATCGGCGTCGCTGTGCTTGCGGCCTGACGTGTAGACCACAGTCATGTTGAACTCCTGCAGTCGGAGGATCCATCGAGCGAGACGTCCTGAAGGGTCCTTTTGGTTCGCAAGCCAGCAGAGCGAGTGGTGGTCCGTGACAACGCGGAAAGGGCTCCCGTATAAGTACGGGCGAAACTTCGTGATGGCCCAGACGACCGCAAGACATTCTTTTTCAGTCGTGGAGTAATTTCTCTCCGCTTTGGAAAGTGTCCGACTTGCGTAGGCGATGACTCGCTCGGTGCCTTCTTGCACTTGAACCAGTACCGCGCCAAGTCCTTCGTTACTTGCGTCCGTATGAATCTCGGTTTCCGCATCTTGATCGAAGTGTCCAAGAACAGGAGGAGTCTGGAGTCGTTGCTTAAGCTCGTCGAATGCGTGCTGCTGCTCCTCGGCCCATTCGAACTTTTCGGCGTCCTTCGTAAGTTTTGTGAGCGGTGCGGAAATCCTTGCGATATCCCGAACGAAGCGTCGATAGTAGGCACAAAGTCAAAGGAATCGTCGCACGGCCTTCTTGTCTGAAGGCGCTGGAAATGCAGCAACGGCGCGAGTCTTCTCGGGGTCTGGGCGGACGCCGTCATTACTAACCACGTGGCCTAGGAACTTCAGTTCGTCATAGGCGAACCGGCACTTGGACGGCTTAAGTGTGTGTCGTGCAGTCTGTATGGATTGGAGGACAGCTCGGAGTCGTCGCAAGTGCTCGTCGAAGTCACTTGAAAACACAACTACGTCCTCAAGGTAGACAAGACAGCTCTGCCACTTCAGTCCTGCCAGTACGATGTCCATGACACGCTGGAAAGTCGCTGGCGCCGTGCATAGTCCGAAGGGCATCACCTTGAACTCGTACAGTCCATCCGGCGTGACGAAAGCGGTCGTCTCTCGGTCCCGTTCGTCGGCTTCGATCTGCCAGTAACCGCTCTTCAGATCCATCGATGAAAAGTACCGGGAGTGGCGCAGCCGGTCTAGCGTCGGTCTTGTAAGAACGGAAGTAATTCCCTACCGAGCACGCCCCTTGCAGTGCTACAGGTGTCACAAATTCGGCCACATCGCAGCTGCCTGCGCAGAAGAAACCCAGTTATGTTCTCGGTGTGGACAATGCCACGAAGACAAGTGCGAAGCCAACTCCTGCTGCGTCAACTGTCACGGAAATCACGCCTCCAACGCACCTAAGTGCCCAGTGAGGGTAAGGGAGGCAGAAGTAGCAAGGTACAAGTTAGAGCACAACACCACATTTCGTGAGGCAAAAAGTGCTGTGCATGCAAAAAGACAAGCAAACAAAACAATGGATTCAAACAACATACCAGAACCTAGCGCCTCCACCAGCAATACTCTGCCTTTGACTGCTCAAGACTTCCCTCCTCTCGAAGACGTAGAGAGCACGCCTGCAAATCTGATCACCGCTAAATCTACCGCAACAACTACTCTGCCAGTTTCTAGGAAACCTTCTTTTTGGGACAAACCACACATCAAAAACATCCCTTCACATAAGGCCTCCAACGTGCACATGACGGGACCCAACCAGGAAAGTGGAACAAAGACTGACTCTGTGTTTAAAGCCATAATCCCACTTATATTCACTGCTCTTCGCAAGATACTGGCCACAACGTCACAGACATCAACACTTTATCAAGTGATCAAAGCCGTCATCACAATAGAACCCATTATTTCAATGCTATGCTAGAACGTTTCCAAGAAAGCCTTACTTGTCAGTACAAACATTTTCTACATTGTAACTCGAAAGCTAAATGGCATCGAACAGATGAGCCAGATCATATTGAAACTCAGCCTTTTGCAATGAAGTGGAACGAAACCTGTTCATCACAAGCCCTCTACAAATTTATATGGTATATGCTTCGTAAAACGCTCTCATCAGATAATTTAAGGCACAAACACCTCATACACCAGTATGAATCACAGATTTCAAAGATGCAGGACATCAAATTTTCACCATTCGCCTGCCCACACCAACTCATCCAGGATGGGAGACATTAATAGGAGGACCACAAAGCATCTTCAACCCCTCTCCTGCTCAGTTCTTCAATGGAACTGTAACGGATTGAAAACGCGACTCCCTGAGCTCCGCAAACACCTATTGGACAACGCCTACAATGCAGTAGCTCTCCAAGAACCAAGAATGTCAGCCGGCGACATGCGCATTGCGGATCATGTAGTGTACGCCAGCAAACCGCATGTGGCAAGAGGGTTTCCGCGGGCAGCACTACTAGTGCGTCGAGAGTTGCCACAAAGTGAGGTGGACCTCAATGATTTATGCACTGAGAGTGCGGAGTTTGTGGCGGTGACGGTGGAATGGAGAAGACGTCCACTCACTATCGTCTCGGCATACGTGGCCCCTAACGCACCCTGGGACACCCATGCACTTGCGGACATTCGAGCAACGGGAGACCTTATAGTAGCCGGAGACTTCAATGCGCACTCACAGTCTTGGGGAGACAAGCAAGACTCCCCACGGGGACGGGAGCTACAGGCAACGGTCGAAGCACTTGACCTGAGGAACATCACAAGTGGGAGCCAGACGTTTATCCGCCCTGGAGTGACGGGAAGCGTGATTGATCTCACCTTTACAACTTGGTCCCTGAGGCTCAGTGCAACCCCTCAGGCGGACAGCTGGGGGAGTGATCACCTTCCAATTGTCATAGGAAAACCGCCGAAAGTCCCCCTTAGGACTTGCCAGATAGTCGACTGGGACCAGTACAGGACACTGCTTGGAGAAGCACTAGAGGGGGGATTTCCATTCAATTCAGAAACACTGTCGCGCGTCCTCACAGAAGCCACCCGTGAAGTCAGCGTGCCATTAACACGTCCTAACCCTGACCTCGAATGGCTTAAACTCCGAGCGAGAAGACGGCGAGCCCAGTGAAAGTCCTGGGTCACGGGAAAACCGGAGGATATCCTGGCCTATAGGCGACTGGATGCCAGATTCAGGAAGCACGGAAAGAAACTGGCGCGCCGACAATGGCGTCTCAAGTGTAGTACTCTAGACAGACCATCCGGGGGAAGCCGGGCTTGGAGGATGTCGAGAACACTGGCGGGCCGCCCGATTCCCCGAAACCCAGTCCTTGGAATGGCCGTGGCCATGAACCTCCGACCAACAGAGATGGTAGAACTCCTCGCGGATACTTTCACTGAAGTTCCGCTGGTACCGACAGTGGGACCGCCCCCCGAGAATTGGGACAAGTACTGTCATCCCACGGCACCTCTGATGCAACAACCGGACACCGACTTTACTCTGCACGAGCTGCAGTACGTCCTTGATTCCCTTCCCAGACACCGCGCGTCACCAGGACCGGATGGAGTCACCAACCAGGCCCTGAGAAACGTCAACGAGTCGGCACTCCCAGCGATGCTAGCTCTCATCAACAAAGTCTGGAGGACAGCTGAGCTGCCAGACGCCTGGAGGGTAGCAACCACGATACCACTGCTGAAGCCCGGCAAGCCCCAAGACCAGCTAAGCTCATACAGGCCTATCTCCTTGACTTCCATCATGCCTCGGGAAAGTGATGGAGCGTATGATGCTACGCCGTCTTGTTTACCACCTAGAAGGGGCAAGGGCTTTACCGGACTGTTTTTCGGGATTCTGACACCATCGGAGCACGGTAGATGCAATCGGAGATATCCTCAGCTCACTGGAAGAAGCAAAAGCGCAGGGTTGGTCTGCGGTGGCCGTCTTTCTGGACGTCCGCAAGGCTTTTGATGCCCTCCCCCACAAGGCCGTCATTTCAGCTCTACAACGTTTCGGGGTGCACGGACGTCCACTGAAATACATTTGCGCGTTTCTTAGTGAACGCACTATGTGTGTAAAAGCCGGCAACGCGGTGAGCAACCCCCGGAAAATCATCCGAGGAGTTCCCCAAGGGAGCGTTGTTAGCCCGCTGCTCTTTGCTCTGGCCATCGCGTCGCTCCCAGCGGCGGCAAGGGTTGGAGAAGAGCCAGCGTACCCTATCAGCATGGCCGTCTAAGCAGACGACGTGGCACTCTGGTCCACTGCCACCAGCTACATAAGGCAACGTATGGTATGCGTTCTCCAGCGAGCCCTGACAAATGCAGTGCATCGTCTCCACCAACTGGGCTTGGCAATATCAGCGGAAAAGACGATTGCGCTGTGCTATGCTCCATAGAGGCCAAGCAAGTTCATGCCCACACTACGCATTGGGGACACTCCAGTGAAACTGGCGAAAACGGCCACATATCTTGGCGTAACGTTGGACTCGAGGCTTTCCTGGGGCCCAGCAATGAGGGAAGTGCTTCAAAAGATGCGAACCCATACAAACATCCTCCGGATGCTCGGCGGAACTACTTGGGGAACCTCATCTCACATGATGCTGCAGCTGTATAGGGGGCTCATCCTGGCCCGCCCATTGTACGCCCTACCTTTCGCCACTCTCAGTGCCAACCAGCTCAAAAACCTTGAACAAGCGCAACGCGTGGCACTCAGGAGTTGCCTTGGAGTTCCCCGCACAACCTCGTCTCGACATACGCTCACAGAATCCAGGATTAACTCTGTAGAGAACATCATGCAAGAACGGGCGCTGGGTCATCTGACTCGCATGAGCAACTGCGACTCGACTATCACACTCCTAATGAGGATTGCCGAGCGCGCTGAATCAAGACTAGGAGCGCACCTCTGCATTCTTGGTGACATAGCTGGCACACCAGGACCACTCGCTCCACTCCCAGAGCTGCACAAAGAGCCCCACCCTCTGCGGGTCAGCCTTCATATCCCTGGACTGCGGACCAAGAAGAACGTAGCAGTGGTCGTAGCAAGGCAGCTCACGGAAGATCACTTAGTTACCCAGTAACTAAGTGATCATAGTTACTTAGTTACACTCGGGTGGACCCGAGTGTACACCGACGGATCAGTGGACCCCTCCGGCGGCCTCGAAGAAAGCCGCTGTGGGTACCAGTGAGCGCTTGGCACACCAGGCATCCTCCACCACGGCAGAGCTAGCAGCCATACGGCTCGCCCTCTGGGGTATTCGGACAGGCTGCACAGAGGCCCTACGCTGGGTCATCCTGAGCGACTCAAGATTAGCCCTCGAGCTGCTATCTAGGCTCGAACGGGCCACGCCCCTGGCCCGTTCAATCGCGCAGGATGCGGTCGAGCTTCAGCAGGAAGGCAACGACATTGCCTTCCAATGGCTCCCAAGCCACTGTAGCATTAGAGGCAATGAAGTCGTTGATTTTCTAGTGGTGCGGTCTCACAAGGACCCTGAGTGCCCGCTTTCAACCGTTCCCCGCTTCTCAGACGCCAAGCTCCTTGTGAGAAGAGCCATCGCCCTACAGCACCCGGACCCGGTAGTGGTGGCGGGTGCCTTCCCAGCTCGGGTACCGCGCGCCTTCGACCGCCAAACTGCCGCAGTAATGCACAGATTACGGACTGGAAGCGCCTTCACCCCGGCGTGGATAAGTCGCTTCAGACTCAATGTTGACCCCATATGCCAGACCTGCGAGGAGACGGCCGACGCCGAACATCTCCTCCTGCACTGCAGTGATCACGAAGAGGAGCGCGCCAACCTCCGTGATGCCTTTTCCCGCTTAGGGCTACCTAGTACCAACTTGGAGGAACTCCTGCGTTCAAGAGCCTCACGAGCTACTACGGACAAGGCACTCAAGAATGTAGTCAGCTTCCTGAGGAGCGCGGAATTCCTCGAGATCCTCTAAGACTTCCAAGAGATCTGGGTTGCTTGCGGACCCTGGGGCTCCTGGAGATCTTACATCCAGAGGTTTTCGGGAGCTCCAGGAGTCGCGATTCTATACCGAAAGCCGTAGGAAAGTCAAAACTCTGAAAAAATCCCCTTCCCCTTCCCCCTCCCCCCTCTATACTCCTCTATCTCTTTTTTCCCTTAATTCCCTTTCCCATCGACAGTGACATGTGCGGCCAGAGCGCAACTAACAACAACGTCGATTTCTTAATAAACATCGCTTCAACAACAACCGGTCTAGCGTGTCATCGATGCGAGGGAGTGGATAGACGTCTTTCTTGGTTACCGCGTTCAGCTGTCGGTAGTCCACGCAGAACCTAAGCGTTCCGTCCTTCTTCTTGACAAGCACGACTGGAGAGGCCCACGGACTGCTTGAAGGCTGGATGATGTCGTCGTTCAGCATTTCTTGCACTTGCTCTTGAATGACCTCCCTTTCTTTTACGGAGACTCTGTACGGCGATCGGTGCACAGGGAGCGCGTCGTCCTCGGTAACGATGCGATGCTTCGCAACGGCGGTTTGGCGCACCTTTGACGACTTCGCGAAGCAGTCGCTGTATTCGGCGAGGGGATCAATCAGCTGTCGTCGTTTTGGGCCTGGAAGCTTCGGGTCGATGTCGAGCGGCGCTGGCGGCGCAATGTCTTGTTGAGGTGGCGATGATTCGTCAGCGATCGCGACGATATCGGCGGAGTTTCGAAGTTCCTCGACGTGGCCCACAGCGGCACCTTTCGTGAGGTGTTGCGTTTCTTGTCGGAAGTTCGTCACGAGCACCACGGTGCGCCCATCCTGAAGTTCAGCCACTCCTCTTGCAACGCCGATTCCTCTCCCCAGGAGCAATTGAAGGTTGCCTTCCAGGACAACTTCGCCGCAGGTAGCTGTATCGGTCACGACGGGTACGACACCACTTGATCGCGGCGGCAGGTTCACGTGGTCGGCGGCGACTCGGACGGCGGCCGACGCTGTTTGGGGTTTCTCTGAAGGCGGAACAGGCTTCCGCAGCGTCAATCTGTTCTCACCCAGGTCGATGACGGCGCCGTATTCACACAAAAAGTCCATGCCGAGAATGACATCTCTAGAACAGTCTTGTAGAACGACGAATTTCACAGGGCACGTTTCGCCGTGAATTTCGACGCGAGCGGTGCAACTTCCGACAGGCGTGATAAGGTGTCCTCCGGCGGTTCGAATTTGTGGCCCTCCCCAGGGCGTCGTAACTTTTCGCAGGCGGCGAGAGAGCCTCCCACTCATGACTGAGTAGTCTGCTCCGGTGTCCACGAGTGGCGATGCGTCGTGGCCGTCGATAATAACGTTCAGGTTGTTGAACACCGATGCAGGATCGTCGTTGTGATGCGTAGTGTCGGCAGAGTGGGAGCGCTCCGTCGTTCTTCGAGGCTCTTTACGTCGGTCGTCTTCGGCAACTCCACCTCCAGGGGTTGCCGCGCCTAGTTTCCCCGGCGAGGAGAGAGGGGCGACCGGCTTTCACGTCGGGGTCGGTGCATTGGCGAAGCTGGACGTCGTGGCGACGGCGACCGGAACTCTCGGCGGGACGCAGGTTCGGGAGACTGGGGTCGTCGCAGGTACTCGTCGATCTCGCTAGGACGTTCACCATGACGGGGGCGCGGGTCGTTCGGGTGGAACCCCCGCAGCCCGAGTCGTCGGTATGGGCATCGGCGGTACACATGGTCAGCTTCCCCGCAGTGGTAACACAGCGGGCGCTGGTCGGCCGTCCTCCAGACGTCCGTCTTCCTCGGCGCAGGTTGCTCTGGACGAACGTGCGCCTGATCTTCCTGTCGTCGGGGGTACTGCGGCGTCGGGGCGTCTCTTCGGGGTGGCGCCGTGGCTTGGCGGGGAGCTTGCGGCGGGCGTCGGGCCATGGCGGCGTAGCTCAACGTAAGTTTCACCGGTGCCACCGTGGTGACGGGAACCTCTGGTTGGAGCGCCCGATGCACTTCTTCTCGGACAGCCTCGGCGATGCAAAGGGTTGGCGGACGACTGGCGGTTGGCAGCAACCTTCGTAGTTCCTCCCGGACGACCTCCCGGATAATTTCCCGGATTTCCGGCATACCCGGAGTGTTGTCGCCGTTAAGCAGCGTGGGTACAGCGATGCCTGGATATCGCTGGTAGTGGGAAGCGCGCGCCTGAAGCGCGCGCTCGATGTTGGTTGCTTCAGTGATGAAACCTTCGACTGTAGTAGGTGGGCTCCGCACAAGGCCACGGAAGATGTTTTCCTTCACGCCGGGCATCAAGACCCGCAGCTTTTTCTCCTCGGGAGCGGTTGGGTCGGCGCGATTCATCAGGTGGAGAACGTCTTCGACGAAGCTTGTGACGTTCTCGGTCGGACCTTGGGTTCTCGCTCGCAGGAGCTCTTCGGCACGCTGTCGTCGCTGCTGGTTGGCAAAGGTACGTCGCAGCTCGGTCTGGAATTCTTCCCACGACAATCCTCAACGTCCTCGTGGATCTCCCCGTGGAAAGGCGTCGGAGTCCGGGGTGCGACGGGCAGGTATACGACAGCAGAAGCGGCCGGGGTCTCCGACTGGTTGGCCATCGTCGTCCTCCTTGTTTGCCTGGTCTTGGGTGGTAAGGGTCCTAGTTCCGGGGGTAGGCCAAGGTTCCGGCGGCTTGATCGGATCCCGGTCTGGTCTTCGTTCGGTTCTTGAGGGCTTGGGCTCGGACTTGAACTGCGGGAAGTCGGAGGGGAGCGCTGCACGGGCATGCGGTACCCCGCACCTCCACTAGAATGTCACGGGTGGTGACCAAAATAACAATAATAAAACAGGAAGAAATAAACGTTTAATGTGGCGAACTTGTGCCCAAACCAAAAAGAGAATAGAAGATAATAACAAAGCGTCGCGAGCGTCCAAGTCGGCGAGACAGCAGAGTCGAACGCTGGGGCGAAAACTGACTGCGGCTCGCCACGCGGAGCCCCTTATGTACACGCGTGGGGTTCTGGAAGAATCGGCGTAGAAGATTCTGCGTGTGGAACATTCTAACCTCGAACAAGCAACATAGTTGTCGAATTTACCAGAACATTTACATCAGAATCCACAAAAATGCGTCCCCGCGGCCAGGAATCGAACCCTGGCTTTCTGCGTGGAAGGCACGCGCGATAACCGTTAGGCCACGAGCGCGCTGCCTGCTTGATCAGCTGCGCTCGCGGCAATATGAGGCGGGTCAAAGGCGACTTCAGAATTCAGCGTGGTGTCTGACGTAGGTATAACGTGAAAATAATAAGGAACGATGTGCCTTTCGCTGGTGACCGACGGGATATTGCCACAAAACAGACAATCGGCCCTACGTTGCTCGGACCTCGGACTGATTCGGATACCGCTAGGATAAATTTTAAGGCGACGTTGCTGTGCTCTCGTTGACCATCGGGATCTTCGAGGTCTGCAGTGAAGCGTGTGCAATACACTTGGATACAGAGTTTAGCGACGGAAATGGCGCGAGTCGTGCTTGGGCAGTGTGCAATCGTGGTGCCGCTTCGTTCAAATGACCGAAGGTTCACTTTGGTTGTGCGGCGCCCCGGAGAGCTGCCTTCAAGCTGGTAGTTCCTGCGCCATTCTTTCTTTATGTGATGTTGTGCTGCTTCCTAAATTGTTCTGGCGTAGACGTGCACTTTCACGGATCACAGGTGTTTCAGTTGGTATTAATTCCGCTTGTCTGTCGCACGTTTCGTCGACACAAGTTTCATCAACACTCGTTACGCGAATTGCAAGCTGTATGGACATTTCATCGCATGTGTTACCTACCCAGTCCACCCGCTCACGCCGCTTTGCGACGACAGTCTGCAGCGGCTGATTACCAGAAACTTTGTCCCACATCCATTTGAGTTCAGTTCGTCCACGGCAGTCGCCAAACCCCGAACGAGAGGATTTATTCGGGCAGAATGCCACTAAAGCAATGCAGCTTCTTGAGTGGTCAGGATAGACACTCTTCTGTCAGTTTTGTCGTGTTGTCATGTCAATGATGCTTGCTCCAGTCCTATCTTCTATCTATTTACAATTCTGGAAAGTTCCAGGCCATGCTCAGCTGTCATCTTATGTTCTGGTGGAGGTGCTGGGTACTTTACCCATAGCCCTTCACTCTGTGTGCACCCTGGCGGTTCCTCAGCCGAGTTTCCCGATAACGAGACGCGGGTGGCGGACTATCCCGCGTCTTAAACCTCCAGCGATCCGTGAACCAAGTCCTAACCCAAGCCCGGCAGACAAACCGCAAGACCAGTGAGTACCACAAGGACGAAGCTCGGAAATACACCATGAAGAACCTAAAATTCGAGCAAGTCACTTCTACCAGCAACCACCACCGGAATTCTGTCTTTTACCAAAAAAACCGAAACTGACTAAGCCAGCAATGACAAACCTGTAGCAGCAAACCCTGTCTGCTCCCACCATTGTTTGCATGCGCATCGCACCTCCCACTCTGACGCCCTTGCACGCAAGGTCTATGAAGACATTGAGGGCTGGATTGAACAATAGGACAGTGTCGCCTGCCACAGTGGGTGGACAAACAACCAGCTTCTCCAGAACCTATATTTCTCGAGGAAGAAACTGCCAGGCACTGGTTTGAGAACCGCTACGCACGCCGTGCACGTTCATCAGCCACCATTGACGAGAGAGAGCCGAATTTCTGATTCTTTCTACGACACGGCCACAATGAGAGCGTCACCGCATTCGTGGAGGATGTTTTGCGCCTGATCGAACACCCACGCCAACACTGGTGCTACAGAAGACAAGAAGCTAAGAATCCCATATCGTTCATGTGAGGGCCAACACCTTCGGCAGCCTCGTCCGCAACCCCACGACAACAGTTGAAGGGTTCATATCACCGAGGCTTCCAACACTGAATGTACACTGCAGGCCCGAGCCTTCGGGCCTGGACTATCAACAACTCCCCAGCGTCTCAACACTCGTGTCGTCCAGCTGCAACTTCGACACCAGCCTCCCAGACGTCCGCAACATCATCCACGACGTTATCCGGCAGGAGATCAGGAAACTACTTCCTGCCATCAGTCGCCCAGCTTTTATTTTGATGGCCGATATTGTTTTGGAACAAGTTCGACAGGCATTTCAACTGAAGACGTCTTCGAGCGAAGCGGCATCTGACGAACCGAGGGCGACTTATGCCACAAAGTCACGACGTCCGCCACCGGCTACCCGTTAGTATTCAGTGCCAATTCAACGAGACACCCCAACGCCGAAGTATTCTCGACATCGGGTGTAGGTCTGCACTGAACAAAATACACCGAGGAAAACGGAGGTGTTGCGGATGGCCGACCGAAAACCACTCTGCTACCACTGCATGACGCCGACCATGTCTACCGGAGCTTCCCGTACCAATGAATTGTCCTGCGAGGGTTCGTGCCGAACGACCGTCGACCACGTCTCGAGGAGCGACCGCGGGACATAGAGGATTATCTTCGGCGGCCTTGGTCCTTGGTGCACATGTGGTGCACCGAAAGCAAACTCCAGTGATGTGAAAATGTTATTTATTAATTTATTCCACTCAAAGACCCCTGGAAGCATTGGGGATAAGATATTTAAAACTATAAATATATCCCAGCTGCTGAAAATAAATATTACACTGGTAAGAAATAATTATTGCTGTAACTTCATAATTACAAAGATGAACACACCTCTGAGCATCTAGTTTAATAGTATGTGTTGATGCATTGTTATATAGCAGGACACTTCCTATACATATGACACAATAAACCCTTGCAAAACCCCATCAAGCAACACAACTGTCATTATTTTTTTCGGCGTAAAGCACACGAATAGGCCCCAGTTTACGTCGAACGTTAGCATTCAAGTCCAATAGGCGCTGAGCCGAGTTCACAGTGATGGCTGACATAACATTCTTGTCGAACGAATACTCAAAGTATGAAGGCCTTAGGTAATTAGAGTAGTAGCTGGTGTAATTCGTTTCATCACAATTTGGCAACCGGCGAAGGCTACAGTTTCAGCGAGTCAATATGCACGTTGGAAAGAGGCACATGACAACATATCATCAGAGTGCTCGTCTGCACAGATTTGTCGCACACCTTCACTCCGTCTCTCTGATTGGCTCGAGGGAACTGTGGCGGTCGCCCTTTTCCAAGTTACGGCGAAACGAAGTATAGGCAGCCTACGCTTTTGAAAAAAAAGTCTATTGCAGAGACTGAAGAACGGTAGTCAACATTCTTCAACAAGACTGCTTCTTCGAGCAAGGAATGAAAACAAATACGAGTCATCTTGTCCAGGTAATTAGAGCAAGTAAATAATTGACCGACTAATACAGTGCACTTTTGAGAAAAAACTTATTGCTGCAATAAATCCTACGAAACAGAAAAATGTCCAGTTAATCTTCTTTTTTAATCAACTTTTAGCAGGAGCTTTCTCGCTAAAGGTTGCTATGGTTATTCGGTGACGCAGGGCTGAAACAACTTCCCTCCTAGGCCCTAACGCGACGTATACCTTTCGCTTCGATTCTCAGACATTCCAACGTTCAAACGAAGCTAGAAAAAGTTGAATATGTTATGCTAGTAGCTATATCGTAAAAGTTGTGGTCGGTTTGCCTTGCTGCATACCCGACCCGGAGGAATAAGACGGAGCCACCGGTTTCAACAACAAGAAACTACATTTAATGGGACATGGACAACACGATTAACATTGTTACCAACGGCGCCTGAGTCCAGGCAGCGACTCCTGTGCGCCTCCTCTGATGCGCCTCATCAAGGCGGCGCACGCGATGTGCGCGTGGCTGGCGTGACGTCGCCGCCACGCGGGAAAAGTTCGGCACCTTTGCCTCGCAGTCGGGCAACTGGGCTGTAGAGCCGCCAGGGTGCCCACACTTCCCCCCCCCCCCCCCCCCTCAAGCTTCGTCCGGCATGTCAATGACGGAGACGTTGTTGTGGGCGTCAGGCGGTGGATGGCACTGCTGGGCGGACTGACGATGCAAGTCCGGCCGGCGCCTGCTGGGCGAGCGCGATGCGTTCGGCGTCCGCTGTCTTTCTAGCTCCTTGTTCTGGCTCAGGGTTCGGCTGGCGGCCACCTTGTTGCTCTAAGTCGTCTCCAGCAGGCGGCTGCTGCTGCTGCTGCTGTTCCTCTCCACGTGGTCCTCCTTGATCCGAGTTAGCTGCCGCTCCGTCCTGTTGGGGGTGATAGCGGTCCATGGTTCCCTGGGCCGCCCCTGACGCACTGACGTCCTTGGTGCCCCGGTCCAGAACAAGCACGGCCGCCGTGTCGTTCCGATGGCGGGTGTGGTGACGGTGTTGACCACGAGCCATCTTCGTAGAAAAACAAGAAAGCAGACGACATGGGGCTCAGTTGAGGGTTGGGCCCGACGTTATCTTCGCACCCCTTCCAGAAAGTTGAAAATAACGGATCTGAGGTGGGCACACAATCTTCTCCCCCCTCTCTTGAAAAGGGAGCAGACCCGTGGAAGTAGAAATCTACCCCCAAAATGCGAGAGAAGCGAAGCCGAAGAGAAAAAAACGAAGGGTTCCTCTCTCTTTCGTGTCACCGACGTCGCAGGTTATACCGCCGCCTTGGTGGAGACAAGGGGGTTTCCGGAACGCGACTGCCGTCAGTGTCGTTCCGGTCCTGCGAGGAATCTTTGTCTTCTGCTTGAAAAAATCGTTTAAGGTCGGTGACATGAACAGGTCCGGTTTCCTCACTAGACTCACAGTGAACTAGTTTGTAAGTGAGTGGTGAGCACTCTCCACGCACGCGAAACGGACCTTCCCACCTGTTGGCAAGGGAGGCTGCGAAGCCTCGAGCGGCGTCGCTCAGTAAGTGAGTACGCCGAAGTACAAAATCTCCCACCTCGAACTGCAAGTCACGTCGCCCCTGGTTGTACTGTTCTGCCTGCTGTACTCGGGCGGCGTCGAGATTCTCTCGGGCCTCTCGAAGGTTATCGGAGAAGTGCTTTCGCAGGTCCTCTGCGAACTTCACGTAGGGGCGAAGCCTTCCCCCAGACTCTGTAGAAATGATACTGTTAAAGAGCGGGAACGCGAGCTCCCTGCCGAAATTTAATTGGGCAGGAGTGAGACCCGTTGACCGATTAGTGGTCGTACGGGTTGCAAATGCCAGCTCGGGCAGTTTCGCGTCCCAGTCCTTGTGGCGCTCTGTGTAGGCCACTAACATCATCTTAAGGTTCCGATTTACCCTTTCTGTGATGTTTGCTTGTGGGTGGTATGGGGAAGTTCTTTTGTGCTTAATTCCCGGCACTGCGGATGCGTCCACGAACACCTTACTCGTGAGATAGGAGGCATTATCACTTACAAGGTGTGCAGAAAAGCCAAACCTAGCGAATGTTTCAAGTAGACACTCCCAGATTTTTTGCGAATCTAGCTTCCGCAAAGGAAACAACTCAACCCACTTCGTGAAGTGGTCGGTTACCAAGAACAAGTATTGATTGCCGCGGGTACAACGTGGGAAGGGCCCCATGACGTCACAGCAACAAATCTGCCAAGGGCTCTGGCTCAAGATCGGTTGCACGAGACCGGGGAGCTGACCACCACGTGGTTTAGCATTCTGGCACACCGAGCAGCTACGAGCGTATCGGAGCACATCCTGCCTCATGCCTGGCCAGGTAGCAACTTGGGATAACTTTTCATAAGTTTTGATTCCACTGCTGTGTCCTGCCAAGGCAGAGTCATACATGTATCGGATGAAAAGCTTACGTAGCTTGGGGGGTATCACGGTCCGGAACGCCGAGCCATCCGGATCGTCATCGGCCTGGGGGATGTAGCGCAGCAGGAGGCCGTCATCGCTCATCAAGTAGGAGTCGAACTCCTTGTCACTTGGGTGGTCGACTGGACGTCTTGCTGCCAGCCAAGCAGACACGTGTTGGCAGAGTCCGTCATCCAGCTGCGCCTTGCGAAGCTCCTCGCGGCTCACCAATGTACCCCCCCCCCCCCCCGTGAATCTGGGGATCCTCGTGCCGTGGCCGCGATGGTCACCAAACCATGGGTATTCTGCGAGTGTTCCTCGGGAAGTGGAGCACGAGAAAGCGCATCAGCAACTTTGTTGGTTGACCCCGGGCGGTACACTATGGAGTAGTCATACTGTTGTAGCGTAAGCGCCCAACGAGCAAGTCGTCCAGCTGGATTCTTAAGTCACCTTAGCCATGATAGCGCTAAGTGATCAGATTGAATCTGGAACGTTGCGCCATCTATGTACATATCGAAGCGCTTCAAAGCAGAATAATGGCGAGACATTCACGTTCTGCGACACTGTAGTTGCGCTCGGCTGGAGTTAGCGTGTGGCTCGTGAAAGCAACTGGCCGAAGCACACCGCCATACTCCTGCAGCAAGACAGCACCCAGGCCACAGTCGCTTGCATCTGTCTGCAGAACGAACGGCTTGTTCAAGTCTGGGAGCTGTGAACAAGCGTTGTCAGACACGCCTTTCGAAAGGGCTACGAATGCGCATTGTTGTTGTTCGGCCCAACACCACTTGACGCCTTTTTTAGAAGGTGATTGAGCGGTTGGGATATCTCGGAACAGTGTGGAATTGAAATCCCGATAGAACGCAATCATTCCGAGGTATCTTTGTAGGCTCTTTACGTCATGCGGGCTTGGGTATTCGATTAGCGCGCGCAACTTATCTTCGTTGGGGCGGAGCGTGCCGTTATCCACAACGAATCCAAGGAGGTTAATCTTGGGCGCAGCCATCTGAACCTTTCCGGAATGAATCGTGAGCCCAGCATTACGCATTCGCTCAAGTACAATGCGAAGGTGCTCACATGCTCCTTAATAGTTCTCGAGAAAAGAACCACGTCATCCATGTATGCCATGGCAAATTCGTACTTCGAGTTCCCAAGTACAACATCCATCAGGCGTTCAAAACTGGCTGGAGAGTTAGACAAGCCAAACGGCAGTCGGGTGAACTCCAACAACCCTCTGTGGCAGATCAAAGCAGCTATTGGAACGTCTGATGTGTGAATCTCGATCTGAAGAAACCCGCGACTGCAATCCAGCGTTGTAAACACGGTCGCGTTACCGAGCGCGTACATCACGGAGGAAATGCTGGGGAAAAGGTAGCTGTCTCATACGGACACATCGTTAAGCCGCCTGTAATCCACACAAAGTCTGGCTGTTCCGTCTTTTTTCGGAGCCAGAACAACATGGAACGCCCAGCGGCTCTTCGACTCATGTACTGAACCGCTGTCGATCCTTTCCTCGAGCGCCGCATCAAGGAGTGCTTTTTTGTGGACGCTGATCGGTCGAGGGTTGCACCTCCGAGGCGGCGCGTCACCGGTTTCAATGCGGTGCAGCAGGATGTCAGTCTTTCCAGGTGTTTCCGTAAACATCGGTGAGAAAGACTCCAGGACGGCTTGCAGCTCCTGCTTCTTCTGGCTGCTTGCGGGGCACTTTCGCAACGATTCTCGAACGCCAGCACGCAATACGTCCGGCACCATGGTGAAGTGGGCTGCAGTGTTCGGGTTACTTATGCGGTCCTCCCGTTTGGTAAACGGAGTCAGCTCTGGTTGTTGTCCCAGCCGGTATCCGCCACCAGAAAATTCGAGCGTCATACTTTCGCCTGTAATGAAATCTCGGCCCAAGATCACAGGTACCACGAGTCCTGGCATATAAAGAAATCGCGGACGCCGCTTCTTTCCATTAAAGTGAATCTGCAGCCTCACGGCTCCTCCAGCTGTTATCACTGTACCAGAAGCTAGCTGCAAACGGGTTTCGCACTCCCGGAGGCTTATCTTTTTTGCTTTGCAGAGTTCGAAAAAAAAATCCCCTATGATCGAGATAGCGGCTCCAGAATCCAAAAGTGCGGCAATGGGAAAATCGAGCAATCAAATCGTCATGCGCGGTTCAATGATGTTAGGCTCGGGCTGGATTCGACATATCGATGGAATCTGTGCCGCGGCCTTACTGCTCCCAGGGACTGTAACGGCCGTCGGCGAGTGGCTGTCTGGTTTCAGCGTCGCCGGCCGTAGTAGTTTCCCTGGTTGTTCTGGTTCCGGCCCTTTGCCGCCGTCTCGTGCCACCTCTTGTTTGTAGTGTCCAGAAGCCTTGTACACTAGTTTCGGTGATGGCCGGGCTGCTCGCAGTGGTAGCAGCAGTCCTACGACAGTTGCCTGCTTAGGCCACCCGCACCGAGGTGCCCGTCGGACCGCCTCCAGTGATCGGGTAAGGAACCACTATGGGAAGGCCTCCACCAGGCTTGCGACTGGCTGCTGTGGGGAGGGCTTGTTCCGTTGCGGCGGGGGTCAATGCTGCTGGGCTGCGGGTTTGCGACCGCGCCGTGCCCGTTTTCGCCAGCACTTGCAGGAGTAGACTGATGAAGATGGTTCGCTTGGGTGGTGATCTCCGTTGGGCCCCAGCTTACGATAGGGCACGGCACACGACCTCCCACCTGTCGTGGCGACCTCCTCCCGAAACCCTCACGGGCCTCGCTGTGACCTCCGGGGACCTCTCGGGGAGAGTTAGGCGAACATACGCTTATCCCGCACGGGAGATAACCATGCATGCCACACCAACTCTCCTGGTTGACGTGGTGGGGAAGGGAGGTCTCGTTCGGACAGTCCACTTGCGTGGAGGCCTCGGGGCACCGCCATGCGCATGCCGGTTCAAGCGCGTACTTGGCTGGTGGCGGCGGCACGTAGTTCCGCTCGGCAGGAAGAGCTTCCTCAATGAGGCGGGCGCCCCAGGCTAGCTCTTCAAGGGTCTCAAAGGTGCGGTTGATGAGGTAGACGTGGTACCTTGGGTGACACTGTCTTCTGACCCGAGCTACTCTGTTCGATTCCGGTGACTTCGGGTCCGTCCGGTCCACGATGAAGGCGTCGGAGGCACCTGAGGCAAGGTGGTACGTCTGCAGCTCGCCCAGGAAGTCTGCCACGGACTTGACGTCGTCGTACCCCGTGTAGACCGGAACAGTCAAGTGTGGTCGGGGCTCTCGCGGTGGGGTCTTCTGCTGGCCAGGCGTGTGGGCCAGGCGCTGCATCACGGAGTCGCACATCTCCGTGACCTTCATGAGCAGGTTAATTTGTGCCGCTGCGGCCATCGCGGCTTCCTGCTCCCGCTTGAGCATTCCTGCAAGCGCAAAAAAATAAACGCCCCCAAAAACCCAACACAAGCGCAACACAAGCGCAAAAAAAGGAAACGCCCCGCAAAAACCAAAACAAGTGCGCAAAACGATTACCGCGGTCACAAAAACAAACAGTCAGACACACGCCAATACAACAAACGTGGACGTGACGGAAGCACGGAACGACGATAGGAAACACGGGGAATAGGAAAAAGGCTTACCGAAAGAAGAAACCAAGCCCCGTGAAACACGGCGGCGCACGCGATGTGCGCGTGGCTGGCGTGACGTCGCCGCCACGCGGGAAAAGTTCGGCACCTTTGCCTCGCAGTCGGGCAACTGGGCTGTGGAGCCGCCAGGGTGCCCACAAAGTGTTGATCAGTACTGTTAGCAGTGAAAAAGAAAAGAAAGAAAAGTGGTCGAGACGCGAGCACGAGCAAAAGAAAGAAGGACGAGGAGGATATGGACGCACGAGCACGGACGATACCGAACGATTTGTAACGCTTTCTGATTAAACGTTTTTTCTTAACTCTAACATGGCGCAGTCGACACCGACAAGAACCACAGGTACGTGTTAGCTCAGGCACACGACCCAAGCATGCATTTTATTGAACGCCTGCCAAATTAAGCCAAGACATGTCAGACTCTACAAGCGATCTCGCGGAGCGCTACGAACAGCTCCAAATCGCCCACGACAAGCTTCAAACTGATATGTCGACGATCAAAAATCAGCTGCGTCAAAGTCAAGAACAACGCCCGATAGCGGGTCAGTGCCGCAAACACCGGACACAGTCGCACATCTTGGTAACGCAACACTCAACGTTCCCATGGGCCACGAGGCGACCAGCAGAGAGCCTGCGATCCCCCCCCCCCCCCCCGTCAACGAGCTTCTCGCCATCATCGCAGGGATTCAACAACGGATCGTGGAGTGCGTATTGATAAACTCACGTCCCCTCGAAGTCCACTCTACGATTGACACGTCATCCGCCATACCCATTTACAACGGAGATATAGAGACCAACATTTCTCATTGGCTTGAAGAGGTCGATCGCGTCGCCTCTCTTGCACATTGGACGTCATCCCTCACCATGCTGAATGGGTTGACTCGACTCAGAGGTCCTGCTAAGGACTGGCAGACAGCATATGGTAAATCGATCCGTGACTGGGAAACGTGGAAGCAAGCACTCCTCGAACGCTTCAAAAGGAAGATGACCATGCAAGACTTCATCGAGTATCAGGCCCAACGGAAGCTCCTGCCCAGCGCAACTCTTGTGCAATACATTTACGCCAAGAATGGCATGTTACAAAAGTCGCCGTATGAATTAGCGCCTGAAGAGAGAATCTCATTGATCTTGCATGGCATTGCCGACGACAAATGGGCGAACCCTCTGGCATCCCACAATTGCAGGTCGGTGCTCGAACTTATCGACAGAGAAATGTGCATGGATAGCCGACGGCCACTCAAAAAGAGCAACTACGCAAACGAGGAACTCGAAGAGCTGTACCGGAGGACAGCTGCAAGCTTCGAAGATAATACACAACGCAACACAATTAAATGCTACAACTGTGGCAAGCCGGGACACTTCTCAAGAGAATGTCGCATTCCGAAGACACCCGCCACTCTTCGGGCGGAAGAAAGACGCAGCGCACACAGTCCGACGACGTCATCTCCAAGACGTTTTGAGCAAAACGATGACGAACGCCGAAGCCCTACCACCATGTCAAGAGACGTTCATTGCTCCCTACGTACAAGCGGGGACGACCTACCCATTGTTCATGGCACAATTGGCTTAGACACAACTGTGAAGGTATGCATCGACATGGGCGCAAACGTCTCAATCATTCGCTCTGAAGCCATTCCGCCCAACTCCAGCGTCACCGTTCATTCCAATAGATCTGAGATAAACGTTCTTGGAACCCGAGTAAGACCCGAGAAAGTCACAGCTTTGAATATCACGGTAGGCACTACTCAGGTTTGGCTACCCGAGGTGTTCGTCACGGTACTACCTGCTCCTATCGGCATCCTTCTTGGATCAGATTGGAGACAACTTGCCAGCGTAGATGGTACATTTTACCCCAGCAACGACGTTACGGTAGTTCAACTGCCTCAAGGAATCACGCTTGAACATTGCAGCCCAAGCACATCAAGTGAGCTAACGGGTGAAACACTCATTGCTTTGAAGCTAGAAACACGAGCGAGTGCCCCAGACACCGAACTTATCGAGCACATCGAAATGGCCGTCAAAGAAATGTCTCAAGATGCATCGGTTGATAAGTGGAACTAGCTTCGTCACATTCTACTGACACATCACTCAGCCTTTGTCGATGGCGAGAATAAAATAGGGCTATGCCCCCATTCTGAACATTCAATTGATCTCAGAGACAATATACCAGTAACATCTCGCCCGTATAGGTGCTGTCCTGCTGATCGCCAGTTTCTCAAAAAGGAAGTCAATGATCTACTACAAAAGGGCTTCATAAAAGAAAGTGATAGCGAATATGCATCTCCAACGATTGTGGTGGATCAACCGCATCACACCACGACACCTCGACGAATGGTGCATGACTATCGTAAGCTGAACGCAAAAACGATCAACACTCCTTACCCGATGCCAATCATCGAAGATGTTCTTAGTGACGTGATGTCCAAAGAAGCGGAGTACTTTACAGTCATGGATGTAAAGTCTGCCTTTCCCACCATACGGGTTAAACAAAGCGATGTACACAAAACCGCATTTGTTACCTCCGACGGAAAATATGAGTACCCGCGAATGGCATTTCGTTTCTGCAAAGCACCACAGACGATGCAAACTGTGATGCGTCGCAGCTTCGATGGGCTGCCCCGCACCGAAACCTACATGGACGACATTGGTCAAGGAGCCGCTTCAGTCGATGAAAGCGTGTCATAACAAACGGGCTCCGTATGAACATCAAGAAATGCCAGTTCGTCTCTTCCAGAGCAACCTTTCTCGGCTACGTCATCACGAAAGAAGGGAGAGTTCCAGATCCCTCACGAGTTGCATCGGTCGATAAATTTAAACCTTCGCAAAGCAAGAAAAAGCTCTACGCGTTCCTCCAGTTTGCAAGTTACTTCCGAAGGTTCATTAGTAACTTCTCTGCCATCACGTCCCCTCTACGTGCCTTGCTGGCTCGTGACACTGATTTCATCTGGACTGAAATTCACGAGAAGATCGTCAATGACGTGAAGAGAACTTTGACAAGTCCTCCAATAATCGCAAACTTCAGGTACGGATGCTCAACAATAATTTATATCGACGCCAGTCAAGCTGGTCTGGGAGCGGTACTCGTCCAAGTTCAAGAAGAGAGAGAACGAGTAATCGAGTATGCAAGCCGCAGTCTCAATGAGCACGACTCGAAGCTCCATTCAAACACTCTCGAATGTATGGCTCTCGAGTCTCCACTGGGCCGTCACCGAAAAATTCGCCATTTTTGTTCGTGGAGGACCTCGATTCACGGCTGTCACAGACAACATGAGCCTTACGTACCTCGTAAAACAAGGTACAATCAACCGCAGATTCGCCAGGTGGACACTCAATTTAGCGGAATACGATTTCGATCTTGTACACCGATCTGGAAAACTCAACGGAGCAGCTGACGCGATGTCACGACTTGACATGCCGGACAGAGACCTGGAAGGCCTCATCAACAACGAGGCGGCTGGATGCACACTCTAGTGCTTGGCGATTGTGCTGAGTCAGGACTCCCGCCTCATGAGTTTCCAGACGTCTGATCCGGAATGCCAACGACTTAAACTACTAAAATCAAGGAGAACAGTCTCTTCGAAACTGACAACGGGATCCTCGTACGAAAACTGATCCGCAGTGGACGACAAATTACGCGAATCGTGGTACCTCTCGCATTGCGCGACATTGTAATGTCTATGTGCCATGATAAGGTCGGACATATGGACACAAGAAAAACGTCAGATCAGGTTTCGAAGCGCTACTGGTGGCCGTCCGTGACCAAGGACGTCGCACGGTATGTTCGATCGTGTGACATATGTAGGCAAATAAATCGCCGCACAACTGCCAAGGAAGGACGCCTTAATCCAAGAGACATTCCTGACGAACCAAACAAAGTGATCTCGCTTGATCATTTCGGACCAATGGTGGAGAAAGAAGGAAATACCCACGTTTTGGTATGCATTGACCACGCTACACGCTACGTCGACGCATCAGCTGTCCCCAGCACGGCTTCCATCCACTACATCAACTTTCTGACGAAGAGATGGATCCCCAGGTTTGGGGTGCCGGAAATAATCATCACAGACCAAGCAAGAGAATTTGTGAACCGAAACACGAAAAGAATTCATCGACGTCTTGGTGTGACACACACCACATCTCCACCATATTGGCCGGAAGCAAACGGTCTTGTCCTACGAAAACTTGTGGACAATCGTCTCGACTGGCATATCGCATTGCATGATGCAGTAACCGCCGTTAACGTCACAAAACAGAACTCAACGCGATACAGCCCTTTTTGGCTAATGCACGGGTATGATCCCAAATTTCCTGGCGAACTAAACATTGGATGCGTTGATGATGACATCACAGAAACCGAAAGGTTGCTCAACCTTGTCAGGAGTCGATGCGCTGCAAAGCGAAATTTGGAAAATAGCCAGACACTGGCGAAAGCCCGGAACGAAGCCGACATGAAGGCATCTTGTTTTAACGTCGGTGACTTCGTATACTGTGTCAAAGGATCTCGGTGTGGAACCCTGGACTCTCTATTTGAAGGAACGTACGAAATCACAAAATTCAAAGACAGCAATACTGTGTTGCTGAAAAGAGCCGTCCCTATAGAGGGCAGATACAACTCAAGGCTAGCTCATTTACAACAGCTACGAAGATTCGTCACAAGGGATATCGAGCCAGTCGAGCTATCAGACACTATAATAGGACAGGCGCTAGCAAACCAAATGGAAACAAAATCGCTGCAAAACACGCTGAACTTTCCAGAGGGATCTCCCGAAGGCGTTGAAGAACTAGCTGGTTTAGCGCACAGCGGAGATGAATTGGACGCAGCAACTCATAATGCAATGTCAACATGTATGCCAAGGGAACGAAGGCCTCCAGCATACCTCCAAGACTATATCACAAATTGAAGTGACGTACAGACTTGAGGACAATTTAAACTTTAGAGTGGGGCTTGTTAGCAGTGCGAGTAAGAAAAAGAAAAGAAAGAAAAGTGGTCGAGACACGAGCACGAGCGGGGGAAAAAGAAAGAAGGACGAGAAGAATAGGGACGCACGAGCACGGACGATACCGAACGATTTGTAACGCTTTCTGATTAGATGTTTTTTTTTTAAATCTAACAGTACAAAACCTAAAGGTCGCAGGAGCTTTCTCGCTAAAGTTGCTGTGATGATGCAGTTACCTCGGGCTGAAACAAATTCCCCTAGGCCCTACATCTGACGCATGTGCTTCGCGTCGATTCTCAGACATTCCAACGTTCAAACAAAGCTAATAGAATGCGAAATGTTCATGCTAAAAGCACTCAAAGTTCCATCGATCCTCGAACACATCCGAGCACCGGTACGGCGATACGGTTGATGCTGTCTCACAGGCGTTAATATCGAGAGGATCCAGAGCGATCTTGCGTAAAAAGGGTATAAAGTCTCATTCTTTCATATTTTCACATTATACCTGCGTCACTCGAGCACGAAGAAGCCCGAAGTCGTCGGAAAGCAGCTGCACATCACGGCTACCGCGCTCCGAACAAACTCGCATCCGCCAGCTCTGGGCGCTGCCATCTTACCGATGACGTCACGGTTCTTGTAAGGTCACGTGACGAGTGATCACATTTGCGTACAACATGGCGGCAACCGGGGGGTGTCACTTCCGAACTTCCGGTCTATCACTCTAAGCCCTCTACCTCGTTGGCCGCGCGTCTCCAAGCACGATGTCCATGAGACGTTGAATTGTGGCGGGGGCAAGTGGGCTAGCGCACACCAGCTCGGAGCACGTGGAGCGAAATACCCAGGATCCTGGGTTCAATCGCCACCCCTGCCCGTTTCGATCTGGATGAGCATCGTACCGGCGTGCGGTCGTGTATCACTACGGCGTGATGCACGTTAAAGACCCCAGGCTAGGGGTTGAACTGCACTGGTTAAATTTCTCATCCACAGCTGGGAGACTCGTCGCCCGTTGAGGCAGACCAAGTTCTAGGCTGTATGTAAACATACACACTACCCAATTTATTTTTTTTTTTTGATTGTGGCAGGAGAGTTGCTTTAGCCAAAAGGCATGCGAACAAACTCGTACAATCCTCTGTAGCATGTGAATGCTTTTCTCTCGATGTCAGCGGGTTTGTCCCGCTGACATGAGAGGCATTTTGACGGGCTGCGTCTCTCCCACTCTGCGGCGGTGTCCTTTCAAGTACAGCGATATCAACAGCGGATCTTACCACTCATTCACACTAACCGCTCATTCACACTGGAAGCGGATCCGCTTTCGCAAAGCGGTTGCGAACGCGGTTGTATAAAGATCCAGTACAATTGCACGCGCACTTGACGTCATCGAGTGCGCGTGCAATTGTACTGGATCTTTATACAACCGCGTTCGCAACCGCTTTGCGAACGCGGGTCCGCTTCCAGTGTGAATGAGCGGTTAAAGCGGATCCGCGTTCGCAAAGCGGTTGCGAAACGCGGTTGTATAAAGATCCAGTACAATTGCGCGCTCACTCGATGAGATCAAGTGCGCGTGCAATTGTACTGGATCTTTATACACCCGCGTTCGCAACCGCTTTGCAAACGCGAATTCGCTTCCAGTGTGAATGAGCGGTTACCACGGTGTGAGATACACTCGTCATGCGCCTGTGTTCGAGAGTATCTAGTTCCAAACAATCCGCCATCTTGCATTTCTCGCCTTTGAGCGGTTTCGTTGTGTCGACCTCGGGGAAGAAGATTACGCACGATGGGGACAAAGGTGAGCTTGAGGGAGCGGTATCTAGGTCACATCGCCTCAATGGGTGAACAGGATGTAGCTGACGTTTTGGGTGTGGAACGGGTGGGAGAGGCCTTGGGCGCGCGTTGTTTTCCAGTCACCTAGTCTCGAACCAATTCGCGTATCTAGGTGGCAGCACATATTCGCCAAGAGGTCCATTGATCACGTGATGCGCGGCCCGCGGGCCGCCCGGCTGCAATGAAAATCCACAAGGCGGACCAAAAGAGCAGACAACAGAGCGAACGGGCCGGACTAACCCTCGACCTCACAGCTCCGCCAAACGCATGCAGCGAGCTGCTTTGAGGCTGTTTGTAAGGAGCAAATATGGAGGTTGAACGAAAGAGACGGTATGCCGTGGTGGCCCTGGCGTGCACACACACATCCGAAAGGCTGCATTATTCCACGGCCACCGTGCCCGGCGCCAGCGGGCCCGGCGCCGGCACCGGCGTGAGCCGGGCGTTTGGCCACTAAAGCCCCTCTATCCTGGGAAAAGTGACGCCATTCATTGTTGTAGAAATGCTCGAGGCGCGTGCCACGCGCCACTTCTGGGAAATTCATGGCGTCTGAAATCTAGCTCAGTGCTGCGCTGTGCCGCCATGATCTTCCCAAGGGCTGCACGTTGCACGTGCCTCGTGCATTGACGAACCTTGCGCTACTTTGCAGAGCCGTGTATTGGGAGAGTTTGGCCAATAGGCGGAGCAAAGGCCGCCGCCAGCGCCGAATATTCCCCCCACGCTTAGAGCGTAAACTAAATTTGTGACACAGCGTCGACCAAACAGGAGACCTCTACTCCATCTCACAAATGTCTGCAGTGAAGACAAAGGCACAGGCGCGTGAGCCTAGCTCAGCGAAACGCTTTTGTTTGTACGAGACCTCGTGCATAGGAGGCACTTTCCAAAGCCACGCGCTCGTGCCCATGCCTTTGTCTGCACTGCTAGAGCAGCGTCCTGAGACTGGCTGAAAGAAAACAGTGCAAAGGGTGGGGTGCGCGAGCGTCTTGAGACGCGGAGTTCCGCTCGGCACAGCTCAAATTATATAAAAAAAAAAAAAAACTTCGTTTCACTTTATCTGCGAGCGAAGCCAAAGCTATAAGCGCGAGACCAGCGCTTTTTGCATTTCTCCCCAGCTCGCGCGCTCGAGCAAAGCCTGAACGCACGGAGCTTCCGTGCTCGCGCTTCCAGTTTTGCCTTCGCTCGCACATATGTGCGCTAATGCTGAGCACGTGCTGATGGCGAGCTTCCACAGTTATTTTGCAACGTGCACCCCGCACCATCGAGATTGCCGGTCTTGGCAGTCTATTAATGCGAGCTCGTTCTGAGCATGCGCTCTAAACAGTGACCTCGAATATGGCGCCCAGTGAATACCCCCTATAGTCGTGTCACATATTTAGATCACACGACCACCGCTAGGGGCTGTTTCGCGGCCTGTGGTTGGCCCCGAGATGCTCGCCTATTCAAACCAATGTATGGCCAAACTCTCTCAATAAACGGCTGTGTTGGCCACTTTATTGGCCACCGGCTGACAGTGTCGCCGGCGGCCAAACGGCGAAACTGTGTGAGAGCAAAACAAATTATCTCGTTGCCATGACACCCCGGTACACCGTGGTCTTTCTGCACGAGCGACAACTTCGCTGGAGCTCTGCGCGTGTGGAGCATGAGGCGGCACGAGCCGTCTTTGCCCTGCCCACGGGTCGACGAGCCATCTGCCGGCGCCGCTTGAAACCATAGTGAGAGAGAGAAAGAAGGAGAGTGAAGAGCGAACTTTATCTGCACTGCGCGAGGAGCGCGCTGTCCTCACCTGAAGAGTATTATCTTACACCGTGGCGGTTAGTGAGGGACAGCGACAGAAGATTCAAGATCAATACGTTGCCATCTACAGCAGTGACTGCAGTAGAAGGGGTGTGACGAGGGGTAATTGTAATATTTTTTTTTTTTCATTTTAAAGACAGACCTGTTTAAATAGAACAGTGTTGAAAGCGAGGAGGGCAGTGTAAGCAGCTGCCGTGTTGCACAGTCCTACATTTTTACACGCTGAACTAAATGGGCTTGAACTAAACAAATCGAAGTAGCGGATTTATAGATTTTTCAGTTAATTGAGGATTCGTTTTTTTTAGATGGTCGTTGTGTGCAGTGCATGCATCTTTGCAAGTTTCTCTTGACTAGAAAATCAAAATTTTTGACGAGGAAGCCCTGTAAAGCCAAGCGCCCAGCCCAGAAGCTGAGGGCCTCGGTACAGAGAAGCAAACGTCTGAGGAAGAAAGTATGCAGGCTTCAGAAGACACTCGAAGAGATGAGGGCAGACGCTGCTTCATTAGGGAAGGATGTACTCGAAGAACGTATTAAGGAGCTCGCGCCAAAGCAGCAGCTTGCAGTAATGCAGTGCTTTGAAGCATCCACTAGGGATCCACTAAAGGCGTGAGCTTTTCAAAGGAGTGGACACTAGAATGTATTTTGATGAGTGAGAAGTCCTAGAGTCTATGAGTACCTGAAAAGACAGAAGATTTTTATCTTGCTTTTTCCAAGCACCCTTAGGAAGTACATGACTGGGAACAGAAGCGGTTTCGGCATTTGTTATGTAGCGGCTGGCAAGCTGGCGCCCATCGGCTCGTGAACATCGGCTGGGCTCGCACCAAGCGCTGTAGAGCCGCGGGGCACGAGCAGACAAACGCCAGGCTAGGAATGTAGCGCCACCCAGGCAGCACACCAATGATGGTCCGGCATTGGCCTAACATTGGCTAACACCGGCCTCAATATTGGACAATATTGGAAGCGCTACCCCATCCAACGTTGGCCCAGTCATTGGTGCCAATGTTGGGCAACTGTTCAGCCATGGTTCCAGCCAATGTCGGCCCATCGTTGGTGCTAATGTTGGGCCATTGCTAAACCATGGTTCCAGCCAATGGTGGTCCCACATTGGCAAAGACCGGCGTAATATTGGACAATACTGGAAGTGCGACCCGATCCAATGTTCGCCGTCGTTTGTGCTGACTTTTGGCCATCGTTGCACTCGCCCAGCTGTTTGCAAGTGCACTCACCAAGTTGTTTGCAAAAAGAAAGGTACGCAGACACAAGGAATATTTTTGAAATCTCCTAAAAGTTTATTGCACACAGCGTATTCTGCAGACAAGTACAAACTAAGCAATTTGTAATATGTGAAGAGGTACTACTCAGCTGTTGTACAACTGAGAAGATTGCAAAGCAAACAACAACCGGGGTAATTGTTGGGTAGTGTCCAGTCTCCCGACAGCTGGCAGACTTTTTTCCCCGAAATTCTACCGTTAGTCGCCCCTCATTGGCGGTGCAATCAGTTCATCGAACGACATTTCATCGACAGATCGCTTCATCAACACGCGATGTTTCATAAAAAAAAAACTGAGAATAGCATTTTGTTTTCCTGTTGCAAAGAATTGTTGCAGTCTTACCATGAGGAGGCGTGAAAGGGTGGGCTGGTTCAGTGAGCACGCGCCTCAGGAATACACGCGCTTTGAAATGCCCCTGCATCGTGAAATTCGTGTAACGAATGTTGAGGAAACGTTGCGCCTCAGGAATACACGCCCGACAAAATGCCCCTACAGCGTGAAATTCGCGCAACGAATGTCGATGAACCGTGAATGTCGACGCAACGTGTAATCACGAAAAGGTGGCCACGAAACGTGTTTTCGCGAAACGCAGGGTGAATAAGGACGACTCCATCGCTACCTATGTGGCGGAATTAAAGAAATTAGCCGCCAACTGGAATTTCGGCGTGCTGGCACCTCTCTCGGTGGCCACAACTAGCGCCGGAGCATCGACTACTTCAACTAGCGCTGAAGGACGAGCGGCCGCCGCCCCTTTGACACTGAATCCAACCATGCTGCCGCTGGATGTAATGCTGAGAGACCGTTTGGTGTGCGGTGTGCAAGATGAGCGTCTGCAGCAACGGCTTTTCGCAAAGCAAACGCTCACTTTCAAGCAACCATACGACATGGCAACAAGACTGGAAAGTGCGATAAAACAGCTGCAGGAGCTTAAAACTCCCAAGGCGGAACTGCATAGGGTCGCACAACCGCAGGCTACGAAACAGACCTCGAATCGGGATCAAACGCAACCGGATCTACAATGTTACCGCATCCCATGGACGACTTTTTTTTTATTATTACCAATTGGCTTTATACTTCAAATTTTGTTTTTTGGTCTTTACCACTTTTATTTATTTTCAATTGGATTAAGTCTGCAATGCTAACGCTGGAGCAGACCGAGGCACATTATTTTTCAATCCTTTTCTATTGCCTCAACTCAAATCCCCATGGACGGCACAGGCAAGACAGTTGCCCATTCAGCAGGGTAGCGTGCCGTTTCTGTAAAAAAAATAGGAAACATCGAAAAAGCTTGTCGAAACAAGATGAGGACTGGCACACGTCGCTCAACCCATCAGATAGACTTCGGCGCAGAAGAGGACGCCGTAGAATCAAAAAGTGGAGCTTCTGTTAAAAGCTACGTGTGGGACATGCAAGAGCTGAACGCACAACGTGCAACCAGCTTCGCTCCCAAGTACCTGGTGACTACGTTCTACCGCTGGTTGTAACAAGTGAAACAGGGTGCAACTTGATGGGCAGAAATTGGTTTCCAGCGCTAAAGATCCAGGTCAGCGAGATACACCATCTTTCGCCAGACAAAGACGTCCAGAAGGTTCTCAGTGCACACAAAGCGGTGTTCAAGCCCTACATCACAGTGTACAACGGCCCACCTGTCCAATTGGAAATCAAGGAGTCAGCAACGCCAAGATTCCTCAAGGCACGCCAGGTACCTTTCGCCCTGCGTGCTGTCGTGGAGTGCAAACTGATGGCGCTGCAAGAGCAGGGCAACCTGGAGCAGGTCCAACATTCAACATGGGCCACGCCCGTGGTGTTGGTTAGAAAGACGGATGGTTCGGTGAGGCTCTGCGGGGACTAGCATAGCACGGTGAACAATACAGCAAAACCGGTGGCTTATCCGCTGCCGACACCCACTGAAGCCTTGTCTAACCTCCGGGGTGGCACAGTCTTCTCGACGCTGGACCTTGCGCAGGCTTATCAACAGCTACGGGTGACAGACGACACGGCCGAGGTACTGACAATCAACACCATCAAGGGCCTGTATCGAGTGAAGAGACTTCCCTTCGGAGTGACGGCAGCTCCTGCAATCTTCCAGAAAGTCATGGACACAACATTAGCAGGCATCTCAGGAGTCAGTGCGTACCTAGACGACATTATCATCAGCGGGGAGACTGCGGAAGAACATACCTATCGACTTTATCAAGTACTGACTAAAGTCACTGGATCCTGGGAAAGTAACGCCAAGCTCCCCGTGTTGTCGCCATCTTGGTCCGTGAAATGAGCAATTTCTCCTTGACCCCTCCGTTCTTGGTGAGCCGATCTAGATTCGCTGGTGACGGGTAGCTTCATGGAGTCGTTTTTTGTATACTGAGATTTGGTTTAACCACACACCGGCGAAACAAGCGTACACATTCGTACCACCCTCAGATGGTGTGTCTGTGCTTGGAGGCACTGAAAAATAAATTTACTGTCTTGAAATACTCAAGAAGAACAATATATTTGTAAGAGATCCATGGAGATGGGCATGATTAATAAGTTGATCGCATACAAAGTGCCAAAGACTCTTATATTGGCGAGGAACGCTTCCAGTACGATGATGCACATGGTGATCTTGGCGCGACTGGTTTAGAACGACCCCCTGGAAGCTTCAAAGATTTAAATGGACCAAGATGGCGATTTCCATGGCAACGAGGACCAATTCGCCTTGCGAGATTTAGGTCGTCTGTATGTTAGTATTCGTTTGTGTCCGGCTAGCAGGTAGGGAAGGCAATGGCGCTACTTGACTTTAGTACTGACGAGACTATACTCTGTTCCACCTTGTGTTGTACCGCAGGAAAGGCTACAAGCGCGAGCTGCTTGCTCTAGGGCACATCTCGGCGGCACAAGCTCTCGTGCACCGAAGGCAGCTGCCAACGCTATGAGCTCGCGCTTCTAGCTTTCGCTGCGGTACAACATAAGGTGAAACGGAGTACAGAAGATGCAGGACTAAGACTAAAGGAAACCAAGTGCCGTTTCGGGGTGAGTGAAGTAAAATTTCTTGGCCACCTCATCAATGCGGACGGCATACATCCCACACAGGACAACATTCAGGCCGTAGTACAGGCACCCGGGCCAAGGAGCAAGAGCTGCATTCCTTTCTGGGACTGTTAGCGTTTTATGACAGATTTCTACAGAATAAAGCTACGATTGCGAAAGAGCTCTATCACCTACTGGAACGGAAGACAGAGTGGCGGTGGGAGGAAAACCACCGCGAGGCTTTCCAGAAGTTGAAGGATCTGGTGGTGCAGTATACAGTACTGGCACACTATGACGAAAGAAAACCACTGCTGTTGTCCTGCGACGCTTCGCCTTACGGTGTGGGTGCCGTACTAGCAGTTGGACTCCGACGGCCGAGAGGCTCCGATTGCGTTTGCGTCCAGGACACTGGGAACCGCTGAGCGCAACTACTCACAACTTGACCGAGAGGGCCTAGCCATTGTGTATGAAGTCAGCCATTTTCACCAGTACGTCGCGGGACGAAGCATGATAATCTACACAGATCATCAACCTCTTTTTGGCATCCTACGAGCTGACAAGCCCGTCCCACAAGTGTTGTCACCGCGGATGACCAGATGGTGCGTAACATTGGCCGCTTTTAAGTATGAGCTGAGGTACAGGTCAGGAAACCGCCATCAGAATGCAGACGCTCTAAGCCGACTTCCCATGCCCACCACGAAAGAGGAGCCAGAAGTGCCAGAAGACATCCTGATATTTGAGGCTTTGACCCGCCCACCGCTCTCCGCAGACGAAGTTGCCAGAGAGACAGCACGTGACGCCGTCCTGGTAACCGTATACCAGGCAGTACAAGAAGGCACTCTTCATCGGTATCAGTCCCCAGAGTACTCGCCGTACAGAAGTAAAGCGGCAGAGTTGTCGACACACAGAGGATGCGTAAGCTGGGGGACACGAGTCGTGATTCCTAACCACTTGAGAAGAGAGACGATGGCTCGAATTCACTCGGGACATCGCGGAAGTTTCGCGATGAAAGCTTGCGCTCGCAGCTACGTTTGGTGGCCTGGGATCGACGACGATATTGAAGCATGGGTCGCTGCATGTAGCACCTGCCAGATACACCGGAAGTCACCTGCGAAGGAACCTATTCAGTGTGGAATAGGCCAACCTAGCCGTGGGACACTGTTCACCTGGACTTTGCAGGTCCTGTCGAGGGTCATGTTTTTCTGGTTGTGGTGGACGCGTTTACGAAGTGGCTGGAAGTGCGTGTGGTCCGCAACATGACGTCTGCCGCCATCATTAAAGAATTACGGACCATTTTTGCAACGCTTGGTCTACTAAGGAAGATTGTGTCGGACAATGGCGCGGCGCTAGTTTCCAAGGAGACGAAAACATTTTACCGAAACAACGGGATCATTGCTAGTGCACCATACCGTCCCGCGACTAATGGCCAGGCGGAGCGCATGGTACAGGAGCTAAAACTTGCACTCGGGAAAAAAGGAAAAAAAGAGCTGAATCGTGTGCTGGCCAGGTTTTTATTCAAACAGCACACTACCATTCACGTTGCAGAGGGAAAAACGCCAGCATGATTGCTTTATGGCAGGAAACTTCCATCAGCTCTGAAACGATTAAAAACTGTACTTTCTGAAGCACCAGCCAGCACGGAAAGCGTCACTAACGCACGGGAACTGAGCGTGGGACGGTCGGTCTGGACTAAGAAGTTTCCACACGGCAAAGGCTGGGTTCCTGGCGTAATTGAACGTCAGATGGGACTCCGTTCATGGATGGTGAACATACATAAAGGTTTGGTACGCCGGCATACCAACCACATACGTCAGCGATGGACAACAGCGAACACTCAACAAGAAGCGAAGACTCCGTCTCCTGTGTGGGACCTCAAGATTGACCAGAGCCCAACTCCACCACGGGCACCATCTCCCTGTAAAGATACTCCAGCTCGACTAGACGCATCACTCCAGCGAGACAGTAGCAGGCCGGCGGTGCTTCCTCGCGAACCAGCGTCGGCTTCTTCGACGGCAGACGCTGGCCCTTTCACTGGTACCCGGAGGGGCACTCGAGTGCGACGACAACCGCAACGCTACGGGAGCCACGACTAGTTGGAGGGGGTGTTATAGAGCGGCTGGCAAGCTGGCGCCCATCGGCTTGGGACCATCGGCTGCGCTCGCACCGAGCGCTTGAGAGCCGCGGGGCACGAGCAGACAAACGCCAGGCTAGGAACGTAGCGCCAGGTTCCATCGGAGGCTCCATCGGAATAAACCGATTAGGCAACCATCTAATGTCTACATCTCATATTTAACAGGTTTAACAAGAGGCTTTTTCAAATCCTAAAGCAAAAAACTGCTGACTTTCCACCGTTCCAGTGCCACGGTGGTTCGGTGGTGGACCAGAGGAAGTATTCGGAAAGTCTCTCAGTCGGGGCGTCAGGACCCCTGACGAGCGACGCCTCCCATGTGACCACGGAATGGTGGTGATGTTCGTACCCTTTGCTGGCAAACGGACACAGATCTTGCGGGTTTTTGCTTCTCATAATAATATGAAAGCTGAGGTGCTTGTCAAGAGTTCACTTGAAGCAACGGCCTTAGCTGAAAGTACAGGTCTGTTCGCGGACTTCGTCACTTGTGATGGAGCTGCATGGAATAAAAAAGATGTGGAGGCTGATGGGGGTGGGAGCCACAGCAGAGCAAGTTACGTGTAAAGTGCAGCATCCTGTGGATCCGAACAGAAACCTGCATTTCCTCTCCGACTTTCCTCATCTCCTGAAGTGTCTGCGGAACTCACTGCTGAAAGCATCGTTCAACGCTCCAGATGACAAGGTAGAATTTCTCAACATTCAATGTATTCATTACCACAGCGCATTTTTCACATATGTCTGTTCGTCATTGGGCAAGCCACCTGTGGCCATCCTGTTGAACGTTTCGCTCGGTTTGTCAGCTTAAAACTGGTTATTTGCTAGCGTCGAGTTTGATGTCACCAAATTTGTGAAATGTAACGGGGACGTCCGCCGATGCACACAGCTTTGCATACTTCTGTTTTACATCGCTAGCTGTTATGGGCTCTTCCCGCCACTGCAAATGGTGTCAGTGGAAGCTGTCATTGTAGGACGTCAGTCGTTGATATTGCTGAGTACTTTAAAAAGGTCGCTCGCCGGCGCAATGTTCCCAGAATTTGGTTCCGGGTCCACTACATGTGAAACGAGGCCGTTACCACTAACCTATGCGGTGCTAGCCTTGACAGCATAGCACAAAATAGTTGACACCGAGTATAGATGGCCGCAGTTACATTGACATCGTATCACGCACCTGAGTCTCACGCCGTGTTCATTAGCGGTTCTGTGTGCAAAAAATAAATTAATGTATGCAGATGTTGGTGATGGTTCCTCCACATAATGTGCGAGATACATAAGTGTACAATACATAAGGGTACGTTAGGGTTCAATAACGTGTCATAGCTGTCGCTGTGACTGTACTGCTGATTCACAAAGGACTGCTGAATTTTTTCTCCATCGGTATCTAAGCAGGTAGGTACCTGAAATGCAAGTATCCGCCAACGTTCCTTTTTGTTGCTATATGCTGTGGCTGACATAGCCGCTCACGACTGAAAAAAACTCTAGCTGGCTTAAAACCACTTCCTTTGCACTGAGAGGTACATCCGAGGATTCCATGTATGAAAGGTTTGTGTGCTTGAGCGAAACATTTGTCATAAAAAACCAGCCTTTCAGCAGTTCACGGAAGCAGTTCACGGGAGCACCTATTAAGGTGCTCCCGTGAACTGCTTTGCATTTTTTCGTAAAAGCAGGCGGTCCTTATTTGCTTCGCATTTCCTTTTGTTGCAGTTGCAGGTAATGATCGACCACGTTAGACAGGCCTTCCAGCTGGATTCCGACAACGTCACCTTGAAGGCTATGCCCTACATGACACCCAGTCACCTGGCTGCAAACTCCATCAAACTGATCCGAGTCAGCGTTGCGTTCCAACTTTTTGGGCCGCATGTTCTTCGAGCTCTGCATCTCTACAAACCGCGGATCGAGAAGGTGTACCCAGGCATTCATGCGACTCAGGCATTTATGCGGCGAGTCCATTCATTGACAGTGGAGCTGCTAGTTTGCAGATTACAGCGTTTGCTACGTGTCGCAAAACAATTTTTAACCACCATGTCCACATGACATGTCTGTCGTCTATTTCATAATGTGCAGGAAGATTGGGGATGTCATCTCCATCATGATGTCTCCGTTCTCCTCCAAGGCCTTGTGGGCCTACTCTTGGCGAGCAAAGCGTAAGGTACTGAGTTCCTTCAGTACCTTACGGATTGGGAGGAGCAGGCAGAGGCACAAGGAGGAGGCTTCCTCAACAAGCCCACCGCTGAAGGCTTAAGGGTAACCATCAGCAGTACTCTGTCATTGCTCACTTATTTGGCCAAGGAGCTCGGTTACCGCTATCGTCTGACTGCCCGCCTCACTCAGGATTAAATAGAAAATCTATTTTGAATCGTGCGGTAATCCTCTGGCTGTAATGACCATCCAAGGCCTTTACAATTCCTTGCTTCGGTCAATTGCCTTAGCTTCTACAACCTTGCCAGAAGCGTAACAGGTGCAAACTCTGCACAGTCTGTTGTTTGCTCACTGCTTCATGTCAGCGACCAGCTCTTGCCCTCTCAGAGGAGGCGAGAGGTTGTGGATCACCTGATTACTTCAGGGAACCTCCAGGCAGCTGAGGAACGCCTCTTTGAAACAGTTGTAAGCAAAGAGCCCGGCTATACAACACAAAGAAGCAACGCTCGATTAGTACACTTAGTATGTCGCAGGTTATGTCGCACGGAGGTGTGTCCGAAAGAGCAAGTGCATCAAATGCATGAAGCTCTCAATAATTCCTGCAGCAGAGGCCGCAAGGAAAGATGAGGCTTCCTTCACTAAGCACTGCGATAATGACGGACTGTCATATCTATCAGAGAGCCTCTTTTACTTTGTCGGGTCTCTGAAAACTATTTTCACCGACTGCTTCAGTGAAAAGAGATACATCGGTAAAGTATTTTAGATGTGCTATCTTTCATTAACACCGACCTTGAGCAAACTGTTGGCTGTGCGAATCATTGCACAGCTGTAAAGTAACACGAGCCTCGAGCGCAAGAGCCACGGCCTCTCCTTCCCGTAAACAAGGGGAGCGGACTGCAGGCATTCCTTTCCAAGACCGCGAGCCCGACGCGCCGCTTTGCGGACGGCCCATTCTAATGTATTTTCTTACGTAATCAATGTAACCTTATAGTTTTAAATTTGAATAAACAGTTAAAATGAATCGCGTTAGAAAGGATTACTCAATTGGACCGAATATTCTAACAGTTACTTCATGCCTGTATCTTTGTATCACTTTGGCGCTATTTTGGTAGAATCACTTCTGCTTTTAAGATATAAGGCAGATGAAACTTATCTGACTGGCGGAGAGCAACTGTCGTTTGGCACATATTTTACGAGGGGCGTACCTTTTAGGTTGACCTTTGTGTCCTCATAAGTGACGTGTTATGCGTGGTGTGAGGAGGGTGTCGGCCCGGGCACTCCGTATCAGCAGTGTGTGTTGTCAGTTGAGTGTGTAATGGAGACGGGAGAGTGGTTCTCTTCTGCCCTTCTTGTAATGTTATGGTTCGGTTTTGGGTCATGAAACGATTTTCCTACTTCTTCCTCCTTAGCTTTAATCCTCAACTCAAATACGAATTGTGAAATCACGTCGTCGTGATTCTTCGGCACCGCTGCGATGACTCCTAGCTTACACCGTGCTTTTTATGCACACCATAGAACCTGCCATTCTCCAGTGACGACAAGTTCCGTCAGGGCACTCATTGGCCACGAACGCGAATCCGAATATTTGTCGACGGATTTATTGTTGACGAGCGCATATGTCCGAGTGACGCAGTTCTCGTGTCCAGTGCGTGAGCTCGGCTCAGGTGACGTCAGTTTGGCACCACTGACGTGCTTTGGGAACCGCGGATGTATCATAGTGAAAAGGCGGAGAGCTTTCTAAGGAAAGAAGGTAAGAAATAGTCCACATTATTTTCAATTGTTCGTACCGAAAAGCTGGCTTTTGACTTTCTACCCTCTTACTTTTGGCCAACTAAACGATATGCGATCAGTAAAGTCCCAATTTAAAATAATTTATCCCAGCCCAAAATTCGTTTCATGGCCCCTTTAAATGCTTTTCTGTGTTTGTAGCCAAGGGGCGGAAGGTCCTGTTTCGTTAATGTCTTCTCGAACGAGCTGGCCTTTATTTACTGTGTGGCCTGGTACTCTCTCAAGTGTGACCCGGAAGTCTGGGTAGCTGTTAACAGCGTCAGTGAAAGTGGTCTTTACGTGAGGTGGAAGTTCTATGTTCCTCAATGACTCTAACGCTCCATGGCTTTTACACCAGACTATGATGTCCTGTAGTTCAGCACGCCCTTAAATGACATCTGCGATGGGTTGCACCTTCCAGCTATTCCGCTCACGCAACTCGGGTTACCGAGTTGCGTGAGCGGTTTTGATCGTACCGCGGCGAGGAGAGCTTGGGCGACCATGAACACCATAGTGTGACTAACTTGGACAGTGTTGCCTGGTCGCCATATGAAATTGATAAAAATTCGTAAATTGAATATTGCAATTACCAGAGCTCTAAAATTCGTGTAAATTGGTGTATATAGTACTAAGTAGCCTATGAGCATTCCATTTCAGGAATAATCTATCCGCTTAATTTTCGTGACATAACCCCTGTTGTAGATTACAGGAATTCGACCACCAGAAGAAAGAAGAAAAAAAAGGACAGAGGAAAACACGAGACCACGAACGGCAGACAATCGGAGCACGAGAGAATAAAACGGCCACCAACGAAACGGATGCGCTCGGGTTCTTTCCTCAACATAATTTGGTGCCGAAACCCGGGAAGCTATGAACCGCCTCCGCAGAACCCGTGGCGTTGTCCGCTCCGCCGTCTCTCACACTCTCGCCAAAATCGACGCTCTCCTAGAGAACCCGGATTCCACTGAAGTCCAACTGCGAATCCCACTTCAGTACCTCACGGAAAAACAAGCCGCACTCAACGACCTCGACAGCGACATACCCGCGGCCATCACGGACGACGCCTTGGAGGACGAAGTGGAGGGTGCGGAAGAACACCGGCTACGCATCAGCACCTCTCTCACGCGTCTCCACTACACCCTCGACACTTTCGCCGCCAACGCTCAACCTCGGCTTCCGGACGCACCTCCCGTCAACCCTCCATTAACCGCAACAATAGTAAGGAGCCACCGGACCGTCGCCCTTCCAAAGCTGCAAGTCCCCATGTTTGCCAGTAACCTCCGAGATTGGCAGGGATTTTGGGACCATTTTAATGTTACCATCCACGCAAATCCCGATCTCCCACCAATAGAAAAATTCAAATATCTCATGACGTACTTGACAGACCACGCTAAACGCGCCGTCGAAGGAATTCGACTCTCCGACCAAAACTACGAACTCGCAGTACGAACACTTCAGGACCGGTTTGGACGACGTGACATTCTAATCGACGATCACATTGATCAGCTTTTGAACTTACCTGTGATTAATACCTCCAGCGACGTGGCAAAACTTCGTCAGCTTCACGACGCAATACGTTTTCGCACAACGTCTCTTGAAGGGTTGGATGTTCCACCTAGCAGTTACGTAGTCGTTCTCCATCGAGTTCTCATGCGCTGCCTTCCCGCTGACCTGGCTATCCTTTACCGTCAGAAGCTGAGAGAATCCACACCACCATCTTCAACGAGTACACCGAACCTGGCTCCAGAAGACCAGGTTCATATTATCATGACGTTTTTGAGAATACAAGTCGAAATCTGAGAAGTTGGCTAAATAGATCGAGCAAGTTACCGTTTTCGACGAGGGCTATCGCCAACAAAACCTCAAGAATCAGTTTCGGCAATTCACCTTTCAGCTCTCGTGCTATCAACGGAATCGGAAGGCTACCGATCAACTGCATGCCCTTCTGTGGTTCCCCGGAGCACGAGCTCCAAAACTGCCAGGCCCCACTTTCAACACAAGATAAGCGAACCAAGCTTGCACGAGCGCGCTGTTGCTTTAAATGTGGGAAGCGAAGTCACATCGCTCGTGTTTGCCGTTCATGCAGACACTTGTTGTGTTCCACATGTGGGGGTCATCACTTGACCATCCTTTGTGAACTATCACGTTCTCTACCAGCCCCATCGTACACTCCGCAACCTGGAGAGCCCCCTGAACACGCCACATCCATTATTAGCGCCCCAGGTAGCAACTCCTGTTCTTCTCCTGTCCTCCTCCAAACAGCTAGAGCATGGGCATCAGGTTCACCAAGGAATGTTCTCGTAAGACTCTTGCTAGATAATGGCAGCCAGCGCACATTCATCAGACGGGATGTTTCTGAAGAACTCGGCTGCGAAGTTGTAGGCCGAGAAGATCTAACCATGTACACATTTGGCAATACAGCCACAAAACACTCCTGACGACGCGTGGCTGTGACCCTTCAGGGCCATCATAGCAATCAGAAGGTGACATTTGAAGCATTGGAAATCCCCGAGCTGTGCACGTTATTGCACCAGCAACTTGATGAACATCTGCTGGCGCAACCTCATTCAAACGGATTTCAGGCTGCAGACATCATTCCTCCAGATTCTGAAAAAAGAGTAGACAATAACTTAAGCGTCCTAATAGGTTCAGATGTCTACTGGCAAGTGGCCAAGGGAAGGATCCAACGCATGAGTCGAACCTTAACCGCCGTTGAAACCATTTTTGGCTGGGTGGTTCAAGGGACCTACTCTGGGAGTATCTGTCACCCTTCAACCAGAGCGCGGCCAGCAGGCTTCACCAGGCGTCCAGCTTCGACCATCTGCTGCCGGGCTTCATCACCTACCTTTTCTCGGGAGACTCCGACGGGGAACGGAAGACGATGCGCCGAAAAAGTTCGGGACCAAAACGTCTGCCCGAGATGGAACAAACGCTGCTTCGGGGCCTGGGCTGCGGCCCGGCGAGGGAGTTCTGCTGCTTGGCCGTGGGACTGGCCCCGTCGCCTCGTCGCGGGGGCGGCTGGCCCCCCGGGCAGCCCCCGCCGCCATCCCTGCCGCCGCCACCGCCCCCGAGACCCGTTCCAGCCCCGAGGCATTCCCTGGTGCGGAGGGACTACCACGACCTGGGTCCCGTCTACGCCAACAACCAGGCACTCTCGACCAGGTTACAGATGGGCGCAGACGACACGACGCCCATACCCGAGAAGCAGGATGAGGAACGCTCTTGCGAGGGCGCCCTGATCGACCTGGACTGCGACGGCGACTGCGTGGCGCCCGTGTGTCGGCGGAGCGCCTCGTCTCCCAGCGTGGGCTCCCGCGCCCTGGTGCTGTCGGACCTGGACTCGTTCCCGCAGCCCGTGCCGCTTCCAGACGGAGCTCAGAGTCCGTCCCCTACTCTCTAATTTAATGTCTTGCGACGTTTCTTTTCGTTCTGCTTGTGTGTTAACGGCCTCTTTTGATCCCGCCCTTTTTTGTGATTTTGTTTTCACAGTACTGTCACTGACCCCTCGTGTATTGTCTTGTCTCTCATTTCTTCGGCCGGCGCGGGAAGTTGTTGTAGATTACAGGAATTCAACCACCAGAAGAAAGAAGAAAAAGAAGACAGAGGAAAACACGAGACCACGAACGGCAGACGATCGGAGCACGAGAGAATATAACGGCCACCAACGAAACGGATGCCCTCGGGTTCTTCCCTCAACAACTCCTTTAAAACAAACCTGTAAAACCTTCAAAGACCTCCTGTATACACCTTTTCCACAAGCGCGCAGCCATCTTGAATATCGTCACTTCTGGTATGCGGTAAAACATCTTTTTGATCTCTCCCCGCAGCTGGAAGGTGTTTACGAAAAATGCGTGATTGTCACACATTCTTGATTTGCCTCACCTATATTCTCTCGCATATTCCAGGTTCAAACGTTTTATTATTTTTTCGCCCCGCATACCAGATACGGAACCCACGTGACTGAGAACGACAGGAAACAGAAAAGGTCTATACGTATTAACAAAAATGCATTTAGTTCGCAGGCGAGCTAATGGAAGGTTACCATTATAGAGATATTGTCTATCCCTGTTCGTTTTTCTACCACTGTCATAATGTTTTCGTTCTTATGCCCCAATCTCGATTTATAGTCATCACTACAGGTGCGTATGTGCTTGGATGAGCAAGAACGTACTTGGGTTCCCCAGGTCATGCTCTTATTTCGCATTTTATTAGGGGTAATCGAAAAGGTTTGAGTTGTATACCGCTGCGTCATTTATTCCCTTTATAGTGCAAAGGAAGTCAAGACATACCGTCCATTTTTTATAGTGTTAATATCAAAGATGGCCCTCACCTATTCAATTCCAATCTTTAGTTGCACCCCCCCCCCCCTATAATTTCCATTTCCATCATCTGGCACTGCTTCAGAGCAACATCATTGACGTTTCACACCCCAAGCATTTGCTTCTTATATTGCTTCTTTTATAAGCACAGTGAGTTATTCAGGCATGTAAATTAATAAAAATATTTCGGCAAGTGCAGTCCTGAAAGGAGTAAAAACTGAGCACTAATGCAAGAAAACGAATTGAAGCGATCTGTGTATTCAAAACTTCTAAGAAACAGAACCTTACCATGTATGAGTACAGGTCGGGTAAGTCATTTCAAAACCTTTATTTGCTCCCAGTAAGCTCTATCTGCCCACACGTAATATTAATCAGGCTATTTGCTTGAGGTTATAGAACCAGAAGCTGAAGAACCCAGAGATGCCGCATAGGCCTTCAAAGCTGCCCGCTTCACCTTGCCGGTTGGAGTCCTGGGTAGGCGATCAAGGAAGTAGACACCGCCGTGAAGATGCTTGTATATTGGGCATACGTCTATAATAAGTGTAAAAAAAAGCCATTAACCATTAATAAATATTGGAAAAAAACAAACAGAGCACTAGATCACTTATCTAAAAAACGATGAGTCGTTCTCGCGTTCCTCCCATTTTTTTGGGTTGCATAAATCAGTTACCTCGCTCAGCGTGGACATTTCTTAGTTAAGTGAAGGAACTGTAGACTTAAAAAAAAAATACAATTATTCCAGATAATTCAGTAGATGCACGTTTACACCATAAAATTAGCTATTTCGGTATTTCTTTGAAGACATATGTACTTTCCTATCCTATTAAAAAATGTCCTTCACCAAGCGATGAAGCACATGTTACTACCTTCGCTCCTTTAGTAATGAATATCCAGATGTAATTAATATCCAGTCGAATACAGTGATGAATATCCAGTCGAATACACTGCTCATCCTTTTAAAAGCCTTCAAAAAATGCGTCCATTTTTTGTTTTGCAAAGCAATTTTATATTTTAGGTTTCGACATAGGTATTCTTGCTTCCTTAATGTTCTTGAAACTATGGTACTTAACAATGTAACGCATCCGGAAACGTACGAATAATTTATGTATCTGCTCCACACGATCATGCAGGTTCCAAGTTGCGTCCTCACCTGAGATTGTCTTTCTCATATCCTCTCCCGTCATCTTCCGGTCTTTTTTGTGGGACTCTTTGAGAACGACGAAAGCGGCGGGCACCTCAATATGCTCGTCGTGTGGCAGGCCTGCCACTGCGACTTCGGCAATCTCCTCGTGGTTCTTTAGAAGAAGATTCTCCAGTTCCGAGGGATAGGCCTTATCGTTCATACACTTGATGAATTCCTTCAACCGGTCTACGTAGTAGACCCTGCCGTCTTGGTCGTAGTACGCAATGTCCCCTAGAATCGGCAATGTACCGAAGGGTAGCGAAGCTTTAACTGGTGGCTAGTAAGAAAGACTTCTATTTTATAATAAAGTCATGAATGACAATAACAATTAAAAGAATGCTGGTTTCACTTCTCAATTTATTCCGCACTTCTTTTCTTGAATTTATTCTTTTTATAACTCCTGACGCCAAAACCCCGGCTGCTGTGAAGTTTTCATACTGTTACGCCACACACAAGTGATTGACTCGCTAATGTCCCATTCACTGGGCAGCGTTAATGTACCTTTAGCTTTACGTTGCTCAGTAGATATCGTTATCACACGGCGTATAAAGGTCCATTTAACGAAGGGAAAGCCTATGTTAAAGGCAGCTCCTGAACCTTCCTTTACATCTACAGCGAGTTACCTCGAACCCATAAATTCAAAATAAAAATGACATATATATATACATATATGCTGATTAATGTGTTATACCATATTAAACATTTACAAGTAGAACTTCCGGAATTAATTTTGAACACAAACGTGGTGAAATACGCTAGCGAGTAACGTAAACTCACACTATACTCTGTTTCACCTTATGATGTACCGCAGGAAAGGCTACAAGCGCGAGCTCCTTGCTCTAGGGCACATCTCGGCGGCACAAGCTCTCGTGCGTCAAGAGCAGCTCCCAACGCTATGAGCTCGCGCTTCTAGCCTTCTCTGCGGTACAACATAAGGTGAAACGGAGTATAGCAGGCTCAGTGCTCGCGCGTTCCGTTGAAAGTGTCGATTTCCAACTTGCGCTCAACTTATAATGCAACACGACGGCGTACGAAAAAAACGACTCGAGCTCGGATGTCTATTTGTTATCATACTTCCAAACATATTGCCGTGTGCTTCTCGAAATACTTATTTTGCTGTGTTGGGTGTTTACTTTCAAAGGTCTTGAAGGGAGGCACGTCATTTTAGAGTTAACGTGTACGATCCCTGCCGCCAGGTTTTTCTTCTATAACAAAGCAAAACAACAGCAGCTAGAACAAACTAGGTAACAACATTCAAAGAAATATTGGACTAGCTCTTTGCGTTTATGAAATGCACTGCCAGTAATCTCGGCCCTTCATGGCGGCCCTCAACGCCCAGCCGGTCCGAGGAGGTCAAACACACGGGAAGATGGCAAACCTTTGTCAGGACAGCATACGTGAATCCGTCGGCGTTTGTTGACGAACCATTCACTTCTAAATGATACCTCAGCTTCTTCATTAGACAGCCTCGAAGTGTGCGTCACACCGCTCGTCCAAACTTTCCCTGTTTCATCCGCCATGTGGAAGGGCTTTTCTTCCCCATTTATGCTAGTTCACGTTCCGCAAATCGTTACATTAGCTCGATACAAAGAGTACGGCCTTTGCCACCCATCCATACATGTGTAGTGGCAGCTATCCACAGCGCTTGAAAGCGCCAAGCTCATGGGACAGGCACAAACAAGAAACACGAGGTGCCTGGGCCACGAGCTGCACGGACTCTACGACCTGCTCCCAGTCCCCGAAGTAAAGGCAGCGCCAATTCATTGGACGCCAGCCGCCAATCAAGCTTTCGAGAGTGAAAAATATCATCGCTAATGACACCCTTCTCAGCCACGCCAAAAGCGACGCGCATCTCTCCATTATGGTCGACGCCTCGGATAAAGTGGTTGGAGCGGTTTTAGAACAACAAGACGGGGGAAATCGGCAACCACTTTCCTTCTTTTCAAGAAAGCTGACTCCGGGAGAACGGAGATAGAGCAACTTTGGACGTGAGCTGCTGGGGATATACCTTGCCATTAGGCACTTCCGCCACTGCCTTGAAGGCAAAAGTTTTTTTCTCTTGACACACCATAAGCCGTTAACTTACACGCTAGCCTCCAACAGTACGACACTCGCTCCGCGTGAGGTATGGCACATGGCATGCATTTCGGAATCTACATCGACATTCGCTTCATCAAGGGCACGGATAACGCCGCAGCTGACGCACTCTCCACAGTTGGGGTCAACCTGTGCTCCTCGGAACGCCTTGCAGTTCCTTACGAGCAGCTGGCTACAGCACAAAGAGGTGACCTGGAGTTACAATGCCTACGGCCCTTCAACGACCATAGTGTTCGAAGACGTGCGCATGCACGTCTTCGAACACTAAGGTCGTTGACTGTGACGACACAGTTGCATGCAAAGTGTCGACAGGTCGACACTTCGCATAAAGTAAATAAATATGTGAGTGAGATATACCGAGCCTCCACTCTACAGATGTATCCTCCATTTATTCCCTGTGTGATAACGAACGCCCTTTGCTGCAGGTACCTTTACGCTGCCGTGTGAATGGGCTGTAAGGGATTATGAAAAAGAAATTTGTGCTTCCACGTGTTTTTTTTACATTATTTAGATTTATTGCATTACATATGAGGGGCAAAAATTGCTTCGGTCTATAGAATATTCGAGCGCTCAGTCGCCGCACCAAACACACACTACTACCGAACTAAATAATTATAAAATCCCAGGTTAATTGCATGAGCCCGATTTCATTTAAACTCGTCCAGGGAAAAAAAGACGTTTCTCAAAAACTTTAAAAAAATTATATGCCGGGCAAATTCTTCGTTAGGACGAATCTGAAAATCGTTTTTGAATCATATTTTTAGTTCTCGATTCTTTTATTTCTAAAAAGACCAAAGGCGGATTTTAGGGTTGGGTCTATCGTCACAGATTGCCCACTTGGGAGCTTCGCAAGGCTCGAATACCTTCTGCTGCGATTTTCAAGCGCTCTTCAAATCCGACAACTTTGATGGTGACGTGGAGGTCGTTTACAGAAAGACTGGACGACCAGCTTCAACGAAACCCATTTACTCGAACATACAAATTAGCTCACCGCGCGCTCGCACTCTTCCGACATCCTCCTCTGCAAGAGACGAAACCACAATCTCCTGCAGCCACTGTTCGGCATTAAATATTCTACATCCTCCCCGCCCAAAACGTAAAAAAACAAGAGCTGTGATATTTAAAAGGTTTCAAAAAGTGCAGCTGTCCCGAGGTCGCCGTGGGGTCGTTTTGGTTCTTCCTAGCACTGTCCTCACCACTGGCCTCCCTGTGTTTCCCCTTGCGGTGTCTTGCCCACTCCTGGTGTCCCGGGCCTTCTCTGCGATACCAGAAGGGCCCAATCTCCAGTTCCGAGCAGAGCCGTTTATTGAGAGAGTTTGGCCATACATTGGTTTGAATAGGCGAGCATCTCGGGGCCAACCACAGGCCGCGAAACAGCCCCTAGCGGTGGTCGTGTGCTCTAAATTTGTGCCACGACTATACTTCGTTCCACCTTATGTGCGAGCGAAGGCAAAACTGGAAGCGCGAGCACGGAAGCTCCGTGCGTTCAGGCTTTGCTCGAGCGCGCGAGCTGGGGAGAAATGCAAAAAGCGCTGGTCTCGCGCTTCTAGCTTTGGCTTCGCTCGCAGATAAAGAGAAACAAAGTATAATTTGAGCCGTGCCGAGCGGAACGCCGCGTCTCAAGACGCTCGCGCACCCCACCCTTTGCACTGCTTTCTTTCAGCCAGTCTCAGGACGCTGTTCTAGCAGTGCAGACAAAGGCATGGGCACGAGCGCGTGGCTTTGGAAAGTGCCTCCTATGCACGAGGTCTCGTACAAACAAAAGCGTTTCGCTGAGCTAGGCTCACGCGCCTGTGCCTTTGTCTTCACTGCAGACATTTGTGAGATGAAGTAGAGGTCTCCTGATTGGTCGACGCTGTGTCACAAATTTAGTTTACGCTCTAAGCGTGGGGGGAATATTCGGCGCTGGCGGCGGCCTTTGCTCCGCCTATTGTCCAAACTCTCCTAATATTCACCGCATTCGGTGGGAGTTGGTACCACGAGGGCGCCACAGTATTTGGTGCCCCAGTAGACTTCCGGTAGTGTATTTATTTCTTCTTCAGTAACACACAGCGATCGGAAAAGAAGATTTTCCTTCGGAGAGGTACCTGTAATAGGTTTGTAAGAACCTGCGCGCTTTGTAGAACGTAGTACAAATAACAAAAGGATGTGTGACAAGAGGAAAAGAAGAGGAAAACCGGAAGCGCGCAGGGGTCCGCCGATAGTGGGCGGCAGCGAGCTTGTTTGCAAACAAACATCGGTGAATACGGCTCTGGTTCCGAGTACCTGACGTCATCCATAATCGCGGCTTTGCGTTCTTCAAGAATCACGCGCTCCCGCCCCCTCCTCGTACTCCGTTCCCACTTTAACTGAGGCTAGAAGCTCCGCCTTCAGCGCGAGCACGCTGGCTTTCGCAGTGCTTGGGTTGCGCGTGCCAGCGCGTTCACATTTGTGTTAGCAAGGATAGAAGGCTCGCGCTGAAGGCGGAGCTTCTAATCTTAGTTTAAGGGTGAACGGCGAATAGTCGTGTGATAATGGGTTCTGGCGCAGTATCGTGACTGCCATCCGTTCAGTTCGCCGTGTTCCGTTAGAGCGGTGCCGTTTTGGTCTTGGCCGACCATAACACCTTCCGCAGCAGGATTCTCGTCCGCCATTTACTTTGTTCAGGGTTTGCTTAGTTAGGGCGCATGAGGGGCAAAGCGCGGTCCACTGAGTGCACGCACTTGGGCACGTTCACTGTCCGTGGGCGCCGGGTCGCATTGTTGGACTGCTCGCAGCGGCACACGATTCACAGTTCCGTCGGCTTGCCACGTCGTGCATTGTGCTTGTAGGCCCCTAAAAAGTCCATCCTAGGGTATTAGCCCCGTGCGCGACCGAAAGCGTCGCTGTGGTCGGCCTTCCACGATTGGCCCAACGCTGACAATGACGTCGGAAAAGGGATTTATAATCGACGGAAATAAGAGGAATGAAAGAACTTTAATTTTGACGGTGTTGGCAATGTTCCTTTGAGAGCGCAATGATTTCAAGCTTCCACTACGCTAATAACAAACACCATCGAACTTGTTGTTTGCAAGGTAATGACGTCACAAGGGGGAACCACAGGAGGGCGCCACCAAAACTTCTCGCCGCTAATACCCGTTCACCATTAAGCTGAGACTGCAGCCAATGCCACAAGCACGAGAGCTCGAGGTCGCTGTTTTGAAGCGTTCTTGCGCAGAACGAGCGCTCGCGCTAGAAATGCATATCTCAAAGCCAGGAGCGCGGGCTAGCTCGCGCTTGTATCTTTGGCTCTAGTGCCACTAAATAAGCTACGCTTCAGAGTAACGACACTTGGCCATATTGTGTCTTAAAATCATGGTTGCCAGTTATCTGAAGCTTTATGTGAGATCACAGGAAACGCTTTTGCGCCCTCCACAAATGTTTAAACAGTTCGCGACAGAGCCAAGCAGTATTACATTACCTTCCTAACACTGAATCTAATGCTGAGGAAGTCGCACTTTTGAATCATGACGATCGGCAGTTGTACCTGCTCTGCATACGAGCCAAAATGGCGGCGTCCACAACAATGTCGGGGAACGGAGTGCCGATACTCTAAGCGCAGCTAATTTAGTGACTCTATTTGGCTCCAGTCCCAGCTGAAGGGTGAACGGAGTGTAGTCGATATGGGTACCAAATCGGTGCTGGAAGATGAGCGTCGTGTTTCTCCCTTGAGCAATATTCACACCTGATCCGCTCCAATGAGCAGGCTTATGCCGACCTCCGCTTGGTTTGAAGAAAGCATCATCTTGTCAGCGATGACACCTGGGGTGGTTTTAAGGAAGAAGACCTTAATGGGTGTTTCCGTGATATCATAGAAAATGAGAGGGACGACAACGGCTTCGATGATGTGATCTGTCGTTTTATACTGCTCTCGCAGTCACAATCTGACCACTGCGAACTTCTGCCTAAACACTTCTAGACCTCGGTTGGCAAACGTGCTGAGCTGCATGCTCTGACGTCCGACAGCTTTCAGGTCCAGCATCTTGGCCAAATCCTCTCTGATGAAGGTAGTCGGACTTCCGCCGTGAAGAATGCTGCGGGAATAAGCAGTCTTGTCATCCGTTACTACCTAGCTCCGGAAAATTTGTAGTAGAATACTATAGGGGCCTGGTGCGGCGTTGCTCCACCTGTGCGAAGATAGTTGGCGGTTTCTCCCTGAATTCGCTGAACTGGTGAGGGTATCAGCCAAATGACATTGTACATAGATAGAGCATGTCGTCCACTTTACCTGGAACCTCTTGCTTTGCTGCGACAGTCCTTTGATTTGTGTCCTTGTTTGGTGCATCGGAAGCACCTCATGTCATTTGCAAGCCTTCTTTTTTTTCTCTCCTATAGTGCGATATCAAAAGCACAAGCACCGATGCTGTAATATCTTGCGTTAAACAAAAAAAATATTTGTCACGTTCGTCTACAGCACCATTGTTGTTAATGCATAAATGCCTTGCCTTGAATCCCTATCCAGGTTGCCATTTTTGCCGGTCTTCACTCGGGCGGTGCTGACCGTTCCCGGCTTTTAATTTCCACGCGCGGAAAACGCAATAGTTTTTTTCAAGCTCCTCATCTGCATCCGCTGACAATCCTGGGGTGATGTTCGGGAGTGTTTCCTCGACAGCTCTGCTAACACCTTCCTCCCTTGTGGCTGAAGTTCAACGTCGTGTCTCATCGACGTTGTCGATGGTATTCCAAAACGATGTCAGTTGGGAGACTCGTCAAAATGATGTCAGCCATCATGATGGCAAACATTGCACTAAAAGTTTACAGGGAACGTAAGCCGTGAACGTTGGTTTGGACATGATCGTATATATTTAGTAATACTGTAATATCCCGCTCCGATTTTGCCGTTAGCAGGTATCGGGGCCTTTCTAAATATTCACGTTGGATTATCGGCTTGTCTCCAAAGCGTTCGGATAAAATATCGATGGCATGCCTGTAGCACGCTGCTGTTGCCTGCAGTTCGGAGATCGCGCTGGCAGCTGGTCCAATCAGTAGAGAGCGAAGGTATTGAAATTTCTCATTTCCAGAGAGCTTGGTGCTGTATTCATTGAGCCTGATATATGATTAACACATGGAAGTCGGTACATTTAAAAAAAACGAAATGTTCGAAGTTCTCTTTTAACGTGCGAACCTTGGTCATCATTTATATGCCTCTTAATTATTTCTTGAAAATGTGTGAAAGTATTCGTTGCCTTAGATTCAACAGCTAATAATAAAGTAAAGCTCACGCGTAGGAGGGAAGTTATGTTTAATATATGAAGGTTTTCAGAAACATGTTAAACTTTAGAAAAAATATAAAATCACTATCAAATGAATTTTTTAAATTTTCTCGTGAAAATCAAAAGCTTATAAATTCTTCCCTTCAACAGTTTAATGCGGAAGAATAGAGTCATTGGTCAAAACAATTTTTGTTGTGCCGACACGGCAGCATAAAATGTCAGCTTTGTCCAACGGTCGCTTCTACACGCACTCTAAGCCTTGATAGTAGGCTTGGCTAAACCGGCAAATATTCCTTTATTTTCACATTAAAGAAAAAACAATATGCATAGACCGCATGGAAGTACACACAGTTACCTAAAATATCTGGTAACGCAAGTTCAGGAAAACATTTCACAACCAAAAAGCTCCGTTAAAGCGGGTTACAACAACAGTCTCGGTCTCTATAGCTATTTGTTTAACGTAGCATTGAGAAACCCGTCCTTGTTTACAACTTTCGTCCATTAGTGGCATGACCGAATATTCTTGACAAAGCTTACTGCGTTGTGTCCCCTTTTCTTTGCGTTGAGGTAGGGAACCATACGTACTGTGGCTGCATGCGGAGAGTGCTAGGTGCGTTTCGCGGCGTGTGGAGACCACTCAAGCGCCAAGCCTTTTTGTACAACAGCAGGTCGACAGAACTTAAAATAACTGGACGTGCTGACGACTTCGTTTAGATAGTCGCACCTGAAACCTGGAAGTATTCTTCCGAAAAGTGATGCAGCACATCTGGCCCATTGTTGCTGCTAGAGGCCGCCGCTGTTGCTATCAGCAGCACGTGTAGTAATGACGTCGCCGGGCGCTCGATATAAAAGAGCACCGTCATACGCGCAGCCAGATCGCTGCCGGCCTCTGCGGAATAAAGCTGTTCACAGTCCTTCCTCGTCCTGCCACTCCTTGCCTCGCAGACATAACAACTGGCGACGAAAATGGAAAAACAGAGGCAAGACGAAGGTAAGAATGTTTGAAGCTGCGACCAAGCAGGCAGCGAAGCATCATCGCCGCACGCCGCTGGCGTGCGGCGTGCGGCGACAGCAAGCTTTTTAAGATGGCATCCTCCAGTCGTATCGGCCAAGTGGAAGCATTCGATTAAACTTTGAGTGACTGGCTGTCTTATGAAGAAATGTTGACGTCCTTTTTTCTTATCAACAATATAGCTGACGACCTTAAGATACATGCTTTTCTAAGCGTTATTGGGGCTAAAACGTACAGTCTCTTGAAATCGTTGACGGAACCTTCCAAACCATCAGAAAGGACGTTAGAACAACTAACCCAGTTGTTGCGAAACCAGCTGTCACCGAGAGTGTCCGTTATTGGAGAGCGAGCTAAATTCCATCGCCGTAGTCAGTTTGAACATGAAAGCATCGCACAATATGTAGCGGAGCTCAGGAAGCTGTCTCAAACCTGCGAGTTTGGCAGTTTTCTAGATGAGTCGCTGAGAGATAGGTTCGTTTGCGGTTTATTCCGTGCGGACATACAGCCGTACTTGTTTTCTGACGACAAAACGTTTAACATTTCAAAAAGCCGTTGAGCCGCGCACTCGCGTTAGAGGAAGCTAAAAAGAATGTTCAGGAAGCGCACGCAAAAGAAAGGAGCGATGACTTGCACAAGATGGGCACCGAAGTTTCGGCAAAAAGAAAACAGTCGTTAGAGTGTTATCGCTGTGGCTCTGATAACCATTTCGCCCGGGCATGTCCGCACATTGCAGATAAGTGCATGAATTGCGGCAAGAAGGGTCGCATTCAGCGTGCATGTCGAAGCGCTAAAAAGAACACTGTTGGCGGAAAGAAGTGGGTCCGGACTCTTCAAAACGACGACACATTCAACGTCAAGATGTTGTCACTGCAAAGCCGGCGTCCAATCACCGTCGACGTGGAAGTCCATGGAACGCCCTTGAGCGTGGAATTGGACACGGGAGCCACGGTATTAATAATACCGAAGCAGCAGTTCAAGAAACTTCAACCTCCATTGAAGTTTGAACCCACCGAGCTACGTCTCAAGACCTACACCGGGGAAGTCGTGCAGCCCTGTGGTTTCGTCAAAGCGTCTGTAAGGTACAATGGTCAAGAGGACGTTCTACCCCTCTACGTAGTTGACCACCATGGGCCACCTCTTCTGGGTCGCCACTGGCTCGCACGTCGTCGTCTGGACTGGGACAACATCTGCGGCATGCACAAGCTGTCGGACTCTCATCGGTCTGACGCAAGCAACAACTACGGGGCACGCCTAAAAGAACTTCAAGCCAAGCACAGCCTCATCTTCGACGGCACCCTTGGCAAGATAGAAGGCGAGCGAGCCACCTTTGTTTTTGAAAGAACAGCATCCGAAAGCAAGGAACGTACCTTACGCACTCCGGTCGGCCGTAGATGAAGAGTTGCAAAAACTTGAACAAATGGGTGTCATTACGCAAGTGTCTACCAGTGAGTTTGCTACGCCCATTGTACCGGTAGCTAAAAACGACGGCACCATACGTGTGTGCGGGCATTACAAAACAGCGTTGAACCCTGTTCTAGACACGGAGCAGTACCTTCTGCCCAAGCTTGAGGAAATACTAGCTGCGATCGCCGGAGACAAATATGTTTCCAAGCTATATCTTAGCAGGGCATACTAGCAGGAAGAGATGTCGGAGGACTCAAAAAAAAAAACCTCACATTAAACACACACAAAGGGCTATTAGTGGTGAACAGACTCCCTTTCGGAGTAGCGTCTGCGCCCGCGTTGTTCCAGCGCATTATGGACAACATACTAAAAGGACTATAGGGTGTCATATGCTACGCTGAAGAACACCTCAGAAACCTTGAAGCCGTGTTTTGTACACTTCACCAGAAAGGTGTTCGCGTCAAGCGTGAAAAATGTGACTTTTTCAAAGAAAGCCTGCAGTATCTGGGACACATTATCAGCGAGACCTGCGTTAAGCCAAGCGAGGAAAAGGTTCAAACGCTGAGCATGCCCAGCGCCTACTAACATCGCACAGTTGCGTTCACTACTTGGACTCATAAACTACTATGAAAAATTTACACCGTGGCTAGCAACGCTTGCCAAGCCTTTTTACAGGTTGCTACAGAAGGATGCTCCCTGGTGCTGGGATCAGAAATGTCAAGAGACCTTCCAAGCCATCAAGGCAGCCTTGTCGTCAACGGAGGTGCTGGCACACTACGACCCGACACGCCCGCTGTAGCTATTCTGCGATGCAACTGTGTACGGCCTCGCCGCTGTGCCGTCGCATGTCATGAAATATGGCACGGTAAGGCCAACTGCCTACGTTTCCCGAACGTTATCAAAGGCTGAGGAAAACTATAGCCAGGTTGAAAAGGAGGCGCTCGCCCTAATCTTTGGCGTCAAGAAATTCCAGTTCTTCATTTATGGTCTGGAGTTCAAATTAATTACTGATCATAAGCCCTTGCAAACGATCCTTGCGCCAAAGAGTGGCATCCCGGCAATAGCCGACGCAAGACTGCAGAGGTGGGCTGTAACGCTTTCAGCCTACAAGTACAAACTTGTCTACAGGACGTCAGCAGACAACGCGGACGCGGATTGTTTTTCGCGACTTCCGTTAAAGTCCACAGACGTAAACGACAGTCCCGACGAAACGTTTTATACTCTGCGGTTGGCATCTCTACCAGTCACCAGTAAGGACATCGCGCGTCAGACAGAGAGTGATCCCGTCCTCAGCCTGGTCGTGGACTTCACCAAGAAGAGATGGCCATCGCACATTGATGATAAAGTGTTGAAGCCTTATTTTGACAGACGCAGGGAGCTCACAGTCCACGAGCGGTGCCTCATGCATGGAATGAGAGTCGTCGTGCCCCCGAAGCTTCAACAGCTGGTCCTGGAGGAGCTACACCAGGGACGCCCATGAATCGTGCGGAGCAAAGCACTTGCCCGAAGCTACTTATGGTGGCCCTCCTTGGAGACAGACTTGGAGAACCAAGTGAGACACTGCACGGCACGCCAACAGCAGCGCCACATGCCACAAAAGGCACCATTGCACCCGTGGTCGTGGCCTACACAACCGTGGTCACGAGTGCACATCGACTTCGCGGGCCCTCTTCGCGGTCGTATGCTACTAGTCATTGTAGACGCGCATTCTAAATCGCCTGAAGTCTTCGTCATGACGTCCATCACCGCAGAAGCAACGATAACAAAACTGCGCGATCTATTCGCTCGGTATGGGGCACCAGAAGCTCTGGTTAGTGATAACGGTGCGCAGTTTACATCGTCCGAGTTTAAGGAGTTCCTTAAAGAACATGCAGTTCGGCAGGTTCTCACTTCTGCATATCACCCTAGCAGCAATGAACTCGCAGAGAAAGTTTTGCGGACCCTCAAGAACGCACTCCGAAAAGGCCCTGTAACTGAAAGTATGGAGGAAACCTTGTCAAAATTCTTAATGACATATCGTAACACTCCGCATGCGACGACTCCAGAAACCCCATCTTCTCTTTTTCTGGGTCGTCAGCCACGGACACGGTTGGATGCACTGAAGCCGGCTCTTGATCGTACTTGTCAGTTTGAACAGACTTCACGGCGCAGTGGTGCTAACAGTGTGTTCGAAGTGAACGATGAAGGGTTCGTGCGTAATTTCAGGAGCGGCCCCACATGGCTCCACGCAACAGTACTGCAGCGGACGGGACCAGTGTCCTACGTGGTCAAGGTGCGGACGCCGGATGGACTCCGTACTTGAAGGCGACACAAGGACCACTTGCGCTCAGCGTCTACTGCAGCGACTGCGCCATCACTCGTGGGGGAGGACGATACCGACACCATCTATCCTGCGTCTGGAGCCGACGTATCACCGCCGTCTACTGTCTCCGCAAGACAAATGGTGCCCGTCACCCCCAATAACGCTGCCACTCGGCGGTACCCAGAACGCCAGAGAGGACCCCCCGACCGTTATCAAGCCTCATGACGTCCCAAATTGCGGTGGACGAAGTGCTAGAGGTCGCCGCCGTTGCTATCAGCAGCACGTGAACTAATGACGTCATCGGGCGCTTTATATAAAAGAGCATACGCGTCATACGTGCAGCCAGATCGCTGCCGGCCTCTCCGGAATAAAGCTGTTCGCAGTCCTTCCTCGTCCTGCCACTCCTTGCCTCGCAGGCACAACAGTTGCCACGCAAAAAACGAGTAGCAAAAGGCTCTTAGTCCTGGCAATAACATTCGGTACGCGACTTGTGGACAAAAACTCCAAATAAGGATGGCCCTCATTTTTACGTTAAACGATTTGCTAAGCTTCAGAAGAGAACATTTAACCTGTTATAACCTTGCTTTGTATTCACAGTAAGTGCTCTTGAGAATTGGCGATTTTATATATTCTATAATAGTATGTAGTGCTTCAGTGGTTTAGTCAAAAAGTCTACGGGCGTCGTGACGATGCAGCTTTGGCTATGCTTCATTGGCCACTTAAGGTCGTAGCTTTGGAGGTGTCACGATCGTGCGGGCGACACGGTCCGACGATTCAGACTACAGGGCGGAGTATAGACCGTTGCATCACTTATCAACCGGGCGAAAAATGCTGAGTCACTGAGGTGTGGACGCATGCGCAGCGTCCGATATACCGCACAACAGAGTAACAGCGCATGCTCAGAAGGCGTTACACAGCCCAGCAGACAAAGATGGTAGCGTCGCGCAAAAGGCGATTTTCGCAAAGCTCTACAATCAAAATGCGGCGCAGCAGAGCCACTTAGACTCCAGTGCTCAGTTGAGGAATCGTCTTACCCGAATGGCACCAGCCGTCTTTGTCTCTGAATTCGGCCGTTTTTTCGGGGCACTTGTAGTAACCTCTCATGGAGCATGGACTCTTGTAGCACAGCTCTCCGGGGACTTCGGGACCAATCGGCATCCCGGTCTCGACGTCGACGAACTAGAGGAAGAATATTGCGCGCGATAAATGTCGATATTTTTAGTTATCGAATTTGCCCATACTGTAGGTGCATACTGTGTAATGTTCAAGGAAGCTACGAAGCATGAGGACATATTACGCAATATCAGTCACACTCCCTCAGAGAAGTGGTAGTTCTCGTGATGACTCAAAAGAAGACTATAGTAATGACTGGGATATACAGAATCCAAATCGACTCAGTACACTATAACAAACAGAGCTATTCCTCTTTGATATCCCGTCTAACAAAAAATAGTTTGAAAGCCACCAGAAAACGCCTCAATACAAGGTTGTTTCCTTTCACTTCCCGATGCAAAGAGAATATATGTGCGACATTTTTGTTTATGTCCATGCATTATCATACGCGGCTCATAATCTACGGTTTTTGGATCACTAACTCATAGTAATGTAGCTGAAGTGCGTTCTTTACTGGTGTGTTTACCGCGTTCTTAAAAGTAGTCCCTCGATTTCCGCCAGATGACGTGAAGAATTACGCTGCTGCTTGCCGCCGCCCTAGCAGTAGAAGTGGAGGCGAAAGACGCCTGCTCAGCTGCAGGTCGTTCTGCAACCAAACAGTCGATAGAAACCAAAGCAAACATCCGTTAAAATGTTGCGACCAACGACAGTGACCCTTGAGTCCGCTCGCCTCTTTGTCAACATTTCTAGGGCCAACCGGCAGAACCGTAACATCCGAGAGCATGACACACGAGCTCCTGAGACGCAATTTTTCGTCACTTCTGGAAAACTTTTGATGCATGGAGGACATAGTGACGGTAAACACAGCAGTAGAAGGCGCGTTTCTGGCACCGTAATCATAGTAAGGCTTCCGTCACCTTGACTTGCACCATCGGAGCCGGGAAGCCCATGCTGCGAAGATCCATCTCGTCTGGAGGAGGGAAAAAGACGAGGCCGCAAGATTCCGATTGCGTATAACTGTTCCTCAGGCAACGTAGGTCCCTAAAGGCCGTCATCAGCGCCTTGGCGAGCACCTCGCTGGGTGCAGTTCCGCCAGTGTTGATCTTCCGGACAGAGTTGAGTTGAACTCCAGTGCGGCGCATCTCGCTGGTGAAGTACAGTAGTTGCGTGGGAGAAGTGGATATGGTGGTCACCTAAAGGACGTGGGTGAAACGAAGAGCGTATCAATGATCCTAAAATTCGAGCAATTGAAAAAATAGAGCAGTTATATTCCAACATAGGAACATGTTACAATCGTAATACCTGCGTGGGTGACCATGTCACTGTGCCTTACGGCACAATTTGGACACTTGGCGAGAAAGTCGGCGAGACTTCTGACCGCCGAGATTGGCCTGCGCCGCGCTTGACATTAGCGCTAGCAAATTACTGCGGCGGTAAAAACTCTCGCCAACTTTCTCGCCCAGTGTTCAAGTTAGAGCCCCAGGCAAGCGCAATTGCAGTAATCTCGTTCAAATTGTGAACACAAGAGGCAAAGCGTTTTTTCGCCAAAACTTGGAATTCCATTTCGTCACTGACTAGATTTTTTTTGCCAAATGTTTGGACTTTTTAGGGCCAGTGCACGCTATATATATTTTTTTTTACGATTATACCGACGCCGTTGTGATACATATGTTTGCTATTATGATCGCTTAGGTGAAACGCCAAGTTTCTCTTTAAATCTGAAGATTATGGATACCTATCATATCCTGTCAGAAGACGTTGCTTATTCAAGCGGGAAGCTTTTTGTTTCCACGTTTCGTTTTTGTGACGCTATGACTGTTTTAGCCCCAAAATAACTACTCAAGCGAAACGCTCAGCTAAAATACTCACAGTCTAGCGCGAGCAAATAATCGTGCATGTTTAAAACGTTCAGTATATTGAGACATAATTAATGAAGCAGAACTGAAATGGACTTCCGATGCTTCCTAAAACCAAACCAACAAAAAAAATGAATGCTCGTTTCATTCATTCTATATTACCTTGATGCAATTCAGCACCCCAGGTGTGCTCGCCCTACATTTTTCAGACTCGAACATTTCTTCATCGAACTCATGTTGTTTTGTCCAAGTGAATAAAAATGGTCGACTACATGTTAGCTGGGGTTTGGAACAGATGCCAAAGTTTCGAAACTAACCGCTACCTTATTAAAAATAATAGGTGATTTTCTGAAGCGTTCTGTAGCAAAATGGGGCCCCTTTTCGGTAGTCTTCGACCACCAGCCCCACGTGTCCATGGTCTTCGTCGTCCACCATTTAACGGTTGAAGGTTTTCTGAAATCGCTTACAACTTGATAATAGGATAACGATTTGTACTGAAACTTTGGCATATGGTTCGGATCGACAGCCCTACATTTGGACGGAGTCTGAGCGATCGACGGTGCGTTCTTTACTTTTTCAATTAGAGCAACACTGAACATCTTTAACGGGTACACCGTGTAGCTTACTCGTGCGTTTTGGCAAATTCTACCGATATGTCATCTTACTGCACTGCCAGGACATTACGCAACATAAATGTATCTTAAGCAGTACTGTAACAGCGCAGCTAAAGATGAATTGCGAAGTACCTGAAATTTGTTGATGACCTCAGCGAACCGATCGAACATCATCATAGGACTGATGACGACGCAAGTTGATCCGCTGCAGGCCGCACTCATGATAAACTGGAAGCCCGATGCGAAAGTCAGAGGGTAACACGCCAACAGGACGTCTGCTCCCTCGTCTGTCATGCAGGCCCTGCATGCACAGAGGTGCGCTTATTAAAGGACTACAGAAGAAGCTGTGATCTGCGATTAAAATAAATACCTGTAGAAAGTGACTTTTTGTGTGCATATTAAAAAATTCAGCGTTCAAATGAAACGTTTCAAATGCAATATGTTTTATTCTAATATGAGTCTCGTTTCGCATCCTGGAAATAATAAAATTTACACTAGCTAGATCATGCCGACAAACACTGGAAAGTACAAAATGCGTAGTGAACGAGCGGGGCACACAGTAGGTGTGTGTTCGACATTACGTGACGTCATGAGGTCACGTGACGTCACTGTGTCATGCCGACGTCACGGGACGCAACTTAGTCACATGACTGTGACGTAAAACGGCGACATGATACCCCGTGACGAGACATGACGTCATGCTGTCACGTCACATCCCGGTGTCACATAACGTTGTGGTGTCACGCGTCATGGTATCACGTGAATTCACGACACCCCAGAGTCACGCGACGCCATGATTTCATGTGACGTACCAATGCTACGTGACGTCACGATCCTTCGTGGCGGTTTTTTTTCTATTGTTCTGGTGGCAAGCCATTTAACCTTCTTTCCCGCTACGCGATAAACAGCGGCTTCGCGTTTGTTCTTTTGAGAGCGGCTTTTGGTTTCGCAAATTGGTTTGCCAATCCTCTGTGATGTGCGGTTGACGAAGGAACTGCGACTCGAGGAACAGCAAAGGTAAGACGTGAAGTGCGCTAAGTAACTGGGTATCGGCTGTCTCCGTTTAACATCGCAGTGCTGACGACGAGAAGACTGAGTAACTGCTTCTGAAACGCAAATTTCTGTACCTGCGGAAGGGCGGGGGGGGGGGGGGGGGGAATCTGGCTTTGGAAATAAACAGTTTGCGGAAAGCTCGTGTTACGCTTTTATTTGCTGCTCCTCTCGTCCCGTACAAGAGACGTAGCGTCCTCGTTAAGACTTATTGAGCTCAATTTGCTCGATTCGGGGCCGCCATAATGAGATGCAGGCGACACAGGAACTTTGCTTTCCTGCTTCAGGGACGAACGTTTCACCCTTTCTAAAGGAACATAGGTTACAAGACCATTCCTCCCCTTAGGGAGGACTATCGATACCCTTTTTTCTAAGTGTGTAGCTGCAAACATGTTGTACACTTTTGACCACTAGACAAGTGACCGTACAAAATCCTGAGGCCTTTATGCAAAACTGAGCCGATAACTCTATTGGGATCGCTGTAAAAAAACACGATAAACTACTTTTCTCAATGCTGTTAGCCACAGAGATCAGTGTCTGGCTCCGATAAAAAAAAAGGAAAAAAAAACTGCAGCATCGCGGCTGACGGCATCTAGCGGAGGCATTGCGAAGCTGCCCAGTTTTTGTCGCAAAAAGCATATTTTGGATTTTGAACAGCCGAAAGATAACTTATCTCGTCGGCACTGTTAACTAATAATAATAAGCAATTATTTGTACACGGTACTTCGTTAAAATCTAGACGTAAAACTATAAGGTCACGTGCCTGGTGGTCAAAATGTGCACCATGGCGGCGGCCAATTGGGGGTCACTTTCAGCTGCCAGTTTATCGCTCTAAGGCCATCTACCTCGTTGGTAGTTCCGGACTCTTTTGGTTTCGGTTTCAGTTTGAGTTTCGGCGTGACAGACACGCATTTGCTACAATTCATCTCTTCGTACTAAGATCGCGGCGGGGGGGGGGGGGGGGGGGGGGGGGGGCGCGGGCGCTGAACCGCAATCGCCGAGCATGCAGGCATATCTGCCTCTCTTTCTTTACGTTTCATCCGTATGTAAATACAAGGCAACGCTTTGACTGAAGCACTCGGACCGACTTACAAGGTAAATTAACCCGTGGTCGACCTCGTCGAATTTTATTTCTCTTGCGACAGACGCGGATATGAGCCGTCGATTTAAGAAATGCCGTGAATTTCACCAACGCTGCAGTCTTGAGGTCCCTGATACGGAAACTCTTCTTGTGCCGAAAAATTATAGCGCGGGTGAGATACACCAAAGTAGCTAAAGTTGAAGCTTGGGCGAGTCGGTATGATATATTCGAAAATGAAAACCGCGCGAAGTACAAGGGACCAGATGAAGAAAGACAGCGCTACCGACCATGTCATACAAACAAGCCCAAGCTTCAACTTTAGCAACGTTCATTTCTAGTGCAATAGGCGCTTTTAATTGTTTCACTGTTCAGCCTCGTTTCATCGTCGTCATCTATGCCATCGTGGTTTGCAACGCACGAAGCAGCGCTGTGTCTGTGTCCTTCTTCACCTTGTCCCTCGCCCTTTGCGCTGTTTAAATTTTCAAATGCACCGAACATGCTACAGCGCGAAGTCAAATAACATATGGATCGCGTTCAGTTACCGCTGGCCCTAGGTGGGAGAGGGGGGGGGGGGGGCAGTCGGTGGTTTACGACAGCTCGGAGCACGTATAGCGAAAGCTCGCGCTGCAAAAACCAGGGATGCTGGACTCCATCCCCATCCCTGCACGCTTACACCGGTGAGCTCGCCAAACAAACGAGGTACGTAAACAATGAAAAGTCCCGGTTCCCTCTGTCTCACTTGTCCGTACACGTTGCGCACCATTTGCTCGGGTTGTTTGACAACTTTTGGTTACCAAACTTCGCGAAAATCATTCGAAGCAAATGGTACCGGCGATGCATATACCGACGATACCCGTCAATGCACACGAAAAAGACGACATGTTTGATTTGCAGGGAACTAGAAAACCTGCGGCGAACTTAATCCAAGGAACCCTAATGAGCTAAAAAATAAGTACCAGAAGTTTGGCTCATCCTGACTAATATCATAGTAACTTCGTGAAATCGAAGCTAAACAGAACAATTTTATATTTTAATTCGTTAAGACTCACCCAGCAAAAGATTTCCGTGTAACTATATTCAGCTGCGCGTGTAACTATATTCAGCTGTTAGAACACTGCCTGGGTTTAGTCAAGCGTTATGCTGCTTCAATATAAGTTGATGGCATAGATGGCTTAACATCTCAAAAACTAGTTAGCGCAAAGCACAGGGACAAGTAGGATGAAATAAAAAGACTAGAAGGACAAGCGCTTGTCCAGTCTTCTGCTTGTCCCTGCCTTTTGCACTGTTATTATGCTGCTTCAATCGCCTTTCACACAAGGAGTGATGCTTCACGGGCTCGCACAGAAGTAGATGTATGAAGATTTCGTAAAAAAAAGATATGAGTAAAAGACGGTAATTACTTGGACGCGTAGAGGCTGGCGACAAAACTGAGGTGCGTAATTTCCACGCCCTTGGATAATGCCGTTGTGCCCGATGTGTAGCAGATGGCAGCCAGTGTATTTTCCGGATCCGGAACGTCCACTTCAACAAAGTTGCTCTCATCAGAGGTTGAGAGTTCCAACACGTCAATAAATCCAGGCAGCTCGCCGTTTATAAAGAGACCCTGTGATGGAAGTAAGAATCATTAACATGAAGACTTATAACCGTGCCACACGGGCAACTCGAATGCCATTTACAACGAATGACACACGTGTGATCGGCGAATCAGCTCGCAATCTGTCGCGCGTGGAATACGCCACACCCGGAGTGTCGCGCGCTGATTGGCCGTCCGCTCAAATGTCATTCGTTGTAAATGGCATTCGAGTTGCCCGTGTGGCACGGGTATTAGCCTATTGCTGACTCCAGTAAAGAGCTCATGTATAAAGTTCAAACGAAGTATGCCTCTCGATGGTGAAACATTTTACCATTAGATTCAAACTTGTTTGTTTTTGTAAATTGATACATTTTTTGGCGTTCTTGAAATCAGTCAGAATGTGGGTAACATCACCGTTCTTGATATGCGAAAGAAGTTCGTCTGAAACAAAACATTCGATAAACTATTAATGCGAAGTATGGAAGACATTATTCATGCTCCGTGACAGCCTCAGAACGCAGTAGATGTTTCGCCTCCAGCACGAACTTTCTGCTTTGATAACACTTCGGCACACGCAACTGTCAAAACTCGAAAAAAAGAAGCAACAGGCGCGTGCTGAAAAAGGTGCTTCTACTGCATTCCTTAAAAATAACCATAAATAAAAAATAAAAAATTTAAAGAGCTTATTTAGAACACATATTTGTTTTATACGAAAAATGTTTCCGCAATATTTACGCCGTCAAGGGCTGTTTATACTCCGACGTTGAGCGCAGTGAACGCAGCGTAGCGCGGAACGCGCGCCTTTAATTGACCGGCAACCAGAAACTCAATATCTGCGACCAATCAGTATCTGTGCGCGCTGCGCTACGCCACGCCCGTCGACGTTACGTTGGAGTATAAACGTACCTTTAGACGCAATTTCGGTGGAGGTAGCCCGGCCTAAGAACGTAGTTAACTATAGGCTTCATTTCTCGAATCTCATTGACATGTATATCGTTTGTTATAAAGTTGTGTCTCCGTGCCGCAATAGTATTTTCATCGATACTATTTTTATGTTTGAGAACCAAATAATCTAGATAGAGTCAGTTTTGTTTTCAAAAATATCTCGAGATTGCATTTCCGCTTCAGTTTCAAACAATAACAAACATGTCAACCGGTGTTAGCGCCGTACTCTAGAAACTTAACTCGTTCAGCTCGTTTATTTTTATGAGGGCGAGTCGTCCTGCGTTCAACGAGGTGTTTAGATGCAAGACTTCCTCGACCGACCTAGTTGCTGCAAATTGAAGCGCTGTGCGTGTGCTTGTCTTCGTAGCGGGACTGGTCTAAGCCATTGCGACCCACGTCAGCTGTGTTGCTTGATCTGGCTTGATTTTCGTTATGCGCGTGTTGACGCTGGATAAAGTAAAAGCGGCCCCACTGCTCTCTGAATTTTACGCAACCGACGTTATTGCATCCATGGTTTCAATACCGAGAAGAAACATTCGCAGGTAAGAATTTGCGAGCCATTTCGCTGAGGCAATCGGGCGTTCGGGTAGAGTCAAGTTCGTCTACGTATGTTCCCCTCATTTCAGCTTCGAAAGGCAAGTATCTCTCAAGATTTGCAGTGCATGTGACCTGTCAAAGAGGATATTTTTACGTCGCGTCTTAATTCTGCGTCATGACTCATGACACTTACCTACCTTGCTCGCAGATTCCATGTGGAAAATGTAACGAACAGAAAAGCTTAAAAGACTGCATATTTACGTTGTTGATTTGTTTTTGTCCTCTCGGTCGCGCTTTACCGCACATCGACAAACGCTGACAGATACTTGTATTGAACCGTGGCTCGTACATGATGTAACGCCAGAACGCCGTTTTCATGGACCCGTTTTGCGAGCGTTGGATAAGTCGTTAGACGAGGGCGGAATAGAACACGGACGAAGGTGAATTCGGACGCCGACACGCAGCTTTTATGTCCGCGTCTGCATTGCAGATGATATATGGTGGTGGAAAAGTGGACAATGCCGGACGCTGCCGCTCGTCCGCTCGCACGACTAGCAGGCGGTGTCAGACGCCTGACTAGACGCACTGGATGTCGTGAAAGAGAGACACTAGGCTTCTTGCGTGTTTAGCAGAACTAATGGCGTAAATAATGCTCGCAAATTTTATTGCGCGAAACAATTACAAACAAATAAGTGTACCACCTTTGCCATTTAAAAATAAAATTGTTTTTCTTCATTTTAGTATTTTTTAACATGTCGCCGGTAATTGGCGACGTGTGCCCCCGAAAGCGTCGCTGTGGTCTGCCTTCCCCTATTGGAAAAAAATCTCACTCCGATATCTTGAGTATGATGAATTCTACTTTTATTATTCAGGGAAAATGTGAGACTGTCAAGTTCTATGGTATTGCAATATAGAAACACTGAAATAAAAAAAGGTGTTTTCAAGAACTTAAGTGAAGCACAATATAATTTTTTTATAGTTTTCCCGTTCTTTTTTTTTGCGCAGTATTTACGCAGTTAGACGCAATCTAGGTGGAGGTCACAGTCCGCTCTAAGCAACGCCCACAGATCAGTGGCCCGCCCATTACTATTGGATTGGCTTGGATTCTCGGCCGAACACGCTCGCAAGCCTAGTGTCTCCCTGTCGCGACGTCCGGTATGCGTCCGGTGAGTCTAGTCTGCCACCGCCCACTAGTCGTGAGAGCAGACGCGCGGCTGCGTACGGCAGCCTCCGGCATCATCTGCTATTCCACCACCGTCTGTCATCGTCTGCAACGCCCTTAAAGGGGTACTACACAGATTTTTTGAGCTACCTCAACTAACTATATTTTTTGACTCCCCGGCCTTTAGCCTTTTCGGTATGCTATTTAGTATCGCGAAATTCATAATAGGTATTGCGAAATCGGCAAATGAAAATGATGCAAAAACCAATATTCAAATATACGTACACTTTTCAGTGCCCATGACGTCAGTGGCAGGCAGGCTTGCCAGTCGAACAAGCAGTCCAAAAATAGAATATGCCAAACATTTGTTCTGTGCTGGAGCGCGGATACTGAAGCGAGCTTCCAAGGCATTCATTTGACACCATGAAACTGCATCGAATCCGTTGGGAACAACTTCTACAGTCCAAAAAATGAACCCCTGCCTTCCACTGACGTCACTTTTTTGTTGTTGCCAGTTGAGACTTTCAGTTTAAAAAACACGGTGAGGACCAAAACTGTAAATTCAATAACTTCGCGAAAAAACAATATTTTGACCTAATATTTGGGATACTATTTTAGCGATGTTAGTTGGTTAGTTTAGCAAAATTTCAAGCAAACCGGAGACAACAAAAAGATCTGTGGAGTACCCCTTTAAAGGGATACTACAACAAAAGTTCAGCACTTAATTTTGCTCTATAGGTGTTCAAAGGAGCAGCATCACATCGGACACGCCAATATCTTGTTAAAAAAAAAGACATGAAAATGAATTTTAAAACAAAGTAAACGATTAGCAAAGAGCATCTGGTGGATGTCGCTAAAGCCTCGTTTTTAATGACCGTCTATAAACCTTGTAAGTAGTGACGATAACTGTCTCGCCTAGAACTATACATGCTTTGAACCTGACGTCATCCCGACAGCTCTACGGCCAGCACAAGAGAAGAGGGGAGCGAGGAACTCCCCGCTCAACTGGACTCTCTTTTGTGTGTCCCAGATGTCGCTATATTCAGTCTACATGATTATAGAAGATTAACCCGTCACTCAAAATCACACAAAAGCAACTTTGCAGTTAGTTGCGGTGGCCCGATCGCTGGCGTGCTTCGACCGCTTTGGTGACTGGAACGGCTAGGGCATCCTGACGACGTCAGCCTCGCCGCAGCTTTGCTCATCCCGAGACAAATTACGTCACGGTTGCGCCGAATGTGACGTACTCTCCTCTGGCTGCTCTCCGAGCGCTTGCCAGAGTGTGCCGTTTATAACAAAAAGAACAGACATCAGGCTCAAAATACAAGCGTGCGTTTTCATTTAAGGATATTCTGGATCACATTGAGCCTATTTCTGAACACGACGGGTATATTTCAAATTTTCTTGAAGAATCCCTTTAAGACGCGGCCATGAAAGCGGCGCGTCGACGTCCGTTACCGCCTGCGTCCGTCCTGTATTCCGCCACTGTCTAAAAACGTCTGAAATACTTGCAAGCCACGGCCACGAAAGCGGCGATCTAGCGAGCCACGGTCCAATTCAAGCGTCTGTCAGCGTTTTTCGACGTGTGGTAAAAATCGACCGAGAGGATTAAAAGAATCAACACTAAATACGCAGTGCTTTCAGATTTCCTCTTCTTGTTTTTTCTGTTGTTTTTTTTTTGTTTTTTTTCGCGTGGAATCGGCGAGCAAGGTGGGTGAGCGTCAAAACCCACACATAAAATGCGACCCAGAAATATTAGCTTTGGCAGGCCGGGTGTACTGCAAAACTTGAGAGCTACTTGCCTTTCGAAGCAAGATGACGGGAACATACCTGGAGAAACTTGATGCGAGCCGATCGCCCGATTGCCTCTAGCAAAATGGCTGGCAAATTCTTACCTGTGCAGGTATCATCTAGGTTGCGCAATTCACCAAGCAGCGGGGACGCTCTTACGAGAACCAACATCTTTATTCAGCATCAACACGCGCAAACGAACAAATCAAGTCAGATCAAGCAATATAGTTGACGTGGGACGCTAGGCTTAGTCTAGACCCGGAAAAGAATCACCAGCACAGCGCTTCCGAAGGCGCGTACTGGATACAATTGTTTCCTGCATTCTAGGGCGGTTCAGATCTTCCTCTAAACACCTCGGTGAACGCAGAACGACTCCAACTCAAAAATAAACAAGCTCAACGAGCTACCGCGTGCACGCCGTAAACGCCGACAGCGATGGCCGCTTGTTATCGTTTGAAACCGAAACGGTGAGAGCAATCTCGAGAAATTTTTAAAAACAATAATAACTCCAACTAGATTATTTGTTTCTCAAACATAAAAAATGCATCGTTGATAGAAGTACCATTACGGCACGGAGAAGTAATTTTACAACGAACATTTTACACGTCAGTCATATCTCCGACCAATGAATGCCGACAAACAATGCTTAGCTTGCGAAGCACCTTTTGTTATGGGCTGGGCCAAAGAATCCCTAAATTAAGTCAAACGCCGTAAATGTTGCTAGCTTTTTTTGTTTTTTGTGAAAGGGTTAACACAAAATTAGGACACTTAAAGCATGTTTGCTTTTTAAGGGCGCGATTATTTCAAGTTTTCTCCGTGCCTTTTAGGCACACTATCGAAATTGTCGCAAGCAGTCGTGACATCACAAAGAAAAGCCACAAGAGGGATCCACAAAAACATCTCTTCGCCCATAATCAAGATGAAAGCTGCATTTTATCGCTATCTCAGCATTCCTCCACATTTCTCCAGAAAAAACCTTCAATCTCATTCATGTTTTTTTTTTTTCGGTCCGTAAACTTTGAGACAAAAGGTTCAAGAATAAAAAGTACGGAGAAATCAAATTTAAGTAGAATATATGCGTGATCATGACAGCGATGTTAGATATATACTGTACGTGCGTCGGGTCGAGGCACATTTAGATTTTCTCTTCGAATGACAAGAGTTTAGAAATTGTTAGTTCTCTTTTTGTTAACCTACTTGGGTAACTACTCTTTAAAAAGGTCAAATATGTTTTTGAAGAAAATTAAGAAAATACAGGACCGCATGTAAAGCTGATTGAAGGGTGTGAATAAAAACAAAAAATAAACACATTTTAGCTGAATATTTACTTGCATGCAATTTTCGAGTCTTTTGAGATCGAAATTTAGAAGGGCGTACCTTCATTGAGTCCGATGTAGGATAAGATGAGTGTTGCCCCAGCAAACACAAATCCGAACATGGCAATCAGGTTTTCAACGCTGGTGTCGAGATGGACGCAGACATGGTCTCCCGGCTTGATCCCGTGAGCTTGCAAACCCGCAGCGCAGCGCTTTATTCTCGCAAAGAACTGAGCTCGCGTTAACTGCACCGAGTCGTCGACCTAGCCACAAAGAGAGGCGTATGTCAAAATATTAGAAACGATGATCCATGAGTCGGTAGAGTGCGGAGAGCTTTATAACTATTATCAACAAAGAGTTCAACTCTGCTACGCAAAGTAAAGTGTTACAGTTGAATTAACTTTATTCATTCATTCATTCATGCAGTCATTAATTCATGCATTCATTCATTCACTCAGTTAACATAATATAACGATAAACTCCTTAAACAGGGCAGGAAGCTACAAATCAATAATTATTCAAACGCAGATCATAGTCAGAGCAACCTTAAAATCATGGAAAGCATTGTACTAGTCTGCCGTTACATGTGCGAAACATGGGATAGCTTTTTTCAGGAATTGATTCGGATTTCTAGGTTGCCTGTTTTGAACTTGATTTAGAGTCTAATTAATAGCCTTTACTGATTTGTTACATGTTACTGTTCCACAAACGAGTTATACTAAGCTCTACCTGCGATAATGCGTCGGCGTTTTTTTTCTGTAAATAAATAAATAAATAAACAGACACTGAACGAAAATACATTTTTTAAGTGCCTTAAGAGGAACACGTACGACAAAAAATAAGGTTTCTAAAAAAAAAACAGAAGCGAAAAAGCTAGAACAACAACCATAACAAATAACGGTGTATTTACGCCGGAAGACGCATTATACTATTCGGGAAATACGCAGCGCCTGCCGTCGCCTTTTAGGCGCTCTGCGGCAATCCGATGTGTGGCGCGTAAAGGAGTACCTATGAATAAAGAAAGCGATTCATGTTTGTTTAGAATTTCGCAATTTCAGAACGCAAAATAAAGCCGGACGATAAGAAAACAGGGCCGGCTTTGTGTCCGTTCTGTTTTTTCTTGTCTTCTGAACTCGCATGCATGAACGGCCCAAATTGCAGCGCAGCGCGATGGTGCAATGATGGGGCCGGCGAGAGGCCTAGTGGAATTTTTCTGAGATGCCTGTTTAGGTCAACACTAGGTTCCGCCTTTTAGTAAAAGATCCTTACTTTTGTAAACACCGCTTCCCAACTCTCATTAACTCGAGAGATGACTAACCTGAAAAATGTTGGTCGTAAATCTTGCTGTGTGCTGTCAGTCTTTTGTTCGACAGATTTGTATGTGTAATATTGAAACTTTTGTTTCATAAAAAAGTAATTGTAAAGCATACGAATGCTTGTTTCATGTTTTCGTCCGTTCTTCGTTGGCTCTTCGCTACACGCGTTTTCCACGACCAGCAGGAAGGCGCAAGCGGATAGTAAAAACTAAAACAAATATTAGTCTCCATTAAAAAAAATATATATTGACCAAAACACTTCGCTTGTTTTTAAATTAGAACTGGAGCTGCAGCACCTATCGTATATTTCGTTAAAATTATTACTTATCGCGAATATCCTGTGCGTTTCCAGCCTCACTTGTGATGTTCTCAGCGTTTCTGCGTTCTCCACAGGAAATGGGAGTGAGCTTGCAAACCACCATGCAGCCGAAGAGCAGGCCGTTGCAGGGAATTCACGGCCGCCGTTGTTGCTATATTTTTTTTATTTTTTTTAATTTAACCAGATCTGAGTTGAGCTCTAAAAAAAGACATTAAATGTTTTGCGAAACGACGTTCGCGTGCCCAGTTTCAGGTTTATACGTTTAGAATTCAAATGTGGCAAGGCGTGCCAAACGTGCGGGTCCCTACGGCCGAACTAGGTACGTAGTATTTGAAACATCAGTAAGTAAGTAGCATTACAGAGCAGAGTATCTGCCACTGGGAATAAAACAACTCCCAGTTTCAGATCCTCAGAGACACAATCGTTGTTCGCTAGAAACCGTAGTGTATATTGGGCGGTTGAATGAGTGTAAAGTACTCCCATAGACAAATACAACAATCGGCGACTCAGTTGTCTGTCTCGGTGTTCGTCATTGAAATATTGAACGATGTTGTTATCGTCGTCTCACAGGAATTCACAAAAAGAGGTTTGAACTCCGCAATTTGTTAATGTAACCACCTGATCCGAGTTAATACACGTGCGTTGGCTGCGCTTCACTGCCACCTAAGCGACCGTCAGCAGCCGTGAGTAACCGAAACATGTGCGCGACCAGAGTCGATGCACTCGGCTTTTCAGTGAATCACACTACGACGGGAAACGCTCGCGGACTGAACATAACAGTACGACGTCAGCATCCGGCTTGGATTATGTTTCATTCGTTGTATCGACACGTGTGCTCATATAGACCTTGGCGACGCCATTCTGTGTTCATATTTCACGGGGAAATGAACGAGGAAGCGATTTCCACGATACATTTTACGGGAAACATTGACGTGACGGTTCTCCATGGCGGGTTTCTCGTGGAATTCGGCCAATAAAACACAATATGCTTTAAAGGGATACTACAACAAAATTTCGGCAATTATTTATTGGTCTATTTGTGTTCAAGGGAGCAGTATCACATCGAAAACACCAATCTCTAGTTGAAAAAGACACGAAAAGGAATTTTAAAACGAATTAAACGATTAGCACAGAGCATTTGGTGGATGTCGCTAACGCCTCGTTTGTAACGCCCGTCTCTTGACAGGAAGTGACGATAACTGTCTCGCCTCCGGCCACCACCAGAGAAGAGGGGAAGTAGGAAACGCCCCTCTTACCAAGACTCTCTTTTGTATGTCCCAGACGCCGCTATTGTCCTTCTGCAATATTATATAAAATTAACCCGTCACTCAATATTCGTACAAAAGCAGCTTTGGGGTTTGTTGCGGTGTCCCGATCGCTTGCGTGCTTCGACAGCTTCGGTGGGTGGAACGGCTAGGACATGCTCTCGACGTCAGCCTCGCCGCAGCTTTGCTCGTCCCGAGACAATCGACGTCACGATTGCGGCGGATGTCACCTGCTCTCCACTGGCTGCTCTCCGAGCGCTGCCAGAGTGGGCCGTTTATAACGAAAAATACAGCCATGAGGCTGAAAATATAAACGCGCGATTATCATTTACGGATATTATCGATCATATTCAGCCTATGTCCGAACACGACAGGTATAGTTCAAATGTCGCTGAAGTATCCCTTCAAAGCAAGGCTGATAAAATTTATCAAGGCAAGAGCGCGCCGAAGACAGCGCTAAACAGACAAGCTGGTAGGTTGACAAGTTTATTCCCACAGGCGAACTAATATATATATATATATATATATATATATATATATATATATATATATATATATATATATACGGGGTGTTTTTTTTAAGCTTAACAGATTTGATTAAAAAAAGCCGTGAAAGTGACACTTATGCAGCTTGTGGAGGTGAGTTATATGCTTGTTATTTTAAGAAAGAGTCCGTACACGCACAAAATAAACCGTACTTCCTAAGCGTCAGTTACTAAATCGTATATATGTATATGCACTGAATATTTGTTTGGCATTAAAAAATATGACAATTACATGTCAGGTTCGGTATTTCAAACTCAAAGCCGAAAGCAAAAGACCCCAGAAGAATTTTCTAACGATCTGCATTCCCCCGTATTTGGAGGAAGTAAGCGCTGTGCCCGTACTTGTGGATACGGACTTCGAAGTAATTTTTTTTTAAGTACACTACTCCAAATTTTATTAATGTTTATGGTTGGATATTGAGGTAACTTCTAACGATAAATAGAAAACCTTACATAGGCCAAAATTCAGCTCTTTAGAGCGCCTGTGCGAAGTCCTGTTCAAAACGCTCATAGCACGAGATTCGAGTCTTAATAGCGGCCATACAAACAATATATTACAATTTCTGTTGGTAGGTTTTGATAGACTACTATATTAACTAACTGTGAATAAAAAAAAATGAAAAGTGGATTTTTTTAGAAAATCGACTCCAAACTTGCTAGTTTTTCGAATTTTTTGTTTTTCAGGCACATGTAGCGCATTATATTCTTATTGCGAAATATTGAAAGTATACTCAAAAGAAAGAACTTAATTGGAGCTTTACGGTGATATAAATATCTTAAAAATATGTTGATTAGGTCACACAGCACAGCCTGTTGAAATTCGTCAAATATCGTCGCAGAGAGGCGGTTTGACAAATAAACAAAAAAGCATTAAACATGTTATGACCTAGACACTTATTTAGCATGAAAAAGCCTATGTCTAGAGTGTTCCCAAAAAGGTATATTGATGTAGCGTAAAAAGTATGGAAAAGCGATGGAGTGAAATATGGCACCTCCGATAAGCTGGAAAAACGTCAGTTTCCACCTTGACCGCTTCAACGGTCCATAACTTGAGAACAAAAAATCCGACGACATTGCCGTTTGCGTCTCCTTTTATTATAGGAATCGACCCAAAACATATATTTTTTTCGTCAAAATTAAAAATTCTATCCTAAATCCGTGCCTGAGTTGAGATGAAATCACCCATATATATATATATATATATATATATATATATATATATATATATATATATATATATATATATATATATATATATATATATATAACTGGTAAGAAAAAACCCTTGGTGAAAACAGCAACAACGGACGATTTAATCTTCGACGTTTCGGCCGGAGTCCGGCCTTCGTAGGCCGCCGGACTCCGGCCGAAACGTCGAAGATTAAATCGTCCGTTGTTGCTGTTTTCACCAAGGGTTTTTTCTTACCAGTTATACCCATGCCTTCGGCCTCCCGCCACCATGCCCGTTATATATATATATATATATATATATATATATATATATATATATATATATATATATATATATATATATATATATATATATATATATATATATATATATATATATATATATATATATATTGTTACAGATCGCTTTTTTTCGTTGCTGCCACTTCGTCCTACTCCCGTCTACGACCCACTTCTTCTTTTTCTTTCCCTCCTTTTTGTCCCGCTCGTTGTACCTCAATGCCCTACTGTCACATTTTGCCCCCTCCTGGTTGACTGTCCGTCCTCGGCAGTCTGTGTCCCATGCTGGTCTTGACTGAATGTCTGTCTTGACACGTACAGCTTCAGTTGACTGCGGTGAGCCGGGAAAGTCCGGGATGCTTCTCGGGGTGCATTGAGGTCTCGTAGCCAGTAGCTCACGGGTCCGGTTTCTCAAAGCACTTCAAAGGGTCCTCTGTATTTTGGAAGTAGCTTGGTTGCTTTTCTTTTCCTTCTAACGGGACGGCGTACAAGAGCAAGGTCCCCTTGCACGATGGGGGACATTCGGTAGTCCTGTCGGTGATTGGTTAGCATCCGCTGCTGAACTCTGGTTATTGCGACGCGAGCCCGGCGGCGAGCCTCTTTGAGCCTGTCCTCAAAATGATCGTTCATTTCTTGCCTTCTTTGGTTCCACGTAGTGGATAACGTTGATTCCTGTGGCAGAACCGGAGTTCTACCGTACACCAGTTTAAAAGTGGTCGTCGTGGTACTTGCTTGTTGCGACGTGTTCAAAGCAAATGATGCGTATGGTACGTACACATCCAAATTGTCATGTGAAGCATTAACATAAGCGTACAATATATCGGCGATAGTTCAATTAGCACGCTCGACGAGTCCGTTGGTTTGGTGATGGTAGGGTGCTGACTGGGCGTGGTGTATTTCATGAGTTACCATCTCGTTTTTAAAAATACGAGAGCTGAATGGAGTTCCCCGGTCGTAAGTACGGTGCGGGGCACGCCGTGGCGAAGTACTATTTGCTCAAGTAGAAACTCCACAATGTGATTAGCTGACGTTGTAGGCACGGCACGTAGCTCAATCCACTTTATAAGGTGGTCAACAGCAACAATAATGAAACGGTTGCCGTTTTGCGATTTCGGAAATAGCCCTAAATGATCAAGTCCAAGAAGTTCGAAAGCAGCTTGCGGAGGTTGACTCGGATGAATCTCGGTAAAAGGTGAAATACCGGGCAATTTCCTCCTTTGACATGATTCACAGGACACGACATACCTGGAAACATCTTTCCGGAATCCGTGCCACCAATAGCGTTCGGAAAGTTTGGCCAGAGTCTTATCTCGACCGAGGTGACCCGCTGTGGGGTCATCATGGCAGAGATTCAACACGGTAGCCCTCAGAGAAGCTGGAATCACCGGCAGCCATTGTTGTTGACCGGGATTTCTGTGACAAAGAAGGCCATTTTCCACTTGGTATGCTCGACGCAGTCGCCGTAAAATGTCTGTCGAACCGGATAATGCGAGGCGCTGTACGATATCTTGTACTTCGCTATCTTGACATTGTCTGTGACGTAGGTCGAAAGTCGCACCACAAAAACATGTGTCACACTCAGGGGACTCAGAGATCTTGTCTAGTGGGTTGCGTGATAGAAAGTCAGCGTCCTGATGACTACGTCCGCTACGATGTATGACTTCAAAATCATACTCTTGCAGTAGAATAGCCCAGCGTGCCAGTTTTGCCGTCAAGTCTCGTTTGCTCTGAAGCCAGGTCAATGCTGAATTATTTGTCACAACAGTAAAATGGCGACCATAAAGGTCAGGGCGAAATTTCTGCACCGACCAGACAAGGGCCAGACATTCTAATTCAGATGAATGATTCCTCTCTTCTTGTTGTGTAAGCCGGCGACTTGCGTACGAAATTACTCTTTGAGTACCGTCTGGAGATTCTTGAAGTAGTACAGCTCCAAGTCTTTGCCCGCTAGCATCCGTGTGGAGAATTGTCTTTGACAAGGACGGGTCGAAGTGAGCAAGCACTGGGGCGTTTAGAAGGGCCATCTTTAGGTCTTGAAACGAGGAGTGCTCTTCGTTGCCCCATCGCCATGGTACGTTCTTCCGGAGTAAGTAATTCAAGGGGGCAGCGCGGGTAGCAAAGTTAACAATAAAACGGCGGAAATATGACGCAAATCCCAAAAACCTTCTGACGCCTTTGATAGTTGTTGGCGTCGGATATTCAAACAAAGCCTCAAGCTTGGGGGGATCAGGTTTAACGCCATTTTTGTTTACCACATGTCCCAAGTATGTGATCTCTTTGAAGCCGAAAAAACACTTTTGGGACTTCAGACGAAGGTTGGCATCACTTATGGCATCAAGTACAAGTGAGAGCCTTCGAAGATGTTCTTCAAAAGTGTTTGCGTAGATTACAACGTCGTCCAAATACACCAGCACCATTGTCCACTTCAGATTGCCCAAAACTCGGCCCATGAGTCTTTGAAATGTCGCTGGGGCATTGCAAAGGCCAAAGGGAAGACGGTTGAATTGGTAGAGACCATCTGGTGTGATGAAGGCTGACTTTTCAGCGTCCCTTTTATCGAGTGGTACCTGCCAGTATCCCACATCAAATCCAATGTTGTGAAGTATTCCGCTTCCTTCAGTCGGTCAAGGGTGTCATCAAGACGTGGAAGAGGGTACACATCGAGCTTGGTGGTACTATTAAGCTTCCTGTAATCTACACGAAACCGCACAGTCACGTTTGTCTTTCTCACTAACACCATTGGTGATGACCATGGGCTCGTTGATGGACTCACCACACCGTGGTCGAGCATCTCAGTCACTTGCTGTTTGATGGTTTCACGCTCTGTTGGTGCTAGGCGGCGTAGTGGCTGATGTATTGGTCGGCTGTCACCGGTGTCAATGGTATGTGTTGCATACGGTGTGCATCCAAGTTCGTCCGGACTCAGGGCGATGCAGTGTCGATGTGACAACAACACCATCTTGATTTTCGTTTTCTGCTCGCTACTCAATTCTGGTCCAAACTTAAATTGTTCCCACGGTAAAGAATTATCCTGACTGTAAAAACGGCACTCGTTGTCTGACCCTAGAGAAATACTCGCAAATATTGAGATCTTGTTCTTTGCCAACGGTTGGAGTACACCAATCTGTTTCCGTGGATTGAGAATGATGTCGTTGGTACCTAGATTAACGACAAGAGCGACAAACTCTCCATTGGTACAAGCCACGAGTGTCCGGGGTGGAGCTAGTTCCTTCCCTGGTTTAGCACAGAGCCACGAGTCGAAAACAGCTTCACCGTAAACATTTTTGTTGTTTACAGTCAGGCGTATCATTGAAGCAGTCTCGGCAGGTATTGTAGCAGGGTCTTTAACGCATACGTTTAAGTCATCCGATAGCTGTACTTGAGCACATATGATGTTGGTATATTGGGACAAAAACTTTAGAAATAGGTGCCACTTTTCCACGGCGACGAAGGACAATGAGCGAACGAGGTACACAAGCCACACAAAAATACTTTCGCATCGTGGAATGCTGACGTGTAACGTTTTCATGGGTGGATGCGGGGTTTTGGTGGCCTTGTTCTGTTCGGGGTTCAACTTAAAAAATCTGTTTTTCTGGCACCACTCATAGCCCAGAATGATCGAAGAGACGGAATTCGACAAAATTACGAAGTCCACTAACGACGTCTCACCGAGCGCAGTGACCAGTAACTTCACTTGTCCACCGGTGTGAACTTTGACGCCATTGGCTGTGAAAAGTTGTGAAGCAATCCGGGAAACATTACAATCAGCCGGTACAAGCGTCGCGTCGATTATGTTAACCGCTGCTCCAGTATCGAGAAGGCTTTCTTGTATCCCAATTCCTTGAATCTCCACTTTGGTAGTTGGAAGACCAGTAAAATTTCTTGAAAGAGAGACGAGGGGGACTTGGTTTTCTATACCCGATCCCGCCCCTGTGGACCGGGATATCCGTTTCCCTACGCGCTGTAACACTCTGCAGCCAAGTGTCCTTGTCGCCCGCATTGAAAACAGCGCCTCTTAGTGTTACCTCGTTGGTGACCTTCAGGTTGCTGGCGTGCTCCAGGCGTCTCCAGATGAGTAGTTGGCTATAACTGTGCCGGGCAAGAAGCCTGGGCGTTTGCTGTTGCCTTCTGGATGGCTGAGATCTCCAACGCCTTAGCCAAAGCCTCTCTAACAGTCTTTGGCCTTCCAAGTCGAACAAATTTTTGAACTTCAGTGTCCGCAATGGCATCGACGAAGGCAGTAGTGCTGAGAAGGTGAAAAGTGTCGGCGGCAACTCCCACAAATGATTTTCGCGCTAGGCACTCAACTTCTGTTGCCAGGACTTGGAGTGTTTCCCCCGGCTGTTGTCGACGGCAACGTAACTCGCCATAGCGGACGTGTTGTAGATGTTTGTCGCCAAAGCGGTCTTCAAGTGCCGCTACCAACGTTTCGTAGGTTAGAGCTCTTCCTTGAAGTTGGGCCAATATCGCGATGGCTGGTCCCTGTAGTTGTGCCGCAAGAGTGTAAGTTGTTTCATCTTCGGACCATTGGTTCGCTTGAGCAACAATATTAGCTTGCTCGAGGTAAAGGTCAAGTGGCCCGCTACCATCGAAAGGCTTCAGTTTCAAACGAAGGGGATTCGAGGTGGCCGAAAATGTGCGTACGGTTGCTGAGTTGGTCCGATTCTCCGAGTCTCTCCTTTCCTCTAGCGCTATGATTCTTTGTCGAAGGTCTTCTTGCGCAGATGTAACGGTTTGCAGCTGCGCCTGGACCATAGCCGCCATCGTTGATTCAAAGCCCTGTCTCTGATCCGCGAACAGATCCCTCAGTTGGGCGTAGGTAACTGGACCTTCAGTGTTGCTGGTGTCCTCGGGATAAGGAGAAGGTTCGCCAGACCGGGCTTGTTGTAGTGTAAAGGGCATTTTTTTTCGCAGATCCCACTTCTGACACCAAAATGTTCCAGATCGCTTTTTTTCGTTGCTGCCACTTCGTCCTTCTCCCGTCTACGACCCACTTCTTCTTTTTCTTTCCCTCCTTTTTGTCCCGCTTGTTGCACCTCAATGCCCTACTGTCACAATATATATATATATATATATATATATATATATATAAAACCTGTAAGGAGAGCGAGGGGGGACGAAATAAAGAGCGAGAGACGTGATACTGTCGCCTGACTCGCCAAACATTTTGGGGGAAAGGAGGCGGAGCCGAGACGCTCCGTGAGGTGACACAGCAAATAAAGTAGAGCACTTCATTCTTTTTAAAAATGAAAACGTTGCACTGACTTGCGTGACCTTGTTGATCCCCGTAGCGGTTGTTCTGAGACGTGGTCAGGTTGTGTCGCCGATTGATGTGGTGGCGAATAGTTCTTGCCTTCCGGAGACGGTTGAGTAGGCCTCTCCCCTTGGAGGTCTGTCGCAAGCTGGAGCGATGCTTGTTCCGGTGGCCTGAGAAACTCGGTGTGTGACTCGGTGGTGTACCAACAACAACGTCCGGTGGCTTCCTTGCCGTTGGGTCATGACGAGGGCGCAGTTGTTGGATGTGGCGTCTAACCATAACCCTCGGGGTTTCTACGGGTACCATTTGAGCCTCTGACATATTCTTCACGCGCCCGTGCGTCCATTTATCACCGGCACCGTAGTTTCGCACGTACACGCTGGACTCGGGTAGCACCATCCAGTCGTCACGTCCGTCCCGTGACTCTGCAACTGTTGAAACAAAAAACAGGAATCCAAGCGAGATCTTATCTGGTACTCAGCAACATCTCTGATGGCGATCTTCCGGTGCCCTGCGGGGTCCGTCGGCCTTACAGAAGGCCGGCGGACGCCGTCTATATCCATAGATGTAGGCTGGCTGAAGCCCCCTTAATAAAACCCAAGTCTTTCGCAAAGACATCTTGAAAGTCAGCAAACATGCAGTTGAATCTCGAGCTGCACTCTTGGCTTGTCGCTGCTGCATCTGGCGACGCCAGCTGCAGGACAGAATCCCCGGCGTCGTTCAGCTGGGCAAGCAGATCACGGCCGCAGAGGCTGGTCCCGAACAGTCCAGCACCGTGAGTGAGCAGTCCACGGACATATCCTTGTAGCGCACGCAAAGTTGAAGCTCACCGATCACTGACAGCCTTCCGATTTAGCACGACAGCTTCACACGTGACGATTTCAAGCTTGGTCAATGGCTGCAATGTTCCTTGAAAAGCTGCAGCGATATGACACGCACTGGCGATCAGGTTAATACTTCCATCGGCAGTTCAACGCAGCCCCACATGAACATGCGGCAATGGACCTCTTGGCGAATATGTGCTGCCACCTAGACACGCGAATCGGTTCGAGACTAGGTGACTGGAAAACAACGCGCGCCCAAGGCCTCTCCCACCTGTTCCACACCCAAAACGTCAGCTACATCCTGTTCACCCATTGAGGCGATGTGACCTAGATACGGCTCCCCCAAGCTCACCTTTGTCCCCATCGTGCGTAATCGTCCGCCCCGAGGTCGACACAACGAAACCGCTCAGAGGCGAGAAATGCAAGATGGCGGATTGTTTGGAACTAGATACTCTCGAACCCAGGCGCATGAAATACTCCGCGCATGCGCACCGCGTATTTCTACAAAAGGTCCATTCAGAGGTTCGAGACGGTTTTTCTTCACCGATACCAAGGTCCCTATGTGTGCCACAGCACCGCTTTCATCACCTGAAGTGGCTTCTGTGGCAGCCAATACCTGCACATGTCTTGAATTGGTGGCTTGCTCTCAGGCATAGCGCGAATTCGACACTTCTTTGCCAAATGACCATGACGCACACATCGATAACAGCGAAACTTGGCCCAGCCACAGCTTCTTGTCATCGTGATTTGTGCTTCCACATCTACCGCACTCCCTTGACGAAAAACGTTTTACGTTATCTTTGTGACGATATCTGACGGCGTGCTTGCAGTTTTAGTGCTGGCGTGGGATATAAACTCTATTTCTTTGCGTAATTTTCCGCTGCTTTTGCCGAAACTGCCAATGCTTCGGCTTCCTCTAGTGTTAGCTCCCTCTTTGTCAACATCTGTTTCTGCACGGTGGCTAAGCGCACTCCGCAGACAATCCGGTTCGAGCGCTGCCGAAGTTGCAGTTGTCTGCGATGCGATGGATTTCCACCAGGAAGGTCTGAATAGATTCCCTTCTATCTGACAATTAAAACATTTGTAACTCTCGGTTGTCTCGTGCCGCTTCAGGTCGTAGTACTCATTCAGGGCCTTCACAACTTCCTCGTAAGTCAAGGAATTGGGCATGCGTGTCCAATTCCTCTTCCGGCCAGTACTTGAATCGTTTGCGTGCTTAGTGCCGGCAGAAGCAGTGGTCTCTTCTTGGCTGAGTTCGTGACGATGCTCGCTTCGAAGTAGGCTTCCATCTTAATAAGGCAAAGCTTCAACTTATATTTACCTTCATCAAAGTCAGGAACCCGATGCTGGGCCATGGATGTTACTTGCAATTCAGTAGGTTGGTCAACTGCCTCGTGATCTTCTTTGACCGCGTGGGTGGAGTCCGTACTCGTCGCCACTGTAGCAGCGCCGAAGCGTTCCGGAGACCGCGCCAGACAGACAGGCTGGTAGGTTGAAAAGTTCATTCCCTTAGTTGAACCAGTATACATAACGTGAAAGGAGGGTGAGGGGAAAGAGAGAGACGTGCGACTGTTGCCTGACTCGTCAAAATATTAGTGGAAAAAGGGGGCGGAGCCGAGACACTCTGTGAGGTGACAGAGCGATTGAAGTACAATATAAAGAAATATTTTATTATACGCAGAATTTAAGTACATATTCCAGCTTATGCTCCACGGGAATCACCGCGCAGATGTGGGCACTTTTCATGACGTAGAACAATATTTTAGACTCTCTTCAAAGAAGGTTGCCATCAGTGTGCTCAGCCATGCCATCAGGCGGCAACAAGACCGCGAGTCGCCACAGACGTGTAATGCGTATGAAGGAAGCCGCATGAGATTTCGGGGAGAACGAACATATATCCATGCTGATGAGTGTCAGGGAAGAACGTATGTGCTGACTGGCAGTCTTGTTGAATGCATGATGTAATGACAGAACCAGGGCTGGGCAGAGATACTCCAAAAAGTATACCGGAATACAAATACTGAGACGTATGTGGTTTAAGGCCAAAATATAGATACTGACGTACATTTGTATTTTATGTAACGTGATATCCCTGAGATACATCTATAAAGACAACGAAAACGATTTACAAAATACAAATATAGATCCATACAAAAAAAAATCCGACCCGCAGCAGATGCAGAAGGTAAAGTTCATTTGATTTCACTTTTCATTTCATTTATTTGGCTCAAGAGAGTCAGGAGTTTGCAGAAAAGCCGAAGGCCCGGGCCAGCCGGCCTGGAAACACCCAGTTTAAATTACTCGAAGTGCTGTCACGTCCAGTAAGGGCGATTATGCGATGATATAATATGCGAGATGCACGATGAGGACGACCTACTCTTCTGAACTTCGCGAGAACCGCCGCGCGGGTCTTGGAGGTATGTTGGCTGTTCATGCGAGTAGGCTAGCGAGCCAAGGTGACTTCCGGTGGGTTGCGCGATTAACATTCTGGATAGTAAAGCCCTGGCGGTTGATGGTGCGGTAACTCACTCTGGTGAAAACAGCGGCTCTAGGAGGTGGCCCACTCGAAGTAAACGACTACCACCCTCGATGCATTAACGTCGAGTTCTAGAACGTAGCGCCGCGGTCACCCGGTATAGCTTTCTGTCATCGTCGTGGAGAGCGCAAATGGTAGCGCGTGTATTCCCCTCTTTATGTAAGTTTATGCACTGCCCGTTACCTAAAGTATCCATCTATTTAAAGCTACCATCCCGCATTCTACACACAAAAGAAGAAAACATTGTTTCCCCCAGTGAACCATAAAGGTACTGGACACAAACAGCTGCTTGCCATTCATCACCAAAGGCGTATGACTGAAATTAACCTTGTTTTCCGTGACGGTGCGTCTGAGTCAGTGCTTCTGAGACAGCCAAAGCAGGTAGATTGAACTACAGTTCACTGCAACACTTATGCCTTTGTCAGACGGGCCTGTTAAAAAGGCGTTCACAATGAAACACTTTAAATAAATCCTGAAATTAAATATAAAACATACTTATCACGTTCAGAAATGAGTTTAGCATCATCAACAATGTATGCTAATGACAATCGCACGATTCTATACCGAACGGGTGGCTACATTTATCGCTCCAAAAGGCCGATTCCAGCGACTGTTCGAAGAGCGGCCATCGGAAAGCGCTATGCATCTCGGAAGATCCGGCACCTCCAGCGCGTTCGTGAAGTCATGTTTTCCTTCACTGGCAAGGCTATAGGGAAGCTGTCGTGGTTGCGAGCTTCTCCACTTGGTGGCGTCAACGCGTTACAACCTGGAAGTTCGGGATGTCCGCTATTTAGCTCCTAAAGCTCTTTACTCTTCCGACTTATTAATTCCTCCCCTCAACTTCTCTCCTTTATAAAGTTTGCTCTGTTAAAGCAGAAAGGGCTGTCTGGGTGGAGCTTATCCAGCACTTCTTGCAAATGACTATTATTGAAAACGGCGTTTGTTCTTGTTTTTGTTTCATTTTGCTGACTGCAATCTACCAGGCTAGTCCCCTCCCCCCTTCCCCCCCCCCCCCTTTTTTTCTAGAAGGGGTTATGCGGCAGGTTTCGCACTGAAAATTCTGGAGTCCGTTGCACCAAACAGGTGGTTGTTAGTTTATCGTAAAAAGGCGGCGGTTAATTTTCGACATCAATTGTAACGAGTATACCTAAGCCTGACAGAGTATCACGACACAAGCGACATATCTTAGAGATACTCAAAAATAGCTCGAAGATACTATCGCGATAAATTGACATCGCGATACTGCCCAGTCCTGCTGAGAACCCAGGTGGTAACTTATGAAGAGGGCATAAAGAGCTTGTGCCACGTTACGGTAAGTGCCCAAATCTGTGCGGTGATTAAGTGAAGAAGTATGTAAAGTACGTATCTAAGTTTCGTGCATACAACAACACTTTTCATCACTTTTCTTTTTTCACCCAGTTCTCCGGAGTCAGAAAAACAAAACGGCTTTCGTACTTGAACTATAAATATATATATACGTCAACTATTAATGAAATATATTTCGAACGTATCTGAAAATCAGCAACGATTGCGGACTATGTGTTTCTTACTCTTGCTGGGCTTCAAGTATTCACACTCACCGGTTGCAAAACAAGAAACACAAAGAGATAATTCCTGATCATAACGAATTTGCAAACATATTAAAAATAATAACGAAGAAAGTACACAGCTGAGGCCGATTAATGCGAAAATTTTTAATGAGTCGAAAGATGCATTGGCTTACTTTTTTTCCTCACAAAAAGTTAAATAAAAAGCAATAATTACTACAGTCACGCCACTCATTTTACCAAAAGACTCTCGATATGTTCGTTTTGCAGGTAGCGTCAAATGCGCCAGTGCACGATGCTCGAGCCCTGTCAGGGGCCTTGGAAACAAATGAAGGCACTGCACTTGTTCGTGACACGTGTCTCGCGCGTTCGCACGATGGTCGTCATTAATTCTAAACTACTCCAAGTATGCATTAGAACATGTGACTTTAATTTCACGAAACACAATGCTAAATAGGCAACCAAGAGAAAAACCTGAACAGACCAAAAGAAGTTACGGAGGACAATGATGACGTCACGCGTACACAACCAGAATACACGTGTTCATAGAGGGTACACACCAAGCCCCAAATCAGACTCCGCTACGAAGATATGTAGATTGCACCCCGATACAGAAAAGAACAACAGGGTCCAGTCTACCATCCCTTTGTTGCGGAGCCTGGCGTGGGAGTTGAAGCCTTCCATTTTTGGGTACGGCTATCCTGGTCGGGTACGTGTGACGTTATCGTTGTCTTCCGTGTCTTCATTTGGACTGCTCAAGTTTTTTTTTGGTCTTGTTCGTCTATTTAAGGTTGTGTTTCCTGAAACTACCACCAGCTGTGTTTTGGAGATACGTGTTGTACTGTTCCTCTGTTTGCCCACTCTCCAGGGTGCAAAATGCCAGTTCTTAACAAGCTGGCCTGCACCCTTGCATTGACCTTAATTCTACCTAGTGCTATTTGACTAATACCTGTACACTGTGAAAAGTTTTCAGTTCATCGAATTATTAAAGGTAAAGTCTCAAACAAAGCAAAATACTCACAATGGCAATTCTATCCGGCGAAGCTTGAATGCATGTCTGAATGGCGGTGTATATAGAACAGCAGGGAATAGAGCACTCCGGGTAGGGCGAATAAATGACGCCGTCTTTAATCGGGGCTCTCATCGGCTTCATCGTTCCTTCGACTGCTAGGAAACAAAAATGTCTGAAATAAGGTGCATTCTTAATTTTAATGGGATGCTATGTTTGAGCCTGGCGACAGTGGCTGGTGGTATCCGCGTTGTTTTATACACTGATGAAACCATTCACACACTCGCCATCGACCATTACGCCAACCCGATCAGTATATGTTTCGAGAATCGACCAAGACTAGCAAAGACGAACGAAAGTAGACAATATTGATGATCCTTGATGCTCGCCGGCTTTACGGGGGCACGATCTGCACGGCCAACTTACAACCGGCATTCGTGGTTCATTTTTGGGCGCTTAAGCAATCCGCCTTATTTTACTGCAATAGTTATTACGGGTTCTTCCCCTCACTCGAAATGATGTTCATGATGCAGTTGTAGGTTTAGTACGTCCGACGTCAATATCGTTAAATGCTTGAAAAAAAAAACGAATGCGGTTTTCTTGTAATGCAATTCCTGGTGCACTGCTTGCAAAGCGAGCGCGCTACCACAAAGCCACGCGAACTGCTTCAACGCGTACCTAATAAACCGCATCTGTTGAGGACAGATGCGCATAAGTATCGTGCAGAGCCCGCCAGAATGGTCGCAGTGTAACTTCGCATCACGCATTAAACAGGGGGCTTCCTTGTACAAAGTTAATGAGTGTCACTCTCCGATCAGACGTTACAATGGTTTCTCCGCGTAACGTGCAAGAAACGTAAGTGCAAGATACATAAGAGTACATTAGGGTCCGATAATTGTCAAAGGTATCGGTCTGTCTGCATTTGGAAATCACACAGGATTGCACAACTTTGACCTACAAATACCGTTAAGGCCAAATCTTTAATTAAAAAAAATGAATGAGAAAACAAAGGTTCGTATTTATTCGTAAATTGTCAATAAAGTAGGAAAGGCTACATTAATATCGCATTACAACTGTCACTTAAACTTGCGAATAGGCGCAAGGTAAAGGCCTAAATCAGACGTTCAACGGTTTGTCAGCCACCTAGGTAGGCGAATTAAAATATTTCAGAACGACAAGATAGACACCGATTTGACCAGGATTAAATGGGGTTCTGGTTCTTGGATATTCGGTTAAACTTTCTACGTGTGGCATTCTCTGGTAACCTAGCTACGTTCAATGGTGTTGTTCGGAAATAGGGGTTCTCGAAACATCTTCTCAATATATCCGCAGATTGCAGGTCAAGTTTGCTCTCATCATGCGCTGAGCGACGGACTCAACGGTGATGGTCAGTAAATACCACCTATGCTTTATACACACACTCTCACCTAACCATGCATATGAACAGGCTTACCTGAGTAGCTCCAGATCGGATCTGATTTCCTAACAATGTACCAAACGTCCAGGATGTGAAGTAGCCGTAGTAGCGTTTTTCTTCGTGGAGTATAAAAGTTTCGTAAACAGATGAAAAAATGTTGGAATTACTCATAGACGTAAATTATTATAGTTTCCTGTGGCACTGACCTACAGCGGATGTCTCCTCAACAGCGCGTGTAAAAGTGATTTAAAACGTGTGCTCGCATGTTCCGCAAGCGCTTCCAGAACAATAGACCCTTTCCGAAATTTTGTTACCACTTCGATACCTATCATTCTCTAAGTGTGAATCGTCTGTACCAAAGCCACTAAATGAGTTACGCTTAAGCTGAATGAACCACTAAATAAGCTAAATGAACCAGTAAATGAGCTAAATGAGCCACGAAATGTGCTACGCAGAGGGGGCGCACATAAGAGCCCCATAGAGAATACATGAGGTTTTTCGCCATCTTCGAAAAATTGTCACATAATAACGGCTGCGCGGATCTTCTTGCGAATTCCGGCTTTAAAGACATTGAGGCATTATCGAGACATTAAATCGGTACGGAAACGAAATTGCAGCGCTTATTTATTTAGCTTTAATGTGTTGCATGTTGCAGCATAACCTCAAAGATACCACTTTCATTGAAAGACACAAGAAAACTAATTTTAAAGCTAACTAAACTATCTTTCAATGTGCACCTGGTGGATGCATGTGGAGCCTATTTGGGAGGTAATCTAGCAACGTTGGGGAACTTGCTACGTAGTCATGACGTAGCAAGTTCCATCGGAGCAGCGCCGCTCTTTGGAATTCAACATTTTCCTCCATAGCTTTCCTCAACTCAGAAATTGCGCATTGTACCAAACCCTCGTTTGTGTACCCGTACACAGCCATTCTCCCCCTAGAAGATTATCCCGTCGCTCAAAATTTTGACAAAAGTTGATTTTCCCACCCCGTTCACCCCTAAGCTGATACTGCTGCGGAAGCTACGTGTTCCTTAGGTCAGCCACACGCTCGTCACCCCACGGTTGCTTCGAACGGCTCGGTTGTAACCCGTTGACGCTATTGACACCACCACAACGCGGACAACACCAACAACGGTAAAGCTCATAACCACGCCAGCTTTGCTACGTCAGAAATGCGGGGAATCTTTGTTTGTTTGTTTTTTTTTTGCGCCGGATATCTTATGACGCATCGCGCTCTCCGTTCGCTTCTCTTCGCGCGCTTGCTCCAGTATTTCAATTTCCGTTTCCGTACTCCTTTAAATGGAGCAAACGTTTTAATATAAATTTAATTATATTCTTAAAAAAATCATGCAAATGGTCCAAATCGGATACTTCCGCACTCTTGCGTTCGGAGCGAATTTACAGAATTATCTAAATGAAAACAGATAAAGTATTTCATTTAATGTCTTCTACATTTATTACGGAATCATAGAGCAACAATGCGACGGGCGAGATTCGCGGAGGAAAGCGCCCTTCGTTGGGACAACGCGGGAGAAGTGGAAGAAGCGGACGTTCGGTTCATTTTCCCGCCCGTTTCCGCGCCATTTTGTCCTCGTTCGGGGTTCCGGAAGAAATGTCCCCGGAAAAAACGTCCCCGGAAAAAATGTCCCCGGAAAAAAGTCCCCGGAAAATATGTCCCCGGAAAAAAAGGCCCAGGTGGAAAGTAGGAAAAAATGGCCCCAAAGGCACATTTGTTCCACTGCCGCACGAGACGCTTTTGACTTTTGTGTATGAATCTAGAGTGTGTCATTTAATTCCTGATTTTGTAACATTGCATCTCAACTGTTTTTCTTTGTTTTTTCATTGTGAAATAAACATTTATAACACTTCTTGCCAAAACCAAATTATTGTGTTCGGGAAATTCGAGAAGTACTTGTGTACCATTTCCCAATAGGTAAAAAGCGCGATGTTTTTGTTTGTTTTTCATTGTGAAATAAAGATTTATAACACTTCTAGCCGAACCCAAATGATTTTATTTGGGAAATGTGAGAGGTACTTGTGTACTATTTCCAAATAGGTAAAAAGCGCGACACTTAAAGGGGGGGTGCAACGATTTCCGGACTTCGGTCAAAGATTTGTGGAAGTTGCCCTCTGACACTTCTGAACAAAAGAACAGAAAACCGATTTCGCCTGCGTGTCCTAGTTGTTGCGCAAAAAAAAGATAAATATTGGCATTTCGGGCACCCCTCAACTCACTCCCAGTCTTCAGGGTCACACCTGGTCGCACTCCCAGTGACGTCATTCGGAGTGCCGTGTAGGTTCCCGTGTGCTATCTCGGAGGACGCTTCCGCTCCCTCTCTTTGCTGACATTAGCGGGCGTTATGCTGCAGCTTAGAGCCGAGCGAGGTCACGTAATCTTTTCGCCGTAGTTCCTTCGGCTGCCACTTGGGGCTGCAGGTGGGCGAAAAAGCTCGACTTTTGCTTTGCGATTGTGCAGCGGAATCGCGACGTTTTTAATGAAGGAGGTGTTTTCTCTATACTCCGAGACACGATAAACAACGTAAAAATGACAAGATGCAAATTCTTTTAATCATAAAATCGTTGCACCGCCCCTTTAACGGAAACAAGCGATCACTAGCTTTTTTTTATCTTTCTCTTATAGAAATGAAAGGTTAATTGTCATTAAAGTTATTATAGGTACTGAGAGTGCTTATTTGTGGATATTATGCAGACGGTAAAATTTCGTTCCCACTAATACTCTTTCTAAGTAAAATTTGAAAATACGCCGATGTCGTGTTCGCGCTAAGAGTGTCGCGATGTGTAAATACTTTACGGAATTGTATATTTCCCTATTTGTTGGGGCCGTTTTTTCCTACTTGCCACACAATGCCTTTTCCCCAAGGACATATGACAGGACCGCCCGAAGGCCATGAGGATCAGGGAAACCCAGAGATAAAAAAACCTTTGGGGACATTTTTTCCTACTTTCCACCTGGGGCCTTTTTTTCCGGGGACATTTTGTCCGGGGACATTTTTTCCGGGGACATTTTTTCCGGGGCCAATTTTTCCGGGGACGTTTTTTCCTACACCCCCTCGTTCGTTCGTGGCATTCCCGGCTTTTTGTGCACCTGAAAATTTGGAGCGGAAGGCAACTGGATACTCGAGACAGGTATTTCATTATCAATCTGTTGCCTGCTTGGCAAGGATAGTGTGTTGGTGGCATCTATACAACACCCTAATAAGATGTTTACTTGCAGAATTTGTAGTTTCTGTTCAAGCACGCTGCTGGTTGCGCAATTCGAGGAGCACGTTTTGAGTTCTCGAAATATTTCGTGTGTGGACGAAGGATGCTGTCGCCAATTTGTTACGTGTGATGCTCTCAGGTGTCATATTCTGAGAAGACATAGGCATTCGAACGCCTAAGGGTAAGTTCCGTTTGTTTCGAGGATTTTGGAAAGCTTTCAGTGCACTTTGTCAGCATGTTTAGAGGAGTGCCGCACAAGGGAGGCTTTGCTAAAACATCTAAAAGGCCACATCACTGACGGTATTTTGGGTTCGTGTACGTGCTCCAACTGTCAGAAGGTATTCGGTGTGAAATCATAGTTCACGGCACATTTGAACTGGGCGCATTTACGAGGGACGGGTTTATTGGGTACGGCGCATCGCCTGCAGCCCCGCTTCAGGTTGAGGACCCTTCGACTCGGTCGACTAGTGCGGATTCCAACGAAGACGGTGCTGTTAACGTGATGCATTCCCCTGATGATAACTACGACGTGTGAATGTCTCTCTGCGGAAGAAAAAAAGAAAAAAAAACGTAAAATACAATCTTGTTTTTTTTTTTTATTATTATTTGAAGTTGAACGGAAAGCTTCTTATGCCGGTATCAACCGTTTAAAAAAACATTTATGAATTTCAACGTCGGCATCTCTTGTAAAACAACGCATGTTCGGGAAACTTGCTGAAAGCCTTCAAAACGTGCTTGGTTCAGTCGAGGCTACCCCAGTTATGCGTGACATTGAGTACAACGTTATGTACCTGAATGCTACCGTCTTTCTTCCAGAACAGATGAGGTCTGCATATTTGAGGAAGCACTTATGTGGAAACAGTGAGTATGTACATGGGACGTAGTCGTGGCCAAAAGGACCGGTTTGCGCCGCATGTCCCCGTTAAAGAGACACTAAAATACTCCCTAGAAAACAAATCTGGGCCAGGTATTTACCGAGCCTCAAAACGAGTCCCACTTACCCGGTCTTTTGGAGGAATTCTGTGATGGGCCTGCCACTAAGGCCAATCAGTAACTGACATGAATCAAGATGCACCACCCATCTCCCCAAGCATTGTAGTTCATGGTGAGCATTCACTGATTACTTTCCGAACCCTAAGTCATCAATATTGCCTATAATTTTATAATGATTTTGAACTACAGTTATAGTTCTGCAATTTACTACATCTTATATCTACCTTCCCGCCTTTTGTTTTATCATTACTTTCTTTTCTAGGGGAAAGCATCTGCTCAGCCAGCATGCACTCAATCTTCATTGATGGAATAACTGTGATGGACGGAATTCACATGTTCGACCACGCACTGGCTGTATTATTCAGCGCGTACTATGTTTTCAAGATTGCGTACACAGAAGAGATTGAACCACCTTGGAGTTTATTCAAAGGTATTGAGCTCATTTGTGCTTCTTGGCATCATTTGGTGTGTTTTTGTTCGTTTGTATATTTCATCTCATCTAACATACATTTCAGCAATTGTTCCAGACGTGAGCTCCTTGTTTTAGAATGTCCATTGCTTGCATCAAAACTTGTGCTGCGAAAGTTATTGTCAATGCTAGAGCCATGCTAGGGTGAGATAGTATAGAATAAAAAGCAAGTCTGATCATTTTATTTCGTGTTCCCTGTCCTTCGCTTACTGACATATATTTGATAGTGTACGAATACACGCTACCAAACGATATTTTTAATGTGTGGTACTTTTCGTTTAAATTCAAATATAATTAGCTCTTCATAGCATTGACTCCTTTATAACTTAGGTACCTGCCTCACGACGCCACCGGCGACTTCAGTCTTCGTTCAAAAAGACTTAAAATGTGTATTCAAAATAACCAGGCTTTTCTTTTCACTTTCAATTTTTACGAAACAAAAAGATAAATCAGTTCCAAGGGCTGCTGTTGCAGCTTTAGATCCAGTAGGGATATATTTTCTGAACTTTAACATTTTCAATATCCCGAAGATGTGGAGGTCTTGCTAAAAGTGGTTCAATTAAATATTTGTTACATAATATTAGCAGTGTGTCCATTCAAAGATGTGGAAATTGCTTAACATAAAGACAACTAATTTTAGAGCAATTTATTAGTGTAGAGCGAGAAAAAAATATTAATGATCTATTTTACTGTTCAAAATTATAATGATATAATGTATAATGTGTTGCGTTGAGAGTTGAGAACTGGCAGATATTCCCTTTCGTTCTTTATTTGCATTTTAAAACTCATCAAAATATGTAATTAGGTGAATGGCTGATCGGTCCTTAACCTGGTGTGAGATTGGTAAAAAAGTGTATGTGAATTTAGAAGTTCATATGGGGGAGTATTATTAACCTACAATACTGGGTGCTAGGCTACTTGGGCTTATTCGAAAGATCAGTGCTTCAAAAGCTTTAGTCACTGGCCAATTTAGGTATTTATTGTCTAATTATTTTTTAACTGGCGTATTATGAGCTGCGGTAGTAAACAAACTACTTCGTAAATCTGTTCTTACAGATGTTGGGATCAACCCTGAACGAGGAACCCAAATAAAACATGAGAAAACATACGTAAACGTGAAGGTTCTTCAGTGAATCGACAAACATGTCGGAATATAAATGGAAATGCAAATAAATATAACATCTTTTACTTTCCTTTGACAGCACGGGTCAGAAATATTAATGCATCGAGTGCTGCTAGAGCAGCCGACCTCGCCGCAGACAAAATTGTCTGTGCATGACTGCTTATTCACTCTAGATATGCGCAATTAAAGACAGTTGAATAGTGCAACACAACAACCCCAAAATACTCCGCCGAGCTTTTTTTTTACGCTGTATGGTTTACGCGGTTCAAATGACTATAATGGTGTGGTCCAGTAAGATAGTTTCCAACGTATTACGGTCGCATAAAAATGGACCGTAAATTTTACGGTCAAATACCAGGCAGCTAATGCTGCCAAAATTATACAGTAAAAATAACGGTGCACTGTAAATCTGGTTTACGATAAATTTAAACGGTGACCGTAGAAATCTACGGTCGCCGTTTAAATTGCACCGTAAAAAGAACGGCGCGCTGTAAATCTGGTTTACCGTAAGTTTAAACGGCGACCGTAGATTTCTACGGTCGCCATTTAAATTTATCGTAAACCAGATTTACAGTGCACCGTTATTTTTACTGTACAAGTTTGGCAGCATCAGCTGCCTGGTATTTGACCGTAAATTTTACGGTCCATTTTTTACAGTGATAGGTCAGCCACACGCTCGTCACCCCACGGTTGCTTCGAACGGCTCGGTTGTAACGCGTTGACGCTATTGACACCACCACAACGCGGACAACACCAACAACGGTAAAGCTCATAACCACGCCAGCTTTGCTACGTCAGAAATGCGGGGAATCTTTTGTTTGTTTTTTTTTTGCGCCGGATATCTTATGACGCATCGCGCTCTCCGTTCGCTTCTCTTCGCGCGCTTGCTCCAGTATTTCAATTTCCGTTTCCGTACTCCTTTAAATGGAGCAAACGTTTTAATATAAATTTAATTATATTCTTAAAAAAATCATGCAAATGGTCCAAATCGGATACTTCCGCACTCTTGCGTTCGGAGCGAATTTACAGAATTATCTAAATGAAAACAGATAAAGTATTTCATTTAATGTCTTCTACATTTATTACGGAATCGAATGATATCAAAATTATTCATGTAAGTCGATCTGTTCCGTAACTACAGCAAATTAAAAGAACCAAGGTGTCGGTGCTTGTTTTCATTGTTTTTAAGGTATCTCTCTCCCGTAAGGTGGCACTCGCTGTCCACGAAATCGTCCGTTCGGCGATTGGCACTGTGCAAGGTGTTCTTCCGCGCCCGTATCATGTTCCATTCTGCACGCAGGGGCGTCAGTGTGCGAGTCTCTTTCCTGGTTCTTTGGTGGATAGGTCTCCCTGTGGTGTTGGTTCAACACAGGTGCGCTTCGCGTTTGGTGCGTCCGAATTTGTGTCGCTCGAAAGTGTTGCGGTCGCCTCTGGTGTCATGGGTCGAAAGTAGAGCAGTGCACGGGCCGGAATTTTAAGGCCCGGCCCGACCCGGCCCGGTAGAGACACGGCCCGGGCCCGACAGAATTTTTAAACATAAACACGAGCACGTCAAAAAAAAAAAATTTAATATGAGCCTGAGCCCGGTTCGAGCCCGAAAGATAATAAACATGAGCCCAAAATGTTTGCAGGCTTCAATCTAAAAACTGTCTAAGCATAAAGCATGCGCTCTCCCACCGTGCTGCTAGAGTACATACGTTTTCTTTTATCCACTTAAAAGCTTTCCAAGTGCAAGGCGTCTTTTTGTTATACAATTTGAACGGCGCCGTAGTGACTTTGCACTTCGCTTCTTTGTTTTCATTGAACCTAAAAGATCAATGAGCACACTTTTTGTTATCAACAATTCATAATTTGTGGCACACGACTGTCCGGGCCGGCCCGGGCCGGCCCAAAAAATGTCTTGTTCAAGCCCGAGCCTGGCCCGGGTCCGAGAAAGTGCGTGTTACCCGGCCCGAGCCCGGCCCGCGGGCCGGGCCGGGCTCGGGCCTTTCGGATGGCCCGGGCCCGTGCAGTTCTCAAGTCGAAAGAAAGCTCCCTATGGCAAGCGGAAGCTTCTCAAGTTCCACATTCAGAATACTCGTAAGCGACCGTCTGTGGAAGCATCGCACGTTGAGGTTTCTGGTGAGATCGAGCCATCGTGTTCCATTAACTATGGTTGAAGTTATCGTTCAATGAAGCCCTAAAAAACGTTCAGCCTTTCCACTCTCGTGAAGATCAGCGGAGCTGAACTCGATACACTGCCGCAACGCGCACGCGCCCGATTCCCCCTTCTTCTTGTCTGACACGCCGCCGATCGTGGATACGTCTCTGGCGAACCAGAGTCGGTAGCACACGGCACACGTGACACCAAACAGGTTCTCCACGAACTCCCTCCGGAACCTCGCCGTCGCACCCGGGAACTGTTCAGCCGGCGTGGAGTGCAGTCGTCGCCGGGCCTCGCGCTTGCGCTTGGCCTTCGTGGCACGATCGTCGTCAGTGGCGTTGGCCCGCCGGCGCCCTTTACATCGCTGGTTCTGTTCTCGGCGGCGGCTTTCCAGGCAAGCGATGTGCTCTTTGGCAAGGGAATCTGAAGCGCTGGACGCAGTGGAAGTCGAGGCGACAGCGGCTTTGCGGCGGTTGCGGACCCATTCGCGCTGCTGTGTACGTCGCCGCTCCTTCCGCAGCCTGTCTCCTTTCCCCGAAAGAACGCCCGGCCAACCCATCGTGAGTCCAAACCGAAACTGATAAGAGCGTAGGAGCGTAGGAAACAGCGAGAAACAAACGTGATGAGCGCTGCGCTCGTTACGTGTGCTTCTTCGTCGTCGTCTGTTTTTCGCACTGTTTTCTACGATGAATTCCCACCAACGCGCCCAACTATCAATTATTCTATGATAGCTGTAGAGTGCCTTCATACACTCGCGCGCTTTTGCTCGAGTGGTGACATCTCAGCCATTTTCCCCCCCAATCGGTTTTCTATGCATTTTGAAGTGCGCGCAATCCGGTGTAACTCAGCTCGAGCGCGTAGCTTTGGCTAATGCATAGACGCCATTTTACCGCTCAAGTCACGCACCGAGTGCGCGAGAGCGTCACGCGCTGGCACATTCAGGGCAACAATGGATGTCTTCACCCTGAGACAGACAGACATGAAGGCACCCTAGATAGCTGTAGAGTTCCTGTATAGACCTTTCCAGAAACGAGCTTGTGGCCGGTGCCATTTTGAGCGTTCGTGCGTATGGCGCGTGCTTTGCTCGCTTTCCGAAGCGACGAACACGCACGTGCTGGACTGTGAAGATCGCACGCTGGACTGTGATTTTGTAAACATTGGAAAGGTCTATAGGCTCCCTACGAAAGCCAGAGTTGCGCGTTCATGCATGGCATGTGGATCCAGCTCCGTGCGCGTTCGAGGCGCGCGGCGCGCTCAAAAGCCGAGGAACGTACGCCGGGGCGAGTGCAACGTCTACTTTGCTGCACGACACTTGATCCGGCTCCTCACGTGATCGGATCTCGGCGAATAGCGGCGAGGGCGGCACGCGGCACGTGAAATCAAACGCGCAACTCTGGCTCCCATAGGTAGCGGCGAGAAGTTTTGGTGGCGCCCTCCTGTGGTTCCCCCTTGTGACGTCATTACCTTGCGAACAACAAGTTCGACGGTGTTTGTTATTAGCATGGTGGAAGCTTGAAATCATTGCGCTCTCAAAGGAACACTGCCAACACCGTCAAAATTAAAGTTCTTTCATTCCTCTTATTTCCGTCGATGAAAATCCCCTTTCCGACGTCATAGTCAGCGTTCGGCCAATCGTGGAAGGCCGACCACAGCGACGCTTTCGGTCGCGCACGGGGCTAATACAGGAACTCTAGATAGCTGGAAAGGTTGCCGCCATCTACGAGCGACGGCGGAAGCCATACTGGTTGTGTGCTTGCCACCATCGCTTATAGATGGCGGTAGCTGTCCAGGTAGGTTTGTGTCGACATACCAGACACGATACTGGGGAACGTAGCCCTTAACAGCTCCGCTGTAAAAATATGAATGTTGTTGGTATAAACATCAAGATGTAATCACAAATGCAGTTTGACTTTGCTTAATTCACGTTTATATATAGGTGTAGCAATGAAGAGTTATTTGTGCGTACACGTTTAAAAAAGTGTTTGTTGTTCGATATAGGCCGTTGCGAGAAGTACGTTTTCAGATTTTTCTTCATGAGCGCAAATACACCTGACGCAATAAATAGTGATGATTTCGTAGTCCCAGTGGTGAGCAGGTTAATTCTTGCTCGAAAAAATAATGCCATTTCACAAACCAAGTACTGTGACATGCTTGTCCGATGTCTGGCCACTATTTCTGAAATCTTTCAGTCCAAACGAGTATACTTCTGTTTGTTCTTGCTAGCTTAGGATGGGGTCACAGAGCCTATCTTTTTATCTTCCTCCAGGACGGACGTACAGAGTCATACCGCAACACGCATCTGTGGAACACACAGAGCTGTCGCTCTCCTGTTGGCGGTACAGTAGCAGTCGAGGGCACGGCTTTTTGCCCTCGCCCCCAGAGCTGCGTGGGCGAGGGCAGGGGCGTGGGCGTACAGCCGCGGCCCTCACCGCGACCATTCAGGACTAGGGAAAAGGTCTTGAAGAACCGAAAAATGGTGTCTTGTGATCTATAATAATCACATGTCGTTAGTATGTTCTACTTGCTAAGCCAAATAAATATTTGCAGCTTGGGAGAATTTGTTTGCGTGACGATTTACCGTTCGCACTCTTGACGGATGTTAGCTAGTCCTTTTATTCGTGGCTCGCAGATTATCGGTACCTTCCAGAGTGACTTCACCATATCAAGAAAATGCAGTTTTGTTTTCTCTTTTATTCATTTAGGGCATTGTAAAAATCACAAACACGCGAGAGAAAAAATCTTATTGAGTACGCGTGACTTAGAGCTTTGCAGCTCGAAAGATGCACGATAAATGTCTTCCAGCTTGGGGAGAAACTAAAACTTTTTGTTGGGAGTTTGACTAGCGTATGCTGGCTCGTTTCCTGTTCGTTTTGTCTATACTCCGTTTCACCGTAACTTGGCAAACTTCAAAGGTCAGAGCAGCTCTGAGGGAATCACAGTCGCGGAGCAAAGCACGTGACAGCTATTTTTAGGAGCAGTACCCACCACCGTACGTTCTCACGTACCTCGCTCCAACACTCTCATTGACTCACGGGAGCTTTAGCTTTCTTCGTTTGCCAAGTTATGGGGAAAAGACGTCTCATTTCCTTGCGTTTGTTCGCAGTGCACGCAGGCGAAACGCTTGAAAGGACATTGGATTGGGACACGTATTGTTGCTTACGTGCCCACGAGAGTGCATCTGGTTTCTGACTTAGTTGCGTCTTGCTGTTTGACGATTGATAGGATACAAAACCATTCCAAGGACACGTACACTAAAAAAAAAAACGAATGTGAGGTGCATAAAAAAAATAAGTAAAAAGGGGCGGGGGGGGGGGGGGGAGCGCCTGGCCTGTCCGTCATGCAGACATATACTAATTACTCAAAAAAGGTAGTTAAGTTAAGTTACTGAGTACCGACGGCAAAAGTAATTGGAGTAGAGTAGAAATTACGCATTTGTAATAGTAATTGAGTAAACTACTAACTACTGTAAAAAGTAGCGATTTACTTTGAAGTTACTGTTTATATTTTTGTGGTAGCAAAATGAACACCAGTTTTGATCCGTGAAAAACCCTGCGAGCCTAAAATAAATGCAGTTACTTTATGGCTTGCGTTTTCACCAAAATAGTTTATTCGCTCGCAGAAGCAATTGACTTTCAAAGTTCTTGATATGAGAGTTTTCTACTTTTCTCCTAAAGACGTCCCCAGCCAAGCTAAAAAGATGTTCCACCGACGCACTGGATGGAACGGCAGCGTTGAATTTGAGAAACAGGCTGTGCAGGGTCGGGTAAGCGAGTGTCGGCATCTCAGCTGTCCATGACGAAACATGTGAGGTTTGCCTCGGCTAGTGGGTCTTTTATAACAAACTCTCCTCCTTTTTTTTTTTTTTTCTTCGGCAAGTTGAGATTGTTATGACTGGCCGCTCTTTATTCCAATGACGTTCGGAGAGTACGCGGAGCGAGGGCACCTGACCGTCAAGGGTTGAAGTTTCGCGCCGAGACGATGAGATCATCCGGACGACTGCGCGTCTCGTTGCAGTGCTAGTACTACGCTCATGAAAAAAAAAATTGTTTTGGTTTAAGAGAAGATGAAACGAAGTACACTTCGCCGCTGACGCCGGGTGCAACAGGGGGGATGCTGCCCTCCCAAGGGTGACTCGCAATCCTCGCCGGCGACTACGGTATCCTGACGCGCCTGACACGCCTGACAAGTAACATTTTTAACAAAAAGGAGGTCTCCCTGGCGTGGAAGGTCGGAAGGACGTGAAGGATTGCGTGAACAAGAGTGCTCGCTCGTACAGTTGCAGCTGGAAGCGGGAACGTGCTTCCATGAACGGAATATCCGTGTCTGCGTTTGTGCGCGGGGGAGTCTGGCTTTGCAAAGGCGTGTGCGCTGACGACGAGGCGACCATGGGAACAGGCGCCCAGCTGCGAGGTCATGCCAGTGGCGCCTCCCGTGGAACCCCCAAACCGTTTGAGGCAGAACTCACTAAAGGCAAACAACATGAAAACAACAACAACCCTCGGAGTGTCCCCTTCTTTCACGGTCGCAGCTGGAGGCGCGGCGTCTGCGTGCATTATCGGATTAGGTCAATAGCCGACCAAGGCTTGTTAAGCATCAGTTCCTGCGTTCGTACGCGCCGGTGTTATGCTTTCGCTGCTCGTCGCCACCTTGGCCCAAGGACGCCTGTGATGCAGTTTCTACGGCTGCCGAGTATAAATGCGTAGGAACGGAATTTGAGGGGGCCCATTATTCGGGAATGCCACTTCATCCACCGAAGTCTTATTTATTTCTGCACTCAAACTTTCGTGATGAGCAAAATTAGCATTAGACTTTTGAAATTAGTTAGTAATTTGAGTAGAAGTTATCTGAAAAACGTAGTTAAATTAAACTACAGATTACCCAAATAAAGTTGTAATTGAAAGTTACCAAGTTACTCGGAAAAGTAGTTAAACTACAGTAGTTTGAGTAGAGTAGTTGAACTACGTCCAAGTCTGCCGTCATGCAAGTATTTCTGGGGCCGTCCCTGCGCGGGACCTTGGAACAGTTTGTCGCAAGGCTAAGCATTCTCTATGACCGCCCGGCGCCTCCGCCGAAGTGACCGGTTCAGGGAAAGGTGAGATGTGCAGATAGGACAGCTGGGAGGGGGCCCCCTTTTGTTGTGCGTATGCAGTGAGCGTACCCCAACTTGCCCAATTTGGCCGGACGGGCGCAGATTATGATCTACACAAGTAAAAAGATTTCTCCTGACGAGGGCGTCCCCAATGGACGTTGTCATCAACGACTAACACGAGAGTTAGCCCCCTCTAAGGGGGAACTCATATGACGACTGCGGCTGTTTGGGCAAACGATGTGTTAGAGCGCGCTTTGTAAAACCTCTGCAACTTGTGATTTTCGGCGAGGCAATAGTGTATTCCTGCCAAAGGGATTTCTCCGCGAGAATGAGACTACGCCAGATCTCTGTGAGGAGAAGGAGGCGGCTAGAAACTCAAATCGAGCATTTACAGAACGGAGTCCAAGTTGTGGACTAATTTTCTTATTAGTAGGGATATGAAGTGAAAAATAAGTGCCAAAGGAAAGGAGGGGAAAGACGTTTCGACCAAACGGTCTTTTGAAGAAGACCGTTTGGTCGAAACGTCGTTCGCCTCCTTTCCTTTGGCACTTATCTTTCACTTCATATCCCTACTAATACACTAACAGTGCCCGGCAGAACCCCACATCTTCTAATTTTCTTATACTCAATCTTCTCGTGCGTTTCTTTTTCTTTATTATTTTTATGCCGGAAGAAGCAGCTGTTCTATGAACCCACATGCACACACAAGAAGAAAGAAACGAAAATAGCCTGTAGCCCTTTTCTCCAAGCTGAAAAGAAAAAAGAAGAGAACGCGGGAAAGAACAGTACCCCAACGCCCAAGTAGTGTGCCTTTGTTCGGGGCACCCTCCAGTCTGCGGGCCCCTCTCCGTCTCGAAAAATCTGTAAGCCCGGTGGAGACAAAGGAAGAACAGGCGACGCAGCTCACGTGACCTCGAGGGGGGATGACGTTTAGCCTTTCGCATCGGAAGGCTAGGGGCCCCCATAGCCAATCAAGCGCCAGTTCAGAGGTGACGTCAAGCAGTGATACACGCCCAAAGAGCCTGGTGACGTCACCTCTGACTTCCGCTTGGTTGTCTGTAGAGGCTCCTCACCTTCCACTGCGGTTCCACACGATTTGAAACGAAGTATGAATTCAATACATAGCTTGCCAGTGTCGCCAATGCAGGATACTGACTACTATTTCTATCTACTGCTTCTTTCGATTTCTGGTTATAGACCTTTCCAATGTTTACAAAATCACAGTCCAGCGTGCGATCTTCACAGCCCAGCAGCGTGCGTGTTCGTCGCTTCGGAAAGCGAGCAAAGCCCGCGCCATACGCACGAACGCTCAAAATGGTACCGGCCACAAGCTCGTTTTTGGAAAGGTCTATATTGGTAGACTGTTGATCCTTGCAACGGCGCGTACAACGAATCGCGAAAAAATTGCGGAGAGATTGGTTAGGCTGCAGTTCTTTTATTTTGCTGTCAACGACGTGCTACAACAGTATTTACAAATAAAAACAGTATATATATCAGAAGAAAAAAAATCGGGGTAGAGTGTACTCCGTACAGTGGCAACTGTTTTACATGAAACGTCTTTGGTGCCCTAAGGTAGTGACTGAAATACGAGGTTTGTTTATTCACTTTAAAGTGCCTCGCTGTGTGTGTGTCTCAAGATGAAGACACCGAGTGCTGCAACGCTTGTAATCAGCATGTGAAATAACACACATATAAATAAACTGCTGGCTTTCGAAAAAAACAACAGTGAGTGCATTATAAAAATGTTGGGCGGCAAAGTTTCGGAAATGTCATAACTCTACAAACGCACGTGTGCATGAAGTCACTCCAGTTTAACCTATGTTCTACGATCTCTACGGACGTAAGTCGTTTATAGTGGAGTTCTTTTGTTTGTTTTCTTATATTCGTTTCTATTTTTGGTTGGCGTCGTGTTTGTTTGAGAATTTGAGAGTACGCAAGCTCCGTCTCTCACGCCCGGCAGTGGATGAAATCGTCAAAGGTAGATTGTTGCCAGAAGGTGCGGTTAATCTGGTTTAGCAAAGCTAAGGGGATCATGCTGTTTTATTTTCGTTTTGATTTCCACTTTAAAATGCCCTGCAGCTAAAAACAGCGAGTAGACGACGCATCGTCGAACGCCGTTTCATCGAACGCCGTTTTATCGAAGCCGTTTCATCGAACACCGTTTCATCGAACGCCGTTTCATCGAAGCCGTTTCATCGAACGCCTTTTTATCGAACGCCGTTACAGCCTCTAATATATAACGCCGAAAATCAAGAGGCCGAATTATGAAAAGGCCGAACGCCAGTACACCGAAAAATTGAAACGCCGAAAAATTGAAATGTCGAAAAATCAAAATGCCGAATAATCAAAATGCCGAAAAGACATAATGCCGAAAACCACGTGAAAAAGAAATGACACTCTTTGTGACTACCACTTGTTCGTTTTCCGCCAGATCACTTTCTACTGACACGAGCCGGTCTGACTCCTTCTGCAAAGGCATCAACGCAGATGGCGCTCGACTCCTAACTTTTTTCACGGACGACACCTTGAAGAAACTGAACGACGCTCCGATGTGGCCCATGGACGGAACATTTAAGACTGTGTCGCCGCTTTTCAAACAGTTATACACAATTCACGGTTATCCTCATGGCCATGTGTTCCCTTTTCTTTACTGCCTAATGACTCGACCAACCCAGATGGCGTGCGAGGCGCTCTTCGAAGAGGTGCTGAACTTCGCCGCAGATATGGGACTCGCACTAAATCCAAAAACTGTGAGTATACAGACTTTGAACTGGCAGCAATCAACGCTATTTGGTCGTTGCTCCTATCGTCGGATGTGCATGGTCTGTTCCACTTGTGCCAATCAGTGTGGAGGAGAGTGCAGCACCTAGGACTGGCAGTGCTCTACAAAAATGATGTAGGTGGCTTCGCGATCAAGGTGAGGCAGCTTGCAGCCCTTTCGTTCTTGCCCACCGAAGAAGTACGAGATGCCTATGCGTCCTTGAAACCACTCTTCCCGCAAGAAGCCTCTGACCTGCTGCGATGGTGGGAGGACAACTATTTGCTTGGGAAATCGCGCCGCCGTGTTGCCGGAAGTAACACCGCCGTGATCATACGAAGTCCACCGATATTCCCGCCATCCCTCTGGAATGTGTTTGCCCTCGCTCAGGACGTATTTCCAAGAGGCAACAACGCCGTTGAGGCATATGGCACCGACGATGGGAGATATTAGTTGGCGGACACCCCGTAACCGTCTTTCGGCTCATCACCACCATGAAAAGGGAGCAAGCTAGAGTCGAAGACGACATCGAGGGAGCGATCAGAGGCCAACCCCGCCGCTCACAAAGCAAGAAGCAAAAGTTGTGCGAAAATCGTTTGGCAGCTGCTCTGGGTAGCCGGGACAATGTCGACGTTTTAAGTTTTCTTCGAGGAATCGCACACAACTTATCTGTCTGAAATGCAAAAAACAAGAAATCGCTCTGCTAAGTGACGAGATATGCAGAAGTATATTTTTTTCCTTTTTTGAAGGCTTGAACCATGCGAAGGGAAGCTATACTCGGGGGCGATTCTTTTTATGGCTATTAAAAGAGAGGGCAAAAGCGCGTGCACATCGGCCGGCGGAACCTCTCCCTTAACTTTAATCACATTGCCAAGAAACTTTATCTTCCAAGAAACTTTATCTTCCACTATAACTCGGTAATGCCAGCATTTTGATGTTTCGATTATTTGACTTTTCGGCTTTTTGAATTTTCGGCTTTTTGTATTTTCGGTTCTTTTAATTTTTGGTGTTTTAAATTTCGGCATACCTATAATTCGGCATTTTGATTTTCGGCGTTTTGAATGCCGCCCGTCCCTTTATACCACTTATACAAGTTCCGTTATATATACTACGTGCGTTATGTGCATGTCAGGAAAATCCTGCATAAATATAACCACAAGTTAGCTTGTGTATAACCCTTTTCATTTTGTCCTTCCACAGCAAGTTAGTGGGGTCAGGAATCATTAGGCGCGCCAATCACTTCCAGCTGTAGACGCTCTAGGAAAACCCATACGTAGGAAGAGGGTATCGCTGTTCCCCCCAGAGCCACCCAACTTGGCCAGCCTGGTGATTGCTAACCCTTTCGACAAAATTGACCGCGAACGAGACTTCCTGCAGCTGGACGACACGGCTCCAGACAGAACGCGCCTCATAGTTTCTGCGACTGTGGAGAGCCTAGGCCACCTCTCACAGGTAAATATGTCCGTCATACACGGCATGTGGAGAGACTGACTTCGTGTTACGTGTACCTCTGTCCATCCTAAATATTATTTTTCTTTCAGTCGCCAACGGTTCTGAGCGACGGGAACTTTAAGACTTGCCGCGTCAGTTTTATCAGCTTTACACCTTCCATGGCGTCAAAGTGAGCGGAGGGCGCACGGTTACTTTGCCTCTGGTTCACAGCCTGTTATCGTTGAAGTCCGAAACTGCTTACCTGCACCTCTTCAATGTAAGTTCGATGTCATCAGTCATTCGTCGATAACTATACCGGGCGTTCGATTTTATTCAAACGAATTCTTTATACAAAGCAAAGCTTGAGAGCGGATATGTGATAATTGCGAGATATTTAAAATTGTTATTAAGATATTTAAGTAGTTATTCAACATATTATGGCGATTATCCCTCATCTAATGTCCCCATAGCCCGATAAATCCATGGTAAAGACGGCACTTGTCTAACTCGCCAACTCTTTTAAACAAAGTCTGTTTAAATTAATTCAAGCACCCTGTATATGCTACGGCACAATAATAGCTACACATTCTATGTTTTATTTTTATTTGCATACTCTAATGTTGTGTTTACGATTCACCACGCAGGCCCTCGTCGCCATTGCTCAGCGCCATGAACTCCCCTTGTCTCCGGGGTTTATTATAACTGACTTTGAGTTGGCTGCGATTAACGCGTTGCGTCGCGTGTTTCAAGCCAGCGTACTCCCCAATTCTTTTTTCCCATTTGTCTCAAAATGTTTTTTTAGCGTGTGCAGAAGACAGAGATTCAGACCCTGTACGTGATCGACGCCACGTTTGCGAGCTCAGTGCGGCAACTCTGCGCGCTATCCTTCCTGCCTTCTCATCGAATACGTCGGGTGCGTACGCATAACCGTTTCATTATCGGTTTCGTACTTTTAGTTTAAATTCCAGGAGGTGTAATTATTAGTTTTGCTTTTTTTATATCCAAGGGTATGAGGAGATCAAGCCCAGCTTTCCAGCACAGGAAGCTGCGCTCCTGAAATGGTTCATGGGTAGGTGTACGGGCCTATGGCCCGTACACCCACACATGAACCAGTGCCAGCAGAGGGAAGACAACTCTGTAGAGAGTTGGCACGCGCATTTCCTGAAGGTGGAAGGAAGTGCACACCCGGGGGTCTGGAAATTCCTGGTCTGCGTGGCCACCGAACACAAGGCCACCGAGGACAAGCTGGACAGAATGCTTCGAAACCAAAAGCCGCCCCGTCAAAAAAAATTAAAAAGACCGGAAAAATGTAAAAAAGAATGAAAGGATCGTTTTTCTGTGCCAAAATTGACGCAGCATGAGCGTACCAGATTTTCTCAGAGCGATTGCTCATCATCTCAAATACTAAAGAGTGTGAACTTACTTGTAACATGGTAACCTATTGAGAAATAAAAGGCATTCAAATCCAAAGCTGATATCATTTGTTGTTTTTTTTTGTTCTTTTGCCACGCTGGAACCCAGCTGCAGATGACCTGTTGGCAGACCCTTTGCGCAGTTTTTGTCTCAATAGAATTTAAAAACAAAAATAAAGCAGATAAGTTCAATCTGAGCATAAAGTTCATAATCAGAGTATCGTCATATTTCTTTTTTCGCTAGCTCTTCTGGCAGAGTATCGTTATATTATAAGCGTGCTACCCTGGCAGTTAAATGGTTTCCGTGAATAAACCTTAAACTAAGGGTAAGGGTGCAAACGAGCTGGTGTGAATTGCACATTATTGAAACCCCGAGACAGCAGGTCAAAAATGATACAGACACTTAAAGGTGTTTTAAGTATCTGTCCTTTACCTGCAGTGTCGCGGTTTCAGTCATGTACATGAGTAAAGCTTTTCAGTAAGCAGAATACACAATTGTTTTTATTTCTTTTTATACCAATTGTTCTTATTTCTAGTAATTTGACACCACCTTCAAAACAATTTCAGAAGTGACTACCTGAGTCTTAACCAGACTTGTACGTAGTTCAACTACTCTACTCAAGTTACTGTAGTTTAACTACTTTTCTGAGTAGTTTAGTAACTTTGAATTACATTTTTATTTCGGTAATTAGTAGTTTACTTTAATTACTTCTTTAGTAACTTCTACTCAAGTTACAAATTACTTTCGAATTTTAGTGGTTGTTTTGCCTATCAACAAACATTCTTGCACAAAGGAGATAAGATATTGGAAGATCAGCTGATATTCGCAAAGAGGGGAAGCATGTGGCGTAGGAAGGGGGTGAAGAAAATGGTTTGGAGAATCCGAAACCCCCTCAAAATTTTCACAAGTCGCTCTCGTTTGAGCGACTTGTGAAGTCGCTCTCGTTTGAGCAGATGCGTCTAAATCGGTGAGCTTGTCCGTATGGGATGTTATTATTACAGTGCCGCGGGTGAGAGCTGTGGTAATGCAAATACTCCTGTCTGTCTGAAGGTTTTCTATAGACTTTTGTCTCTGATGCGGTACCAGATATCCGCACCGTGACATCTAGAAAGTTAATACTAGATTTCGAATACTCGTGGGTGAACGCAGTACAGTACAGTACAGTGTTGAAGTCTTTAATACATTTGAGTAGTTCTTCTTCCGAATGTGTCCATATCAAAAAGATATCGTCAATATAGCGTCGGTAGAACAAAGGCGTAAGTTGCTGATGAGAGAGAAATTTAGATTCAATGCTACCCATAAAGATGTTTCCATAATTTGGGGCCATTTTCGTACCTATAGCCGTACCACTGATGTGTAAAACAAATTTGTCATCAAATTCGAAGCTGTTGAGCTTCAAACAAGTCGCGAGAGAATTAAGACCGTGTAGCCAACAGGTGTGTCGGCGCTTCTATGGGATTCGTAGGCCTCGATAAGGGCGGCAATACCGTCGTCGTGGGGTATGTTTGTGTAAAGCGAGGAAACGTCAAGCGTTACAAGAAAGCTGTCCTTTGGGATAGAGAGGGACGAAATCTCCCTTAAAAAGTGATTAGTGTCCTTTATGTACGAGGGTAAGCTGGGCGGAATGTCTCTTAGCATTACGTCGACAAAACTAGGGAGGGGTTCCGTAAGTGTGCCATTACTGATATGATGGGGCGTCCTGGATTGCCGGGTTTATGAATTTTCGGTAACATGTAATATCGGCCGGGTGAAGCTTGGAGCTGTTTAAGTGATTTGGAAAGCTTTAGCGTAATTTTGCCACGTCCAACCAAATTCGCTAGGGTGTTGGTGACAATCTCAGTGTGATCCGCAGTAGGATCGCCATCGAGGGCAGGATAGAAACGCGTGTCACCAAGTTGTCGGTTCCCCTCCGCGATGTAGTCCGTCGTGTTTAAAACCACAATCGCACCTCCCTTGTCTGCCGGTTTGATAGTTATCTCCTTACGCGCGCTCAACGATCGTAAGCCATTTTTCTCAGCTAATGTTAAGTTGTGGCGTGATCTGGGGTTGCTTTCACTGTAGGCTTTTAAGACATCGCGCTGAACTGCCTCGATATACATATCGAGGTGCTTGTCTCTTTGCGGTTTCGGTGTCCAACCGGTTGTTGAGCGCCAAGGCATTTGGTTGTTTGAAGAGTTCGGTTTGTCATGAAAAAATTCACGTAATTTCAAATTGCGTGCGAAATTGTCCAAGTCTCGTAGAAGGCTGAATTCATCGTAGTAGCCTGTAGTCGGGCAAAAACTCAGACCCCTAGAGAGCAGCGTTTTTTCCTCCGATGAGAGGTCAGCAGACGAGAGGTTCACAATGTTAGTGTCATAATGGGTTTCAATGTTTTTGTTACTGTTATCCAGTGAATGTACGCCGGGTGATGCCGATTGAAAGATGTTTGATTGTGCCTCTGTACTCGGAGATGGTGCGTTGGGAATTTGATCTCTGTTAAGTTTTTTTGCCTTGCTAGTGAATAGTTCATCGCGTTTCTTTCTCTCAAACTCATGAAGATCTCTCGTCTCCCCATCTGTCAAACGCGCAGAAGCAAGCAAATACTTCGCTGCCTAGCTAAGTTGAATCGTTATATTTCGGCTGTGTTCTATAACAATGTTTACAAGCTCCAGCGATTCCCTAGAGAGAACGCTTTGCCATCGTGAACTATCCTCGGAATCCAGATCAATCATTGCAGGCCTGAGCGATAAACTTAGGCCTTTTGGGGCCATGCCTACCTCTAGATACTTTTTTAGCGTTTCAATGTGAAGTTCATGCCTAATGCGTCTATCAGAAATTTTGCGTAATTTTAGAAACAAAGCGCTTGGGGCTGTCGAACGGGTCTCACGTGTCAGTCAAGGTTGGGGAGCGACCACAGCAGCGTAACTGCTGCGCAAGTTGTACGCGCGCCCGGTTGACCGGTCGGCCGTGGAGGTCCCGCGTCGTGGCGGGCGCACCGGTGTTGTCGACTTCGAACTGGGGGTCGCCGAAGCTGCGGAGGCGGCGCTGGGTCCACGAGCAGGTGCCTGGCCGGTCCCTCCGACCGAAGTGATGCTCTCATCCACGTGATGCTCCAGTGATGAGGCCCCGGCATCCCCGTCCCCACGGCGCTCCACAGGCGAAGGCCCGGCAGGGTTCGTCTCGGCAACGGCGTGGTCAAGTCACCGTGGAGGGGACCCCCTCCGTCCTCGGAGAAGCACAAGTTGTAGGTTCCCGGCGATGAGTGCCACACCCCCGTATATATATATATATATATATATACATATTGCCACACGCTAGACGCACCGGCGGATGGCACAAGCTATCACATTAAGATAAGCACGTGACATCGGGCAGTGCCACACGCCTGACGCACGGGCCGGTCGCACGAGCGTCTGGCGCTCGTGCCATCGCGTGACTGTGAGCTTTGTTTTTTGGAACATTCTTTTTATCTACTCCGCTGAGGCTTGACACTGAAGTAAAGAAGTCAACGTTTTTGTTGTTCCACGGGGCCGAACTCTTTTGGTGTTGTACATAAAGTCGTGACAATATATATATATATATATATATATATATATATATATATATATATATATATATATATATATATATATATATATATATATATATATATATATATATGAGTGTGTGTGTGTGTGTGTGTATTGTGGGTCGCTCTACTGAACTGTTGCCCAATCGGTCCCTGCCCGGTCCGCCCTCCCAAGAAGTCACACGTGCAATAATAGATTCAAAACCTTTTACTGCTTTCGGCGCCTTGGTTGTGAGCCTGGCTGTCGCAGTCGTTGTCCGGGTGTCTTGCCCGTGCCCTGTCGAAACTCCTCGTGCACTGCCACGCGCGCCGGGCCGCCGGCCACCGCTCTTGCCCCCTCAAGCGCCGTCGTCCTCCTCGGCTTCCCACACTTCCCCCCCGTCAAGGCCCGGTCTTCGGGGGGGCCCCGGGTGTTCACTGGTCTTGGCCTAGAAGTTGTTCCACCTCGGCCATGATGGCGTCGTCGGAAGTCGAGGGGGACGGAGGGGGCTGGTGGACGACACCGGCCCGACGGCTTGGGCCGGAAGAGGTGGTAGCGGCCGATGTTGTGGGGGCCGTTGGGGTGGCACGTTCGATGGCGGCGCCTGCGGCAGCCGGTGCGGCGGCACGGTTTTCGGGAGGCCCGGCTGGCTGGACGGAGGCCAAGACAGCGGGAGCCAGGAGGTCCGGGCGGCTTGGCCTCAGGGTCTGGACCGCTGCCGCCACGTTGTCCGGGAGGGGCTGTGCCTCTAGCAGGTCGGTTTGGAGTCGACCTGCTTCGTGGGTCTCCAGGTGGATTATTGGGACCCCGCACAGCCAGCAGGTGTCAGGCGCTCCAAGACCCGTGGCGCCGCCGGCTGCGTGTGGCCACGGAACGGGAGTGGGACTAGGTGGTCGGGCTGGCCAGGCGTTGGTCTGGGTTGGTGCTCCCAACGCCGGCGGGAGACGAAATGGACCGCGCCACCTTCCTCCCACGCCGTCCACGTGGCCACGGTGTGGCAGGGGGGTTGACTCCAGGCAGGACCCCCCGTCGTAGACGGACCCGACTCCGTGGTGCGGGGGTGCCGTCGCGGACGGCCCTGCCTGGTGCCGCGGTGTTGCTGCGGACGGCCCTACCCCGTGCCGCGCAGGCCTGCCCGCTGCCGGGCTCGCGGTACCTGCGGAGCCCACGCGGCGTTGGCCCGCTCCGCCGTTCGGCCACCCTCGGTGTTGACGCCTCCCTGGGCGGCCACCCCGAGGGTTTGGTCGACCGGACCACTGGGGTCCAGCCGCCCCGGGGCCTGGCCCGTCCGGTGGGCCTCCTGGGTACGGCCCCCTGGGGTGGTTTCTCCAAGGAGGCATCCTGTGTAGAAAGAACACTGTACAGAACACCGAAAAATCATCACTTTCTGTGGCCGAATGTGGCGGCGGCGGTAGTTTTCATTAACTATGTTCCCCATCGCGACGGTAATACCCCTTCAAGTCCGCGATGTGGACTGGACCCGACTCCTCATTTGTATCACACCGAGTGAGTTTATAAGCAAGCCGTGACATTCGCGTCTTTACCTAATAGGGCCCTTCCCATCGATGAGCAAGCGATGCGGCGAAACCGCTAGCTGCGTTACTCAGAGGGTGGGTTCTTCTCATAACCAAGTCACCAACTTTGAATTCCAAGTGCCTATGGCTCCTGTCATACTTTGCCGCTTGTTCGATCCTTGCGGCTTCAAGATTCTCTCTAGCATCGTGAAGCGCTCCAGACAAGCGGTTCGTTAGCTGTTCCGCGTACCTAGAAAGCGGGCGTCCTGGTGTTCCTTGGTTGCTCCGTAACTCGTTCTCCAGCGGAGACGGTATCTCTTTACCCAGGTTCAGAAACGCTGGCGTGAAACCAGTCGATCTGTTCACGGTATTCCGGATGGCAAAGCCCATCTCAGCGATGTGCTCATCCCAGTCTCGATGTCTCTCCGTTAGCGCGATCAGCATGCTTTTGACATTCCGATTCACTCGCTCATTGATATTGGCTTGGGGATGGTACGGTGTTGTCCTCTTGTGCTTTATGTTCAGCGCCAAGCAGGAGTCCACTGAACACTTTACTAGTAAAATAACTAGTGTTATCACTAATGCGACACCTGGGTGTGCCGAAGCGTAGGAAAATATCTAGTAACTTTTCCCAAATCCACTCGGAAACCAGCTTCCTCAGTGGGTACAGCTCTGCACACTTTGAGAAATGATCGTTAATAACCAAGAGGTACTGGTTTCCCCGCGGACTTCTCGGCAGTGGGTCGATGATGTCGCAAGCTACGATCTCCCACGGGTAGTGACTCTCCACCGACTGCATCAAGCCCGGAGGCTTGCCCCTTTGGGCTTCGCTTTCTGGCAGGCTGGACAGCTGCGGGCGTATCGGAGTGCGTCTTGCCTCATCCCCGGCCAGGTCGCGGCGCGGCATAACTTATGAAAAGTCTTGCTGCCACTGCCATGACCTGCCAGAGCCGAGTCGTGGAAGTACCCGATAAACCTCTTCCGTAGCTTCTGGGAATCACCACCCTGAAGGGAGACTCATTACCCTCCACTTCATCGATCTTTGGAATGTAGCGAAGCAATAAGCCGTCTTTGCCCAGCAGATATCAATCAAATTGATCATTAACTCGACCGCCAGCCTTCCCGGTGTCAGCCGCAATTTCCGCCAGTTTACCCAACTCCCGCTGACAAAAACCATCTGCTTTCTGGGCCTCGACAAGCTCTTTCTTGCTGATCACTTCACCCCAAGCGACGATCCTTTGCTCCTTCGTGCCGCGCGCTAAGGCTGCTACGAGTGCCGGTTGCTTCGCCTCCTCCCAACCGTCCGTGAGGGACCTCACCCCTGCATCCGGAGACATTCTCCTGTTCTTCCCGCGCTTCTCGTTACACTCAGGTTGCGTCATCCTCCTCCCAACCCCCATCCTGGGGCGCCCGAGAAAGGGCGTCCGCGACCTTGTTGGTCGATCCCTTTCGGTACTCAACCGTGTACGAGTTGCGCTGCAAGGTTAGTACCCAGCGGGCCAGCCTTCCCGCGGGCTCTTTTAGCCTCTGAATCCAGGTAAGTGCTGCGTGATCAGTCTGAATAACGAAAGTCGTACCGTCTAAATAGAGGTCGAACTTCTTCCGAGCAAACATGACGGCCAACCCCTCCTTTTCCGTCACGCTGTAGTTGCGTTCCGACGGTGTGAGCGTTCGACTAGCGAATGCCAAAGGGCGTAACTGTCCATCATGCTCCTGTAGCAATACTGCTCCGACACCGTAGTCGCTCGCATCTGTCTGCACAACAAAATGCCGATTAAGATCTGGTAACCGAAGGCTAGCGGTGCTTGCTATTGCCCTCGCGAGAAAAGAGAAGGCAGCACCTTGCTCTGGACCCCAGACCCACCTCGAGCCTTTCCGGAGCAGCAGATTCTATAACAGCGCCAGCTCCGCGCACATCGGGATGAACTGCCGGTAAACGCCAACCATCCCCAGAAACCTTTGAAGGCACTTTACATTGTGCGGTGGTGGATAATCGAGAATGGCCCTCAATTTCTCATCGTTCGGCTTCAAGGTACCGTTCTCTACGACAAAGCCTAAACGATTTACCTTTGAGGCGGCCAGTTGCACCTTTTTTGGATTAATTGTTAGACCGGCCTCACTCATTCGACTTAAGACGATCTCGAGATGAGTTAGGTGCTCTTTGAACGACTTGGAGAATACCACAACGTCAACCATATAGGCCATGGCTAAGTTTAATTTCGCATCACCCAGCACGATGTCCATGAGCCGTTGGAAACTCGACGGCGAGTTGGACAACCAAAACGGAAGACGCGTAAACTCAAATAACCCCCTGTAACAGGTGAACGCCGTCTTTTGGACATCGTCTGGCGCCACCTGGATCTGTAGAAAACCCCTGCTACAATCCAGCATGGTGAAAACCCTCGCGCCTCCAAGCGAATACATTATAGACTCAATAGAGGGAAAAGGATACGCGTCCCTTCTAGTGACCTCATTAGGTCTTCGGTAATCAACGCAAAGGCGCGCGGTGCCGTCTTTCTTTGGCGCCAAAACTACTGGAAACGCCCAGGGGCTCTGCGATGGCCGCACCGCCCCCGTGTCCAGCATCTCCTCGAGCCGCGTCTAGGAGGGCCCGTTTATGTACGCTCAGTGGTCTAGGATTACACCCCCACGGCCTGGCCTCTCCTGTATCTATCCTATGTTGTAAAACAGTCGTAAGCCCCGGTCTCTCGCTAAAAATAGCTGCGTGTTGGGACAATAGGCGTTCGCTAGCATCCGCCGTTGGTCGGCGGGCCCATCGAAAGACGCAATTATCATTTCGACGTTCCCGGGCACGACTCGCGCAGCTAATACCTGCTCCTGATGTGACGCAGCGAGCGAACGTTCCATTCCCTGCACCAGAGATGATGGGGCAACAAAGGGAATAAGAGGGGAGAACGCACTATAACGATACCCGTTGTTCCTCAAGTCCAGGATTATGCCCTCACGACAGACGAAGTCCTGCCCCAAAATAACAGGAATTGACATACCGGGCAAGTAAACGAAACGTTGCCTTCTTCGTCTGCCGTCAAGGCCAAGGTGAAGGCGCATCGCCCCTTGCGCTTCGGCCAATCCTGTCGCTAAACGTAGCGGAGTTACAAGTTCCCGCGCGCAAAGGTTCCTGTTACGGCAGTCCTCGTAAACATTATCGCCAATTAGAGAAAGAGTAGAACCGGTATCAATTAGTGCCGAATATTCTCTACCACCGATCTCTACCCGCACGTACGGGCCCTTCTCAGGTGTCGTGCTCTGAGCCTGACACGCCGACGGGGCCATCGCCACGCGGTCGCCGGCCACAATTTCCGCCCTGTCGGCACACTGATACTGGGCCTCGGCAGCGGCCGGAAACCTTGACTCAGAGGACCTGATTAGAGGCGCCGGCCTCTGGCGTTTTTCTGGGAACCCTGAGAACCAGACGCTACCCACGTGCAATGCCGCCTGATGTGCCCAAGACGGTGACAGTTGTAACACCTCACTTGTGGCCGGTCGTTACGCGCAACCTGTCCATCGTTAAGCGCGGTTCAAACAGGCCCGGAGTACGGCGCCCGGGCCAGCCCGGGTGCCGGAACCTGTAGTGACGTCAGCGCTCCCTCCGTACGGGCGGTGACGTAATTACGGCCTCCGGCACCCGGGTCAGGAGTTGAAAAATTTTCAACTTTCTCCTTCCCGGGTCGTGACGTAGGTTTCCGTATTTCTCCGCAGCCAATCAGCGCCGCGCGATTCCCTCCTCCGCCCTCCTTGCCACCGGCGTTCGCGTGGTTCCGCGTGCAATTGCCTCACACCACTCACACGCTCCGTGCTTGACTTCCCGCCCGTCTCCGACGCGAGGAAAGCTGCGGAAGCTGCAAAGAAGAGTGCCGCTGCCCCGAAGAGGGCTGAAGTTGCCGCTGCGTTTGACGTACGCGAGAAAACCTATAAATTAATTCAGCTAGTTCAGCGGTACCCCTGGATCTACGACAGGTATCGTAGCGACCAGAAGGACCAGGACAAGCGAAAGAACTCGATACTGCTTTTAATAATTTATTCACATGGTTTCAGAGGCACGGGAGGTGGTTGCAACCCGATGAAACGGCATCTTCAATGCATATATGAGTGGCCTTTAGAAAGGCCGTTTGTAGAGGCAGGCAGTGGTTGGCTTGCTGGCTGCAAAGAGACCGGAAAGGCAGTGAGATGCACTTAAAAGGTTAAAATGGTCAACGACACCGGTACGCGCTGTAGATGAGTTTTTAGGCAGTACTGTATGACCGCTAGCCTAGGGTCTTTAACGTGCACCACGCAGTAGTGATACACGACCGCACGCCGATACGATGCTCATCCAGATCGAAGCGGGCAGGGGTGGGGATTGAACCCAAGATCCCTGGGTTCTGCAGAGCGAGCTTTCGTGCAGAATTCACTCACAAGCAGCTTCTAAGCACACATCCTAGCTAGCACAAAGGACAAGGAAGCAGAACGGGCTTCGGTCATACATGGACTCAAAGGAGCACAACACCGTGACCAGGTTTTGTGAACAGAAAGAGTGTGTCGTATGAGCTGCACATGTGCATGCCATTGCTATTTTTTTTATAGCGCAGACGCAGTAAAATCTGACAAGCGTGTGACTGTTACGAAAGCTGCTCTCGTGATCCTGCCGCGTTAAAAGTGATCTAAACGTGGTTTCACTGCGGGAGCGCACGCTCCACGTGAGTATTCCTGCGAGCGACGCGCGGGCCCACGTGGAACGCCACTTGATATATAACATGAAAATAATCCAAAATAAAAAGCAGCACACCCTACCTGGCTCGTGACATTCGGAAGCACTCGAAGAAGACCCGGCCGTCGGGGTCTTCGTACATCTGTCTCACGATGGTGGCGTACTCGCCGAGCGTTTTGCGAGACTTCAGGAGCTCGCGGACGGCCTTCCGCTTCTTTTTCTTCACGCTCCGCAGGTACTGCTCACACGCAGCCGCGAAAGTAGTCAGCCGACGCTAGTTGATAGTTCTTTCATTTGTGACGTACCTCTTCGTAGCCGGAATTCTGCCGAGACGACGCCATCGCGAAACAAAGCGACGAAAATAAGGCGCCAGTGCCACTCTAGACGGAGCGCGAAGCGTGGCTGGCGTGGCTGTGTCGCCTGCCTCGTCCGACGTCCAGAGCGTCTCGCCTCGCCCGCGCAAGCGGCGACGACCCCGCTTGACGACAGCCGTTGATTGGTTGCCTGGGGAGCCGCCGTGACGTCAGCTCCCGTAGACGGGGCCCGTGCCGCCGCCGCTCAAACCAAACCGTGACGTCTGCTCCCGTAAACGGATGCCGGAGGTGATTGCGTCACTACGGGTTCCGGCACCCGGGCTGGCCCGGGCGCCGTACTCCGGGCCTGTTTGAACCGCGCTTTACCCTCACGCGACACTTCATCTGTAGCAAACCGCGGTGAGTCATGATTCCCGCGACTGTCGTGACCAGTCGCGCCTCCGCGGTGGTTAACCGCCGCGCCGCCCCTACGGGTCTGCACTCGGGCCGAGTTTGCGTTGGCTGCCCTGCGCCTTTGCTCGTAAGCGAAGGGGTCCAAAGCCCGGGGCGTTATGGCTACCCCGTGAGTGAGCCTTCCACACGCGCTTTTGTACGCGCTGCGTCCTTTTCCTCATTTTACCCACTCATATGCAAGATCCGTTAATATTATCTATTTATTTATTTATTTTTTCTCATTGAAAGACGAAGCAAATCTGCGCCTTCCGCGCAATGCTGTCCTGCTGCACACAACGTTACTCGGTCTTGACCCTAGGCATGTGTGTGTATTTATTTTAATTTTTATTTTAATGTTTTATCTTTTTAATTTGTATTTTTAATTCACTGTCCGGTAGGACGACGTCTTTGCAAGTATCCAGTGGCAATTCCCCCCCCCCTCCCCCCCGCACCCTGCTCCGCGATCTGCGTGTTGGATCTGCCTCCTTGCTCCCCTCTCCCCTCTCTTCCGCGGCGTGCGGCGCCCGAGGGGAGGCGGGGTGACCGTCGCGGAGAGCGGACGCCCACATCGGCTTAGCCTTACGGGGAATTAGTACCGAAGATGTCGTTCAAGAGCCTGTGCCGTCCGTTTATGACCTATTGTACCCACCTCATTTTAGTAGTTGCCTCACCGGCGGATAGAGGGCGCTGACGCACTCGGCACCATTGGGTTGCTTCAATTTTGTTGGTTTCGTTTTCAGCGTGAACGCGGCTATGTTGCTGATTTACGTTGTTTTTGCTTAATTTTGCGAAACGATTATTTTCCTTGTAACACACAACCAATGAAACAATAGTATTGAGCCACTTTGAGGACTACGAGGTGTATTTTAGCCTGAATTGCGTTTTTTTATCAACTCCTGTGATGTATTTGATTACGGTCGGTTGCGAAACGCCTGACTGATGTACAGGGAAGATTACCATCGTCTACGGCCGTACCCGATGGCACCAATTTTCAGAAAAAACTAATGAAGAGACTAACACGTGAATGTAAAGAAGCATATCGACAGCTTGATTAGCAATGTGCTGAATCGGCCAGAACAGATGAACTCGCGAGTTTACTAATCACTGTTTGGTTTTCCTGGCCGCCCAACCTTTAGTGAACTTCGCAGACTAAAAACGTATCGTGTAATGACGCAGACAATTGATATAAACAAGTGGTATCATCTCGGCCTTTTTTTTTTAATTTAAATTCAGTACTTGAGCATGTTTTGGCAGGCCGAGTAAGAAATTTCTTAAATTATCAACCCTGCTAAAGTACTCATAGGCAGCATTTCGCGATATTGGACCTAGGAAATAAATTATTTTTATATGAACATTTGCTTACTCAAGATCTATGATACAAGTGACAGGCCCGTCAAATTAAATCTGGCATTTGTCTTCCGTGAAATTGGTGAAATAAAATTAAAGCGCGCAGGGGGAGAAATATTTCGGAAAGTTTGGCTGAATTCTAGCGCTAGGCACCACTTCACGGACTTGTGTGAACAAATATTTATTTGTGTGAGCAGATTCACTTTGTAAATTTCGGCGTCGCCAGCCGCCAAAAGTAAGCCTCTATTCACCATCGACAATTCTGGACTCGAATAACTGTCATGCAGACGGATTTTTTTGTTTTCGATGTCAAGTATTGCGGATTTTAGATACTGGCAAAAGTTAAAACAATGTACAAAAAAAAAGCTTCGTATTTATTGCGCATGCGCCGAACCCAAACCGCGTTCTGGATTTGCACATAGAAACAACGTTATTTCTTTATGCACGGTATTCTGAAACTCGCTACTGTTAAGTGTCTGTGGCAACTTCTTACGCGGGAAGTCCCAACCTTTGTGTTAAAATAAATTAAGCGGATGGCGCTGGTCATCTAAACATAATAAATAAATCACTTAAATGACTGTCAAAATGGCAGCGAGCATGGTATACAATTTCTTAAACTTTATAAGCAAACCGACCAACCAAATGTTTACGTCGCAAAAAAAAAAAAAATATTGAGAACCTGATACACATGTAGGTGTGATATTATGAACAAACAAATCGCCTGATGTTGACGTACCATTACTTCTAGCCTCAGATAAAATACAAGTTAAACGTTCGTTGTCTATCTCCTCCGCGAGTTTCCTCACATAATCAAAAGAAACTGTTTTTGATATATTATTAATACAAAAAAACGGTACTTTCAGGACATACAGATAGTCTCCTTGCGCTGACTATTCTTGACGCCTTCCGATCTAAAACGCGCGATATAAATATACGCGCTTGTTACTGAGAATGTTCCGCGTAAACAAACCTCAATTGTCATAAGCACCCCTCTGAACCCTTGTGGTGTCTTAGTCGTCGCGTAGACGTTTCGTACTACAGTTTCCGAAGTAAGGCAAGAAAGCGCGGTGAAACGCGACGAAAAACACGATTATAACGCATCCGCCAAGGCGCGGAGGGGAGAGCGGAGCAGCAATTTGAAGCAACCTAATGGCTGCCGCGTCACGTGATTCCAAGATGGCAGCGCCCATGCGCAGGAGGATGAAAAGGTCTATATACGCCGCTTTAGCTTTGAAACCCGCCGCCCTACCGTGGGAGCACGCTCAAGTCAAACTTTTTTTTTTTTTTTTTTTCCCCTTGAGCGTTCGATTTTGTTTGAATATGTTCGCGTTTTTCATGTCCTTTTACTTTTATTTTTCCTGACGTCACGTCCTTCTCGCCCCATTGGCCGCTTACTGCTCTGCGCAGTCTGATGCCCTCACATGTATGCCATCTCCTGACGAAGCCGAGCCTCTCGGCGAAACTGTCGTAATACATACAATAAACTCCTAGCATAGCAACTCCGCAAGTACGGATCTCTGACTTATTACATTTTCCCGGTCCATTGTTCTCAAACTACTGTGCTTCACCTATATATATATATATATATATATATATATATATATATATATATATATATTAATGGCATGCCAGCCTCTGCTGCGTCGCGCGATGACAGCGCAGCAGAAGTTGGTTGCACTATCTCTCCACGGGGCGCGGTGCCGCCGGGGCCGAGATGCGCACCGATAGCGAACCGAAACTTAAAAACCCGTCGAATTTGTGCGGTTTTTCAGAAAGCCGTAAAATGCTTCGCGTGCCTTCTATTGTTCTGCAATTTGTTGATTTAGTGCTTTTTGATGATGCTGAGCAATTGTATAATTGAAAACATGCCCTTAAACACAATAATACAAAAGTTAATTACGCAAAAATAATTAACAATCTAATTATCCCGGACTTTAAGAATTTTTCTAAATAGGCCCCTGGCCCAGGACCAAAACGACGCAAGCCGTTTTTTGTTGCGACGCGTAGTTTTCGCAATATCGAATTTGTCCATCTTTCGTGAAACACCCTGTGTATATATATACAGGGTGTTTCAGAGAACGCAGGCCAAATCGCTCCTGCGAAAACTACTCATCGCAACGAAAAAAGGCTTGTGGCGTTTTGGTCCTGGGCCAGGAGCCCATTTAGCAAAATTATTAAAGTCCGAGATAATTAAGTTGTTAATTATTTCTGCGTAATTAACTTTTTTAATATTGTGTTTAAGGGCATGCTTTAAACTAGGAAATTGCTCAGCATCGTCAAAAAACACTAAATCAACAAATTGCAGAACGATAGAAGACACGCGAAGCATTTTACGGCTTTCTGAAAAACCGTACAAATCCGACGGGTTTTTAAGTTTCGGTTTGTTATCGGAGCGCATCTCAGCCCCGGCGGCACCGCGCCCCGTGGAGAGATAGTGCAACCAGCCTCTGCTGCGTCGCGCGATGACAGCGCAGCAGAGGTTGGATGCGCTATCTCTCCACGGGGCGCGGTGCTGTCAGGCCCTAGATGCGCTCCGATAGCAAACCGAAACTTAAAAACCCGTCGAATTCGTGCGGTTTTTCAGAGAGCCGTAAAATGCTTCGCGTGCCTTCTATCGTTCTGCAATTTGTTGATTTAGTGTTTTTCGACGATGCTGAGCAATTTTCTAATTTAAACCATGCCCTTAAATACAATATTAAAAAAGTTAATTACGCAAAAATAATTAATAACTTAATTACCCCGGACTTTAATAATTTTCCTGAATAGGCCCCTGGACCAGGACCAAAACGCCACAAGCCTTTTCTCGTTGCGATGAGTAGTTTTCGCAGGAGCGATTTGGCCTGCGTTCTCTGAAACACCCTGTATATATATATATATATATATATATATATATATATATATATATATATATATATATATATATATATATATATATATACGAACATTCGTGCTAAAACACGCAGTGCGAAGTGAGGACAACTACTTTTTTTTTTTAATGTCCACAAAAAAGAGGCTATGCAGCATCGATCGTACCGTTTCCTTTTGCACAGTAGAGAGTTTAAGGGAACCGGAACAAAATACGATCGATAAACAAAAACGATCGATACCTTGGATCGGGCGAGTCGACCGATCGTGTGCCTCTAAGCGGCTTTGGGGGAACCGTATTTGCAGACGAGAGCAGACGATCGGTACAGGTCGCGCCCCCTGGCAACGGAACCCTGCATCGGCCTCATCGAGAAAAGACAGATTTGCGTGTGTTTGTACAAATCGCAGAAACTCAAGTAAATAAAGATCGCACCCTAAATATATAGAGAACCTAAAACAATGTATACCTACTTATAGTTCGTCTCGTCTTTTTACTGGAATGAATGCGCTTCCGTAATACAAAACCTGGCGCCCCACGGCATGTCGCCACTGGCACTGCGAAATTCTAAAATGTTCGTCTGCTAAAGGAGCAGACGAGCTTTCCGACAACAATGGCGCTCGATCTTTTTGACGATGACTTGGAGTTGGCTCTATTCGGCGAAAACAATTTAGAAAAGGTTATTTTGTACGATTGTCTACGCACTAAGAGAAGGCGCTTGTTGGCGGCAAGGCATGGGACGTTCAACTTGGCGTCGATGGACGAGGAGGACGTCGTACGGCAGTTCAGGTTCACAAAGGAGGATCTGCCCTATCTCCGATCGGCGCTGCGCATCCCGGAGACGTTGACAACCAACGGCTGGGTCCGGGTGTCAGGGGACGAGGCCCTCGCGATCGGGCTGAGGAGGCTGGCCTACCCCAACCGCCTCTGCGACCTTGAGCTCATGTTCGGCCGCCACTCTTCGACGCTGTCCATCGTCTCCAACCAGGTGCATCGTCACATCGCGCACACGTTCGGTCACCTGCTCAGGGATCTTACCGCACACAGCTGGCTCGACCCTGACCAGCTTGACGTTTTTGCGGAGGTGAGCAACACTTTTTCTTCTATAAAAGAGGGTAGCTCTAACTACAAAACACCTCGATCCCGCGCGTGCATGCATGAGTGCTGCAAAACGTTTGAAAACTTGCGAAAACGAAAACACACGTCCCTAGAATGTTTAGGCAGCATGAAAATTGTAACAATTGGCATGACATCCTCCGGGAAAAGGTTCTCCGCGAGAAAACATCCTCCGGAAAAACAAGAGCTAGCTAGGGACGACAAATGTTTTGGAATATCGAAATCCACGATTTGAACTTAAAATAGCTATCCCCAAAAGGTCCCTCTAAAGCCAGAATTGGTGAAAAAGGGAACAGGCAGGATGATATATCGCAAAGAGAACTGCTCAGAACATTTAATCAAAATTATTCATGTGCGAATGATGGGTTTTTAACTAGAAGCGGATAGTGGTTTTGGGCGAAGAGTTTTTAAATGACTATCGAATAGTTTCTTTGAGCTTTTCACTACTGCACCTTGTAAAACAAAAACCCAGCTCAACTCGTGAAGGAATTGAACCCGAGATTCCGCTAGTTTATTCCTAAACGAAGTTATTTTTATCTAACTACACTGTTGATCGCGACGGTTTAGTCCCGTTAAGTGTGCTTCTTTTTGAGCATCCGTGTACTGCGGAAAAGGAACACCCGTAAAAGGTAGCTTCGCAGTTGTTGCTTCTCCGCAGTGCACCGATGCTCGGTAAGAAGCGCAATCAACGGGACGAACCCGCCACAATGAACGCTTGAAAATGAGGAATATCGCAGTTCATATCGAAGCAAATATCGAATAGCGTAATATTTAGAACTACTATTCGAAAAGTTGAATACTGGCACAATCCTAATCACAAGATGACTTCTAGTCAAAAACTCTTTTGGTCGGTCTTTTAAATGCATAAATCGCTTGTCTATCACCAGTATCCCATTTAGTAGTCGGCTATCTTTCAGTGTTCACTTTAAGTGCAGCAAACTGAATGAAAATGAGGGGCTAATTTTTCGCACTCGGGTATCGCTCATAGCATGATGTTATAGGTTTACTGCAAATGTATTCATTATAAGATGAATAAGAAAATGTACGTAACCAATAGAAAAATTGTGCTGCTAAAATTTTAGGATTATATTTTTACACTCGTCATTAGGTCACGTAATTATGTGATAGGACGTCTTTGTCACATTTTTTTCTGTTATCTGTCTTCCCTTCGTAAGCACAACGAAACATCAGCTAAAATATTTTTAACCAATCACTTTATTTTTATTTCAGGCCGTCCACAACCAGGGAGCTCCATTGACCAACTGCTGGGGGTTTATCGACGGAACTGCCAGGGCCATGTGTCGGCCGACGTGGCACCAGCGGAAGTTTTTCTCGGGGCACAAGAGGTACCATTGCACCAAGTACCAAGCAGTCATGTGCCCCAATGGCATCATTGCCAGGCTGGATGGGCCGTATGAGGGGTGCAGGCACGACGCGGGTGAGGCTTTTCTGCCACTGTTTTAGTTCCACTCAATGTGGCTTTCTGTGGAACTGACATTTTCTAAGACAGCTCAAAAGTCATTCAATATGTTCGTGTGACAGTACAAGGAATGTGACACTATTTAAGTGAAATTATTTTCTTAACTAATACATGGATATTACGAATGGGATACAACACAATGAACTCCCTAGAAAGTATAGAGCAAAATCATCAACACTTAAATAAGAGAACATCCGTGTGCTGCGGTGGAATCATCATTTATTTTGGGAAATGTTTTAAATAACAAATCTTGGAGGACTGTGAACAGACAGTGTGCATATGAGGAGGTGCTTCTTGATGTGCATGTGGTCCTCCAAAACTTCTCAAGTAATTTATGACATTTAATACGACGAAAGTGACCCAGCATGAGCATGTAACATTTTATATCAGCCTAACATATAGGCATTACGCTCCTCGAAGAGGTCATGAATAGGTTCGTGCTGCACGCCGCCCAAGGAATCTTGTGACAGATAGGAGAATTAAGCTTGTCGTAAGCGTGAAATTACCTCAACTTGAGGATTCTAATCATAGAAACATAATAAGAGATGCCATAGTACCATGGTACAAAAACTTACATCATCCTTATGATATAATTTAACTATAATTTTCGTTATTCTGCAGGCATCTTGAGGGAGAGTGGATTGTACACAGACTTGGAGGTGCTCATGAGCCCCAAGCCCTTTGTTCTTTACGGGGACCCCGCCTACCCTCACCGAGAGCTGCTGCAACGCCCCTTTGGGGGTGCGAGCCTCACTGTGGGGCAGGCTACATTCAATTACCAGATGAGCCGAGTTCGCCAATCAGTTGAGTGGGGCTTTGGGAAAGTGGCCACTGAATTCGCTTTTCTTGATTTAAAAAAAAATCAAAAGTTGTTTCTTCAGCAGTTGCCCATCATGTACAAGGTAGGCGTAATCCTGACGAACTGCCACACCTGTTTGTACGAGAGTCAAACTTCGATGTTCTTTTCTGTCGCTCCTCCAACGCTGGAGGAGTACTTGACTGTGTAACATATTTTGCACGGTATTTTTATTACTATAAGGGAATCCTTGATTTCATGATGATTTATTTAGAAGCTACTACTGACAATGTACTATATATTTTCCAAACTGACTTTCCAGTGACCTGAGATGACCCGACAAACTGCCATAGTTCTTTCTATGGTAGTGGAACTTGTACATTTGATTTTTGTTTTGCTTCCTCTATAACACTGCAGGAGTTCTGTGTAATGTCTTTTGACATATTCAATTTTATTATTTGGAAAACGAGTCTTTTTGAACATGATTTATTTCATTATTTTCTACCATTGACATTGTACATAATTTTCAAACTGACTTCCCAGTACACTGAGCTCTAACCTGGCAAACTGCCATGCTTCTTTGTATATGACAGTGAAACTTCTATGTTCTTCTCCGGTAATCCTTCAACACTAAAGGAGTGTAAGGCAGTATCACATATTCCGACACATTTGTTTTTGTTACTGCAGGAAAAGTTTTTCTGAAGATGATTTAGTTTTGGTGCTGTTAACCATTGGCAGGTATGAGTTCATTCAAACTTGGAATATAAGAACCTTGGATTAGCATGGGCAACACAGGCATGTTACTAGGAAATGCAGCGCTTCTCCAGAATAGAAAAAGCCTGGCGTGTCTATGCCATGATATTTGAAAAATTGTTTTGAACCAAACACGGAATGCCTTGAGAAATGTATGTCTTGTGTGTCTGCAATATATTCCAGGATTGGTTTACGTTGGTTACGTTCAGAGGTTGTGATGGAGTCGCAAATCGCAGGTAAACAAAAAAGATTGGGCATAACGATTAAATAAATGTTACCACACCTCAACGAAGTTCAAGTTTATATATACTTTGATGGCCCTACAAGCATTGTCAGTTTAAATGTGGTAAATGCTGCAGGATGCAGGTCCCTGCATTAGTAGCAGTGCTGCATTTTTCTTGATTTCCCACAACAGATATATTTGAATGTCCATAGCAGTTCAAAGCAACTTGTTGCTGCCAGAAATATCCATGCAACTGATTGCCTTTTATTATGATGGAAGTACTTGTGCCCTTCATGGTGGCTAGGAGTTTCACATGCACATGCCTTCTGTCATGTGCATGTGTAAGGGCAATTATTTTTTGTCTTGTTTATATGCATATGTATGTTTCTCTGAATGCTGTGCAATATGTGGTTTACCTTATTACCCTGTGTTGAGAAACAAGCTGACATTTTTTTACTCATTGATTGAGTCAAAGGACCTAGAAAGCAAGAGCAAACACTACAGAGACAGAGAGTAATTATAATTGCAAGCAAGAAAGCTAATGACTATGATATTTTTCTTTGTATTGGAAATTCTTATGTTCTTCCTTTTTTGTTGGGTTAAAAATATTCTACATAAAAAGGAGTACTATCTAGATCCTCAGACAGATTGCTTTGATCAATTTGTGGTTGTCGCAACATAAATGCAACAGTGTTCTTCAATAAACCTGTGCTCAAAACATGTTTCCTTTCTAACTCACCCTTTTCATTTCTGTATATCTATAGATGTGACTCAGAATATGCTATAGACATGACATAAATTTTGCCAGGCATATTTGTTCAACTTGTTTGTCAAGTGCCACAAATAGGAATGGTTCCATGTCTGAAAACTTTTCAAGGAGGACATTTACGTCAGAAGTAAACTTGAGCATAAGAACTTTAAAAGACGGCAGCTATAGGAGTAATTGTTGTCTTTTTTAAATAGACTGCCACAAGAAGCACAAAACCCCACATCCAGAGCCCTTTGGGGCCACACAAAATGAGGGTGACGAGAAATAGAACACACAAGTACACAACGAGTCTTCGAGAGATTTTATGCAGAATTATGTCAAAGCACGTTTGACTGTGCTCGTGAGAGGCACATGCAACATATGCATATAATAAGGCACCGGTTTAGCTCACTACATAGAAAAGAGCATACTAGGTCTTTAGCTTTGCATGGACAAACTACTTTTTCCTCCTGAGAAGATGGCTTTTCCTTTTGTGCATTGCGGTGAAACCATAGAGTAAGTAATCTGCATGCAAATAATAAATAGCTTTTCCGAAGCCATGAGTTTAAGGAATCAGGTGAACATTTCAATGTTTCTTTCCTTATCTCATTCGTCACATCACACTATTAGGGAAAGCTATCTTTTCAATGCGACCACAGCATGCTAACAAGTTGTATGCAGCTATATGGCAAATCCAGGTGAGTGGGCATAAGGTTCCTTGTGGCGTCTACGGCTCTTTTTTAGACTTTATTTCAGGCTTATGCCAAGAATGTGATTAAGTGTCCTACCAATACTGGATGAGGCTACAAATTCAACCTTAATGAAATATAGTGAAACCCCAATTGAAATACGGTAAGAAACGGATCCATTATCACAATATTTTAGACTATTTCAATTAAGAACGTCCCAGTCTACAGCATATTCTTTATGCAGTTAGGTTCTTTGCCCCTAGTTTGCTCATGCGCTATAACTACTCTCCAATATATTGAACTGAGGCACATTTTTTTCTTTGCAACTACTTCAAGCACTTTGAAAATATTTGAACACATATCTGTAATACATGCAATCCCGATCGAAAAGACCATCAGGCTTTCCTGATGGACCATCAAACTTCTTTGATGGCCCATCAGGCTTCCTGATGGACCATCAGATGCGTCTAGATGGTCCATCAGAAGTTCCTTACGGCGCCTAGTGGTCTGTTGGACATTCTTGATGGGCCATCAGAGGTGGTCTGATGGTCCGTCAGAAGTTTTAGGTTTCACTTCGGGTCCATCAAAAGCGTCTTATTGCCCGGCCGTCGGGACTTTTTTTGCACACAATGTTTATCAAAAGTGCTTGATTAATTGTTGCTCACGGTATTCTGATGGCGCCGTCAGAGGCGTTTAATACCATTTGATATATGGGTCGTGACATATTTGCCAGCATGTGATGAGTCGCGGGCTCGCGAAGTGCTGACAAAACTAATATATGTCACGCGATTTTTCTTTACACACTGAGCCCCCGATTCACTGGCAACTGTGCGTTCGTCTGCAATCAATCATGCGCACCGTGAAAACCCGTACTTACGGTAGGGTCCATCGTTTCGCATATGCTTCATCACGCCTTTCATTACCAACGAAAAGTCGACAGACTTTTCGTCGACACTTTATGTTTTATCGACACCGCACCCCCGAGCCCCGCGACCGTTGTAGTGCGCATCAGACGGTCGCAGCGGCAATTAAGTTCAGCTTCCAAACCGACCGCGTGGCCATTGCTTTGCTTTACTTCGCTCGAAGGTTAAATAGTCAGGGGAATGCGCCACCGCCTCGCTGAACAAGCAGCCCAAAGTCGAGGAGGCTCCTCAACTTTGCACGCTACAAAATAGGCGATTTGAGGCTATGTCGCGAAAAAAAAAATGTCGTTGAATCTCGCGTATGATATATGATGGGCCGCAGCCGCGTGGTCAATGGGTTGATGCAATTTTTTTATTAAGGGGAAAGCCTTATATGTCTCATCGTTCAGTCGACCTTCAAAGTTCTTGAGCGAAAACACGTCGAGTCACGAAAGATACTAAAACCGGCGACACGAAAGGTAGAAAAACCCACATTATTCAGTATTCAGCTGCACCAGAACCCTTTTGGACCAGGGCGGTCGTTAGCGAAGGTTGCGTCGCAGGCGTTGTAGACTCAATTAAAGTTTTTACCACCACCACCACCATGAATAGAGCCCTGCCCGGATAACAGTTTGAGTATCCGCATCCGATCTGCATCCGCAGACTTTGTATCCGCATCCAAACCGCATCCGCAAACTTTTTACATTATTGCATTCGTATCCGATCCGCATCCGCATACTTCGTATCCGTATCCGAACCGCATCCGTAAAATGTGGAACCCATGTCGATGTTCTTGCTAACCACCAGAGGTTACGATTACATTTAGACTAGCAAAATCAGCAGAAATCACGCCGACCGCGTTCTTCCCCGCCGCACGCGGAATCGGAAGTCTGAACGCCTGAGAAAAAAGGTCATAAAAATAAAAAAAAAAGTTTGGAATGAGAGGATGAGAAGCAGTGGCAGGAAGACAAAATCCTTTCTGTGATGTTACCGAGCGTATGCGACTGCCTCGAGTCTCACGGTGTTTCGTGTCAGCCAGCGGGCAGATGCGCCGCTAAGTCAGAGTCCAAAGCCTGATCGGATCGATGAACGTGTTGTTCGATAAAGATCGCGGTCTGCAGGTGCCCAAAATATATATATTGAAAGAGAATTTTTTTTTTTGCTTGGGGCGGTTACGGAGGTTGCGCGCGGCAGCCACTGGCATTGCTGGCGCCCTGGCGTCGTAACCGGACGAATATGCACTACCAGACTTTCTTCCCTAGAACTCTAAGCATGGGCGTACCAACCGGAGGGGCAAGGGGTGCGCTTGAGGTCTCAGAGTGGGGGGGCAAGGCATGTGTTTTGCCCCGCCCCCCCCCCCCCCGAAACAGCCGCCACTGGGCAGGGCAAACACTGGTCGGCGGCGCTCAAGGGATACCAAGGGCACCGCCCCCACCCCCCTCCTCCCCCGGCCCGGGGGGGGGGCGGTTTGCCCCCCCACTCAAAAACAAGTTGGTGCGCCACTGACTCTAAGCATACAAAGAAGAAACAGGCAATTTAAGGGCTGCCTATGTGTGTGCGCCGCTGATTCCGAAACTTTGCAAACCGTGGCGCCACAGGGTCGCGCTCGCTGTCGAAGCACTTCTTTTATTTTTGGTATCATGACCAAACCACTCTCTCCGGAGAGGGTTAGGTTTCTTCTATATTCTTTTGACTTGTTCGGTTGAGGTTTTCTTTGCCCGAGAAAGTTTTCCGCTCTTTCCCTGCCAAAGAAATAGCTTTCTCGGGACGATTGAAGCCCTGCATTCTTTACTTTTACTTTTTCTATAGATAGCATTTTTGACGAGATGAAATGCACTAACTGAAGCGATTTTCAGTAAGAATCAGATCTTTCTTGGGATCCCTATCGTTTCTTCGAAACGCGTTTTGTGAAAATACGTTTCATGGACAACTTTTCACGGATATACATTTCATGGACACACGGTTCGTCGACGCTGTACGTTTTGTGGGCAGATGCCCCTGTGACGTTTTGTCGACAACGTATTTCTTCACTCAGCCGCTAAAATCTAGCGCGCGATTCACTAAAGCGTGCTTAACAAAACCATGTCCTCCTCCCCCCTGTAATCCAGGTGAGACGCAAAAAGTTTGTTACGAAAATAGCAGGGTTGTGTGCGACGAAACGTCTCAGGTTTTTCGATGAAACGAACACGGGAAACCTTTCGATCAAACGTCGCATGCCGACGAAATGATCTGTAGATGAAACATCAGTCGACGGACTGAATGCCACCGGGTAAACATTTAGATCCGGATCCGCGGATATCCGCCTCCGCAGCCCCTTACATCCGCATCCGATCCGCAATCCGCCAAAATCCGTCTAATTTTTATCCGCATCCGCCAGTTTACTGCGGATATGCAGGGCTCTAACCATAGATATAATAAAAATAAAAAACACACACACAAAAAAAGTATTTTTTTCCCGCCCCTTGGTAAGTGCCGAACCAGCGACCTTACATTCCTCAGCCCGACGCGGTACCCCTCCGCCACAGACGGAGCTGTGCCAATTTGGTCGTAAATTATAAATTAGTTTTTAATGTCTCGGCTGCTGCCGACGCATCGGCTGCTGCCGGCGCTGCCGGCGCCAGTTTCTTTATACGCAGTGTTGACACTTGACAGATTTCTATCAAAAATGTTCTCATTCAAGTTTATACGCAGTGTTCGACTCTCGACAATTCGTTAATTTTAATCTATACTTTACATTTTGAAAACGTTCGAGCAACTGCGTCTTCAAAAGCTTCGAATCCAAATCCAAATCCAGGTGTTTTGTGCCGCTTGTTGCCGTGGCAGCCTCGCCCTTCCTCGTGGAGTGCTTTCGATGTTTTAGATGTTCAGGTAGGTTTCACTCGATTTTGCGAGAACGGAAAAATAAGCGGCGTTCATAAGGCCTTATTTAAGAACTGCAATCCTTCGAATGTGGCCGACTTCGAGCGTAGGACGGTTTACAAGGTGTTTTGGGACGGCGACGCGAACACTCGAGGAGGCTATTACGACGCCGAGATCCTCAAACTGACGGGTGAGTGTGTATTTTTACCATCCCAAAGTGCGACGTAGCCACAAGCAATCGCCGTTTTCTTTAATTTTTATTGCGACTGTGGTTAAAAGTGAGTATTGTGGACTGTGCTTATTTGGGGCACCAAGCTAGGCAGATGAATGCATGGGCTGTCTAATAGCCCCTTCCCCTGGCAAATGCCGAGCGCTCCGCGCCAGCGGTCGTCGAGCGGTCGGCCTCCGTTAGCGATCGGTCACGTGATCGATCCCAGTGGCACGCGCTGCGGAGCAAATTGAGCGTAACGCTCTCAGCGCCACCGCTTCCAGAGCGTCTGCTCTCGCTTTTGAACAGTTTCGGTTCCCATTGCTATCTTGCTGAAAGCATGAAGTTCTGATCGGAACTTTATGCTTTGACAAAAAAAAAATGGGTTGTTAACTACTTGATTAACGGTGACCCCGACGTCAAGAGACAATTTATTTTTCCTTACATTTATATAAGCCCGATGAAGACAACTAGAAGTACACTTGTACGAGCCGTAGGATGCTATTAAGCAATACCAAACACGTATGCCGTAAAGCGATCGTCATCTCCGAAAGGCGGCTTCCATCTGCGGAGTATTTGGCGTGTTGTCTTCTAATTATTCCAATTACATTACAGAGACCACAAAACGAACAAACGACATACCTAGCTCTTCATCCGAATAGGCGTGCACAACGCCTTCGACGTAGCGCGATATCTTGGGCCTCTTCGCTGGCCAAACAAACGACTCGGCAAACACTTCGCTAAGAACGGCTGCCTCGTCGTCACTTGGGCTGGAGCTAAGCTAATATCTTCGTCGCTGTCACTGCGTTTTATTAGACCTCCTGAAATTAACTGCAACGATGTCATCGCCGCATTATGCTCGGGCGAGTCGGTCATGACGAGGGGAACGAAAGCAAGCACAGCAAGAGAGCCCACCCAGCAATCGAAACAAAAAAGCCGCGAAAGTCCTTCACTCCCCCGCGGGAATGTCGATAACGAAACTGAAACGTTGCGAGAGACGACTACAGATCGTACTCCTCCGAAAAAGGCTGCGCGGAGAACTACTCCGGACCGCTCGACGCGCTCCGTCACTTTTCCACGGAGCGGTTGGAGCCGCTCTGCGAGCGCCCCACTGGCTCCGGATCTACAAGCGGCACATGGAGAGATTGCTCGCATCTCGCGAGGGAAACAAGAATCCGCTCGGCGAGCGCTCGCTATTTGCCAGGGGAAGGGGGGGCTATAAAACTTTGGTTGAAAACGTGTGGACTTAACTGCCTTGCACGTGACATCATATGGCACCCTACCAGTCGCCATTGCTCCTGTGCCTTAAGTCCGCGCTCCTTTACTTTTACTCCAACGTTCCGAGTTTCACACTCCGAGCGCAGCATCTAAACGAAGCACAGCGTACAGTAGCGCAACACACCGAAACTATCGACGAACTGTATGAGCCACTTCCGACCGCATGTTTATGACGAACCCAGCATCTCGCGGATGCCGAAATTATTTTGAAGATAAATTAATTAAGGGCTCTGTAAAACGGCAAAATAAAAGTAAAAAAAAAAAATGCGCGGCGACGTTAGGAAATTTTTACGAATGTTTTAATATTTCTGAAAGGTTTGAAGACTTGCTTCGACCACATATGCTGCATGTTACTTTGACCGATCTATTTATTGACCATGCATGCTGTTCAGATTTAAATGAAAGACAACATTCTTGGACTCGCTTGTCAAATCAAGAAACTCTCAAACTTGTCAGATATCTTGGGTTTCTGTCTTGCAGCGCGAGACGGAACCTGTCGATGTGCTACTCCAATACTGGCACACCACCGTTCAATAAATAGCACATTAATTAATTTTCAGGCAAGATGCATGAACAAACCTTTTCCGCTACATTTTCGCTTTCCAATCGAAGTATCTTTATTCGCAGGGCTTTGCATTCTACAAAGGGCAGCGATCCGACTGTCTTCTCATCCCGACAACTTTTCTGTCGCTGTACTATCATAACGCTACTGTTCGATAGATTAATTCGTTTTCAGGCGAGATTCAGAAACAAACCTTTTCCGTAGTGCTAATTGCTGTCTTTTCTATAAATCAAATCATTTTTCCTCGCTGGATTGAGCATTCTTCAACTGAAAAGAGGCAGCGGTCCACTGCACTCCTCATCGCGACAACGTTTCTGTCAGCGCAAAGAAGTCACTTGCACTTCGAGAAATACTCGGTGCAAGAAGAGCGCGCTCGAGTGTCAGTCTCTGGTGGCGCTTCTTTCCATTTAATGAATGAAGCGCCAAACTTTTGCGCTCTGCAGCACGAACTTAACGCGCACAATCGTGGCTGATTCGACGTCAATCCATGCAAGTCATTTAATACATGGCTTGCATTGATGTTGCATCAGCTGCCATTGCTTCCTAACCAATTTATTTATTCATGATCACAAATGTACCTACTAGAAACCCAAGAGGAAATGGCTACTGAACTGGCCAGGTGGGAACGGGCAGCTGAGGCTCCTGCAAGTTCACACAAAGCTGCACCTCCCAAATAGGTCAGCCCTTGTGCCCTCTAACGCAAAGCAGTTTTTGTGGAAATTATTACCTGTCTATGTAATGTGGTGCAGCCTATTTTGCTGGGAGTGTCCAAAAGCTAAATCTTAGCGCTAAATAAATTTTTAGATGCGGTCTATATCAGGACAAAAGCTGAAAGTGACGATGTTGCGGGGCTCTCAAAAGAAGCGCCAGCCACATATGGCTAGCAGCGACCAAAACGGGCACACAACTGACCGGTCCAACTGATGCAGAACGAGAGCCGATCATGCACAAAATGTGAGTGTAGAAAGCAGCTTGGGAATCCCAATACTCAGCGTAATGTCATGCCGAGTCCTTAACATTTTTACTCCCTTGGGATTGCTCTGTTTCACCACTCACGCAAAGCTTTGCAGTTTACCAAGCCTTCTCTATTTCACAAAGGCCACTAAAGCAGTCGGGAGTTACAAGGAAGACAAAGAATCAACTAAATCACAAAAAAAATAGCACGAGGACCCAATTTGACGCCTGCAACAATGTGTTGTCATGATTTGTTGATGAGGAATGTCGTGCTTTCTGCCTACACCCCAATGTGCATGAGTAATGCTGCTAGGGGGCACACCGGCAGAGCTGCTAGAAACACCTTTCTCTGACCCACCCTGCCCTATCAATTGCAGGACTACCTGCGGCTCGGCTTCCAGTTGATGCGGGAGGTGCTGTAGGGCCCTACTGCCTAACACGTAAGTCATTTATGGCCTGACCTTTGGGTACTCGTATGTTTACCATACTAACAGAACTCATGCTTTAGCATTGGAAAGGGAACTTTTTTAATGCACCTGCAATATATGAAAGAAGTTCACTGTGCGGCGATAGAGCCGAACATGTCATATGCAACACATCGCTTATATCTTGCATAAAGGATATTCATTAATAAAGGGTGGAGAAAATAATGTTGAGAAAGGAGGCATAAACGGCAAAGAGCTCTCTACTCTACTGTTGTGGCTGCGCTCTGTTGCTGAGCAGGATGAGCAAGAAATGTCCTTCCTACGTCATGACTACGTAGCAAGTTCCCCAACGTTGCTAGATTACCTCCCAAGTAGGCTCCACATGCATCCACCAGGTGCACATTGAAAGATTGTTTAATTAGCTTCAAAATTAGTTTGCTTGTGCCTTTCAACAAAAGACTGGTATTCTTGAGGTTATGTTGCAACATGCAACACATTAAAGCTAAAAAATGAGCGCTGGAATTTGGTTTCCATACCCCTTTAATGTGAAATTGTTTTTCAGCTGCTGACGAGGACACCCTTGCGAAGAATAAGATTGTGGATCCTACCATCGGCCTCCAGAATAAGGATGGAAAGGTAAAATAAAAAAAATTTCACTTTCATGCAGTGTATGATATACATTAAAAGAGTTTAGGATAGTGCAGGGGTGGCAAGAGTGACACGGAGTTAGAGCCGCACACAAAACTACGAAAGTTTAGAGTCGCTGGAAAAAAGAAAAGGGGGGGGGGGCTATTTTTAACAAGAAACGATATGGAGGGAACGGTTCTTTCCAAAGAGGACAAGTATAATGGGCGACTACAACAAATAACACTAGGCATCAGAAGGTCTTTTCCACCGCTAAGCAAAAATTAATACATGATTCACTTGCCAGTCACTGCCCCTGACAACCATTATGCGTATACGGTTGAGTCTTTCTAGAACAACAAGGGAAACGGGGTCACTGGACGCATCTATATGGCAAAAAGCATTCCAGCTGTATGTATGTAGTGTGTTGCAAGGCTGCCAAGACTGTGAGCTCTTTTTAAATTCTAGAACTCTTTTTGTCTAGGGGACACGTGTCATGGGGACACGTTTTCCAAGGAGCCGCGAGCCGCACTTGGACCCGCAAAGAGCCGCGTGCGGCTCGCGGGCCTCAGTTTGGCAACTCCTGGGATAGTGTAAGCACAGTAGATTGAATCGATTGCAACCAGAAGTCATTAAAACATTATTGTAGCCAGGCTCTTAATTGTCGTTATAGCCAGGGCCTGGAAAACATTCTATTGTCACGCTCACCTGATGCAACTAAGGGATTACATACCTGTTTCATGCAAATGCCATGAAGCTTTGTAGGCCCATCAGCTTTGCAGATACTTATGAAGATAGGAATTCATAGGTAGTGCTGTTTTAACTTTAAAGGCCTAAATTTCATGCATGTAATTATTTTAGCGCATTTTAGATGCATCTTGGAGTATACACGAACTCAACTCTCCTACGTCATGTCGCGGTGGTGGCGCGTCGGGCGCACTTCTGATCTGGGGCGGTGGGCAGAAGTCACCGTGCGAGACATGCATTCCTGTGTTCTTTTGGGAAAAACCAGACAGAAAACCTACCTTCTCGTCAAAGTGCTGCGACGGAGGCTGTACAAAGAGAGTCTGGAAAAGTTTGTACATCAGTTTTCATGTGTTTCTGCCCCCTCCGTTCGTCCGAGAACACGGATAGTAGCCGTGAAAAGGGCAAACCAGACGCTGTCGAACTACGATTGCTTGTGCGGGCAACACTTTGTGGTTGCCAGATGTATTTGTTTTGTTCCAATATGAACCAGAGAAAACCGCCAAGTTGTCCGAACCACCCGCGGGTTCAGTGCATCTTCAAATTCACATGGCCGCATGATCGTTCAAACTTTCGTCTGCTCTTTCAAACTTGTCTGCGTTTTGTCGTCTGCTCGTTCAAACAAAAGCGGCCCGTAGACCAAACTTTGACCCGGTGATTGCAACAAGAAGTAATTGCAGGCCTCAAAAGACTTAAGTAGGCTCGGTGTAAACAGTAGATACAAGATGTTGATCATTGGTACCAGTGGCCATCACCGACTTGTTACGCTTGGTCTGTTCCTGCTTCCGATTTTCAGTATTGACGTCGATCATCGCCGCTACCTTCTACACTTTTGCAGCACGAGCGACGTCGCGACTGAAAATCGCTAGAAGAATCTTATCATGGTTTTGGCATCCATTCTGCGGCGTTCATGGGAATGAATCGCCGCACGTCCAATTATTAAGTTTTGCGGCGTATCGAGCCTTGATAATTCCGCTCAGGCGACTAATTGGTAAGACATTGCTATGAGGTTGTAGAATCGACAATTCCAACGTGAAAAGGAGTACGCAGACTCGCACAGACGCCGACAACGTGACATTCCAATGGTTTGTTGACGCGGGACGCGGTGCTTCTCGCTCGCACTCCATTGCGCATGCGTTCGAACTGTCGTCTGCTCTTTCAAACATGTCTGCTTTTTTTCGTCAGCTTGTTCAATTGACAGCGGCCCGTAAACCAAACGTTGACTCGGTAATTGCTATAAGAACTAAGTGCAGGCCTCGAAACACTTTTGAAGGTTGGTTGGGGTAAGTAGGCGCTGCGCTCATGATCGAATTTTCGCACATCGTTTTTGTGCTGGCGAATTCGTTCTTTAAAGTTTTTGGTTTCGCCAAAAACTTTAAAGAACGAATTCGCGAGCACAAAAACGACGTGCGAAAATTCGATCATGAGCGCAGCGCGGTTCCGGAACACAGTGACTTGAATGACCACCGCATTGACTTCGACAACACATGCATCCTCGGCATTGAGACCAATTCCCGGCAGAGACTCTTCGTCGAGTCATGGCACATCCAAACCACACCGCAAAACATCAATCGGTCGCTTGGCGCTTTACCATCCGCCTACGTCAGCGGGCTCGGCCACATTACGATCACGAAAACATCACGTCCACCGCCGTAAAGGAAGACCACTTGCTCCTCGCGCACATAAGTCGCCCCTGAAGAAGAAACCAAGCAGGTTTCAAAACGTTGGGCTCCTTTTTATTTTTGGTTGGCGTTCCTTCCCCTCTTCTAATTGTTCTTACCCAACCAGGCAGATTTCTGCCAAATGTTTACTTTCAAGCCTAGCCATTTGATTCACCTGTGGGCTTTACGTGGACCAACGCGGGCTAAGCCCACTAAGCGCCCATGTGTGAGATAAGTCATGTCAAGGTCATCGCGTTCAGGGCGAGATTACTCCAACAGTTGAGTATACCTCCAAAGAGCGGTGCTGCTCCGATGTGTAGTAGAGCTACATAGCAGTTTTTGCTATGTCACGACTACGTTTCAAGATCCCCAACATTGCTAGATCACCTCCCAACGAACCTTCGGAGGCATCCACCAGGTGCACATTGAAAGACTGTTTAATTAGCTTTAAATTTAGCTTTCTTGTGCCTTTCAACGAAAGTTTGTTATTTTTGAGGTGATGCTGCAACATAGCCCACATCCAAGCTAGCAAATGAGCGCTGGAATTCCGTTTTCGTACCCCTTTTAAGATCTGCTGTAAGCTACATTCTGGCATTTGTGTAACTTCTTTTGGAAGCACACTTCGCAAAGCACCAAATAATGTCTAGAATAAATTAATTTCGGCATTAGAGAAACTTGTTTGTTTTGCTTTGTTTATCTACTTATTTTTCCTTAGTGGGGAGACAAATGCATCAGATTAAACTTCAAAGCAGCATGTTGAAGTAAAAGGGAAATCTGCAACAATGCAGGAACAAACATTTCATTGTTTTTAACAGCCCACGCTTCGAAAGGCATTCAATTCTTTTGGCTATTAGTTTCAGGGAAGAAAGGCAATGTAAACTGATCCTCTTAGCATTTGCATTTAATTTTCTTATGGTCATAATCGGCTTGCTGACATGTATATTGTCACGAATGACAAATGATGAGGTGAGAATAACTAAAGAAACTAAACGTTTAATGAGGCGAACTTGTGCCCAAACAAAATAAAAGTAAGGTAGTGTCGCAGGCGTCGATGTCGGCGAAACAGCAGGGGTCGATCGCTGGAGCGAGACTGACTCGACAAGGTCGCGGGCGGCCTCTTATCTAGAGTGAGTCACTATCTCGAAGATTCGACGGAGAAGGTTCGAGCATAGCGCACTCGGGCGAGAATGAACAAGCACTTTCTAGAACAACAAAGAGCAGGAATAAATTATAGAAGTTACATCTGGAACAAGAATAAACGAGAACTTTCTAGAGGTCCGTGACCGAGCGTTGCTCTCTCGGCCCTGCGCGCGGCAATATTGCAGGTTTGAAATGCACCTCTCATGATGTATGCCAACTGTAGGGAGGTAAATGTTCTGAATTCATTTTAACCATCAATTTCTCTTCTTTCTTCGGGTGACTCCCAACCTAAGGATTACTTTGTTATGGAGATCTCAGATTGTTAGATTGGATATGGGCATACTTTTGACTACTGTCGTGAGTGCTCTAGAAGCAAACATCACTTTATGCAATAAGTAAAGAAATAATAGATTGGAGACTTTTAGAAGGTTAACTAAAAACGATCATTACTATAATATCCTCAGGGTAGCCTCATCCAAAAATTGAGAAATTTGGTGAAAATGTAACGTAGTCTACCTTGTAGAGTGCTACCAAAAAGGGTTATGCATATTGTAGCCAGGCCATGAATGGAAGATCTTTCAAGGAATGTGAAAGATTGTTTTTATATAGAACTGCATTGTTCTTTCTGCTGGTCATGAGGCTATTCTTAAATTCTGTGGCCTGTCTAAGCTGTTACCACAGCGAGGGATGACAACCAAATATAAGCAGTTTCCAATGTTCATTGTCTACTAATCTAGAGTTGTAGCCTTATTTCTTACAAAGTCACTGGCCTAGCAGTGAGATTTATAGACATGGGCCAGCTGTTTTGTGCTTAAAAGAATCTAACAAAAGCCAGGGTGGGCTGTCTATTGGGAGTGGAACATGAATCAGGATACTGCGGTACTTTTGTTTTTATGGTAATCTCTGAACTGTGTAAATTCTAAGAAACTTTGAAGGTTTGTTAGGTGCCAGCTGCCACTTAACTGCTTGCATTGAGACTAATTTACACTTGGTCTTCTTAAACTATGGCCCTCCAGCCTGTATGTATGATGTTCTATATTGTTTTAAGTCTGAGCACTGCAAAAAAATATTACTCTGGATTTTCAATATTCCAGTTTAATTTTGGCTACACCTGAGGGAGAAGGGCTACCGCCAGGCTGAAAGGGCAGCCCAGCACCAGAAGATACGGCGGTACCTGTCGGAAAAGCTGTCCGATCTCAGGAGAAATCGCTAAAAAGGTATGTGCGTCTATACTATAACTTCCTTAATTAAGTAACATACTATTTTGGGCCTCAAGTTTACAAGCAATTATTTTAAATGATGGTATAGATAAATTATTTAGAGGTTAATATACCTCTAAATGTTTATGCCAGGGTGTCGAACCGGTCATTATTTCGGCTCGGTACGGGTTCGGGTTCAGTAGTACTGTATTTTGTTCCGGTTCGGTTCCGGTTGAGAATAGCGCACATAATATCACTCCGGTTACCGGTTTTAATAAGTGCGAACCGGTTCCTAGCTCGACCGTGCAATATTGGCCAAGCACTTCCTGTAGCCTTTTGTGAGCACAAGATACTTTCAATAGACCCATCCCAAAACTACTCCCTCTCAGGCAGATCTGAAAACGCTGCACAGTGACGTGCGCAAAAAATACCATTAATGCGGCAAGGCTATTACTTTTATAATACTGTTCTTAGGTGAACTATATATAAGCGATCGGCTTTCCATTTTTATGGTGTCTTTTGCACACGCAGCTGTGCAGTATTTCAAACTCTGCCAGAAGAGCACATGATTTGTGAATGTGTCTATTGGCGACGTGCGCGATCGAAAGCGTCTCTGTGGTCGCCCTTCCAGGATTGGCCGAATGCTGACTATGACGTCAGCAAAGGTCTTCTCATCGACAGAAATAAGAGGAATCTAAAAACTTTAATTTTGACGGTGTTGGCAGTGTTGCTTTGAGAGCGCAATCACATCGAGCTTTCACCATGCTAGTTACAAACACCGTCGAACTTGTTGTTCGCAAGGTAATGACGTCACGAGAGGGAACCATAGGAGGGCGCCACCAAAACATCTCGCCGCTCCAAAAAAGAGCTTGTGGTCGGTGCCATCTTTAGTGTTCGGACGTATAGCGCGTGCTTTCCTCGCTTTCCGAAGCGATGAACACGCACATGCTGGGCTGTGAAGATTGCACGCTGGGCTGTGATTTTGTAAACAGTAAAAATATCTCTAGCTGGATTGCTTGCCCTCTATATGTTTTTGTTTGTTTTGCTTTGCATTCACGTGTTTTTTAGACATGCTACCTGTTTTCGGCGCTCAGTAAGATGACGCAACTATGCCCCAGAGTGGCTGAAGGGGAACGAGAAGAAACAAATGTGCTGTAAAACACACAAACAGGGACGTCGAGTGTGCAGTTGGGGTAGTTTATCGAATCCCGTTAAGCTGTGGTCGTGTATACATCGGCCAGACTGGTGGATGTGTCAAAGACCGTCACGTGAGCACGCATGTATAAGAAAATGTGACTACATCTTGACAGCGCTTCGGGTTCTGGCGGTAAAAACGCTGTTCTAAAGATCTCGTGGCGATGCTTTGTCTTGTCACTTTGACTTTTTACCGCAAACAACGCTCTATGCAAATGACCCGGTCTGAGGGACTCAGAACCAGTTACATAGCATGAATTGTTATTGTTTAATCCGTGATAATGTTTAACAGAACTCACATTTGAAACTGCCAGCTACCGAACAAAATTCCGGTAATGCCACCACTGCGAACGACGTTTCTCGAATGCTGAGTTGAATACTCAGTTGAGTTGAAAGAGGACTTCAAACAAAAATGAGAAAATGGTTGAACAGGCGACATGCTGGTCTTGCTAGTCTAAACAACGTACAAAAAAGAATATACAAAAAAATTCTTTTCCTCCCCTCTCCTCTTCTCTTCTTCTCCTCACCTCTCCTCTCTTCTCCTCTCCTCTCATATCCCCCCCCCCGTCCTCCCCCAGGCCTCGAATCATCGCCGAGTAACGTTGCCTCCGACGACCCATTTATTTTATTTTAGTTTTTTCTATAACGTAACACTCCGAACACATTGAAGAAAAGATTCTTTTAATTGAAATGGACCATAAGTGACCCTACAGACAATGGTGCCGATGCAGCGCGGTACCACCTTCCTTCAGCGTGTCGCTGCACTTAAGCGGAACATCACGTGGTGTGCTCTCGGTGCTTGATTGGCTAAATGACTCATTGACTGCAACTGCGGTCCATCTTGAGGTGAAACATTCGCGGACGCGTAGGCTTCCGTGTGTAAAGTGGCGCTATCCGCTCGTGCACTTGGACGTTTCGTAGCCAAGCGGCCAAGCGGTTCTTTGAAATCGCCACCACCGCTACTGCGCCGCCAGGGTCAATCTCAGAAACAAAGTAAAGTTGAAGCTGTCCAGATGCCTAAGTAGCGGCAGGAACTGAGGAAGCTCGCTGACCACGCGGTCTCTTTGGGTCTCTGCTTTTAATGATGATGTTTTTTTTTCTATTACGCATGCAATAAAAACGAAATGTAAAAATATCTGACGGTATGTAGGATTAGTCTTGGCAAGATAAGAAAAATATGCACGCTAATTTTCCCATTAAGACCAATTATTGACACAATTGGCCCTGAACCGCTTTCGTTAAACCAAAAACCGCCACATCAGGATATGGTTTCGTTCGGGTTCAATGTGAAGCGTTCGATTTCGGTTTTGTACTGGTTCGGTCAAAAATAACGGTTTTGATCCGGTTTTCGGTTCAGGTTCGGGTTCGGTTCGACACCCTGGTTTATGCAAACAACTTCAAAGTGGTGTGTTGATAAGCTGACCACTTGAAAAAGGCTGTGGGTTGCTTGGTCGCTACTGCCATCTCATCAGGCCGTGCTCGCTCACTCTCCAAAAAGTTGCATGGTCACACAATTACAATGAAGCATGTCACTCTTACTGTCCCTTAGCCGTCTGTAGGCCCACTCTGCTGTTGACATATGTCAATGGTCGTCCTGTGTTTTGTCTCATCGCTGATCACTGAATTGCCCTTGATATGTACAGGCTCATCCCTTTGCTGCCTGTCCTCCCCCGATGCGCAGTCCCACCACGGACGGCCCATGCTGTTGCAGGTCTGCCATCGCTTGCACCCCATGTTGCAGCCTTTTTACCCTTTTCTTTATATTAATTTCGCTTAAGTTATATATTGCAAATACTATTGAAATGAACAAATGCACTAGCGCAGCCAATACGAGCTGAAATGCCTCTACACGTGGCACGCGATAATATGACAGTTGTCTCTCGGATTGTTCAGCAAACCTCGGTATGCGCTGAGGTAGAGACAGATCGCTTCTTGTGCTCGTTGCACCACTATGCCATTCTGTGTCAATTTCCAGCTCATAGTGGCGCAATGAGTGCAAGAAGCAACCTGCCTAAACCTCAGCGAACACAGAGGTTCACTGAAAAATCCGACAGGTGGCTCTGATAGCACCACACGCTATGCATCATGGCGTTTCAACTAGTATTGGTCACGATAGTACTTCCTCAAATGTTTCTGGTTTTTCTGTACCACCTTGCCATTTCTCCCAGCGAAACAATGAATGATTTCATAACTTCATAATAAAAATATCAAAGCAACGCAGCTTGTTTGACTTTAATCTTATTTGTACCTGCATTTGCCGTACTCAAATGTCAGGCTGGCAATTACCAGTGTGCAGTGGACAATATAATTAAATTTTAACTGGGATATGCACCTCGTCATGCTCCAGACATGGCGTAATTAAGTTTCCACATTATGCATTCACATATTGCCGTGCTTTGCACTCAACCATTTGTTTAAGTGTTGGCCAACTCGAACTGTTTCAAATTAACCATGAAACCACCATAATCAAACCATAAAAAATAGACGTCCCAAAATACGACAGGTCATTTGACCGTCAAACCATCAGACCATCAGACGTCCCAAAATACGACTCCATCAGACCATCAGGATTTTCCTGATGGTCTTTTCAATACATCATATTTGAGCTTGGTGAAATAGAGTACTTCAAATTTGTGAGAACTAAAGCCAATACTACAAGCGCCTGTCATGGAGAAGAGAAGGAGCCTGATCTCGAAGCTCGACAAATAACAGGTAATAGTAATCGTCCTGGTAACTCTTGTTCAACATGTGATAAAAAACAAGCAGTATGCCTCTAATACCCCTGTCAGACGGGCACGTTAAATGACTTAAGTGAAATGGCACAGCTTAAAATACTGTTTTTACTGCTTTTTATACTTAAGAAACAGCTTGCATTGTGACACTCGGCATGATGTTTCGTGTGCTTGCATGATGCTCAGCGTCACAGCACACTCTTTTTTAGCTCTTCAAGATATTTTCATCCTTATAGCCCTGCCAAGCTCCCTCTGTAGATTGTAGCGACTGGCTCTCCCCAGTGCTTTGCCGGAGAGTAGATGCACGGGATAGTTTGCGAATTTATACAGTGGCATAGCCAGCAACTTTTTTTTTTTGGGGGGGGGGGCATGCGGAGATGCTTATGACTTGGTGAGTGATGGGGGTCACTTCAGTCCCATAAGCGCGCCCTCTCCCATAAAGGAGAATTTGGAACTCTCTATGGTTACATATCTACTAAAACATTTTGTTGACAAAGACGTGTTCATTGCTTAAAAATGAGGAAGAAAGACACTTTAATTCTTGACCGAGAAATCTGAAAACTGTTTTCACATTACGCTGAATACTAGTTTTTGAACTTAACTTTATTTAGAGAAGGATACCGAACAAAGTTTTCAACAGGGAGCTTTTCTTTCTGCCTCCCTTCCCCACTCCCCCCAATCTCGTGTTTGCTGCTGTGAGTGCACAGTCCTGACAAAAGAAAAAAAACAAAGCCCATTAATTAAACTTTTTGGAGAGGAGCTGGTGGAGCAGCTGGTTTATTCCACCATCTGATCCACCATTTTTCCGATCATTTCGGCCTGTTGGTTCATCAGCTGCCGCTGGTGGAGCCTCTCCTCTTCTTCCATGATGAGCTTTCGATGGGCCAGCTCGCCATCTGTCGTCTGCTTTTCTCTTTCCAGGCTCATTCGTGCCTCTTCTAGGTCGATACGGCGATTTTCAATTTTCTGCTGCTCCTTTTTTAGTTTTTGCTCTTCGATCATGAACGGGTCTTGGCTTGAAGCTTCATGTCAAGAAACTCAAGCCCCCGGCTGAGGTTTCTTTTTCTACCTCCTGCACAGAGCATAAAGCAATAAATTAGTATTGATACCAATACATAACTACTGTATTGAGACATCTTGAGGGTGGATAATACATTAGCCACACTCTGGCAGTAGAATTTATTTTAATTAAAACATTTCCAAACCCATGCCTCTCATGGAGTATTGCTTAGACAATGCCCTGGCTGATTTGTAAATGATTTGTTACATCATCCACTGTCACTCGTCTATCCAAAAAAATCATATCACATGAACGTTCACTGTCATCATCAGCTGTCAACGCAGATGAGCTCCCGGCTCCTTGCTTATGGCTACTATTCAGTGTTTTCTGAGTTTATTCTTAGCTAAAAATTTGGGGTCTATCAAAGTTTATAATTGTTAAATTTCCAATTCTTTGAAATTCGAGGTTTAAATTTCCTGTGTGTCAAATTTCTCAAACTTCAAAATTAAAATATATAATTACCGGACAAAATCATACCCTAAGTCGACAAAAGCTCCGAGAATCGAAATATATTTCTGCAGCGGCATTTGACAATAACACACCCTTGCAATTGGGAGTACCAACTATCCCACGAGAACTTTTGCAAAATGTGTTGCTTCAATAATCATCAGTACTTTGAAATAGCCAAACTCCTGAACGTACTCATTGGGAAGCTTAAAAGCTTCAGCTGCCATTTTATAAACTCTACAAGTTTTTTCACTGTTATAACAATACAACCCTCTTCCTCTATCGACAAAACACAAATAGTATAGTCCAAACTGGAAACCGGAAAAGTGACTTGTCATGACCCAAAAGTACATTGACTTGTTGTACTCTATGAACCTTGATGGGATAAAAGTGGAACTTCATTTTGTTAATAACCCAAGATGAAAAAAAGTGAAGTGGCCTCATTTCAGAAGCGCAAACTCTGCGCTTGACGAACTTTATAAGTAAAATGTCGTCTTTTTTGCTTTTCATTTTGCCATCGTCACCTCAAAGTTGCGAGCTTTTAGGATAAATCGGAAAAGACAAAAATTTTTCCGGCGAGCATTTTTCGAAGTTTTTAGGAAGTATTTGAAAACTTGGAACCCTAGTTATGGCTGACAATTTTGCGTTCTTCATTAAGCTTCTGTACCCATTCAACATACTTCGCAACGAAACACTTCCTTTATGCAGTGCCAAAGTCTTCGATAAATATCTTCACCAGACACATCCTCAGATCACAAAAACTGTCTCCCCCACTTGTGTGAACTAAGATTGGAGCAGTCACTCTTTTTCGCACCTCACACACAGCTAAATTGACTGTACATGTTCAAACCTGCACAGCAGCAACTTGAGACACAGAAAGCTTGTATGAAAAGCACTGATAATAAGCTACTTGGACCAGCAAAGTTTTAAGATAACCGAGGTGCGGATAATTTTTAATCACTTCTATAATACCAATGGGTACACCCTAAAACCATAGATGGGTTGTTGAAAGACTATAATGTTTCGTATTACTGTTCATGCAGAAAACTGCGAGGATATAGGCTTACATAACAAACTGTCAAAAATTAAGGTGCACATTAATGTTCCTAAAACCCATGAAACAGCTGTAGGCTGCCTTTCAAACAACAAAAATTGCCACATAGTAGTCCAGAGCTCTCAGAAATTCTATCTACCATATAGATACGCGGAGGGTATGTTTATATATACCACACAATACTGAGCAAGTACCCACAGAAACGTTGGAGATAATCTTGAAAAACTGGGAGGTCGGTTCGACAAGAAAATTTCTAAAGGAAGACATGATAGGGTAAGTTTCACTGCTTCGCACCGGTGTGCTAGGAGAAGCGGCTGATACGGCGGAGTGTCTTGGTTAGCTATAGCCTATACTTCGTCTCAGTAAAGCAGTGCAACATATCCCAACCTATTCAAAAGAAGTGAAAGGAAGAACAGGAGAGAAAGACTGGGATTTGCAGCCTCTCTCCTGTTTCTTTTTCCCTCTTCTTGAACAGGTTCGGATACGCTCTCGCCACTGTAGCCTTGGCCGTACTGCACAGCTTTAATGAGACGGTGTATAGGTGGACTCTGAGGTCTGTGCTGGGTACCTGATGTGCCTTTGCATATTTGTCTTTCATTCATAAGTAGCAGGAAGGCACTTATTGTGATAGGAGTGCATGCTTGGTATTTTACAGTACCCAATTAAGAAATCACGAATAATATCCTTTTTTTAGAGCTTGAAAACATGTCTGACAACTGCAGTTCATAAGACATTTCGGGGTTGAATATATGCGCTTTGTGGCTTCCCAGAGCATTTTGTGCATCCTTGTGCTCCCCTCATTTCATTTCGAATCTCAATGTGGCACTGGCAATGTAGCTGACCCTCAGCCACATTCCTAGAAAGGTTCTACATACCTGCAGAGTGGTCGAATCCCACACCAGTTCAGTTTATGCTTTATCTAGGGTCTGATAACAGCATTATTCTGGTTTAGGGTACCTAAACACAGGTTTTTTGTGCACATGACATGGCCAAAATGCACATGTAAAGCAAGGATTAGGCAGTTATATGTTGCATACAATATAAAAAGTACAAGGTTACATCTACAAAACATTTCGTCGTTTACCCTGAGACTGGGGTGTTTTTTAGAAGAGCAAAAGTAACAAAAGTAACTGTTACTTTTGCTCTTCTAAAAAAAACCCTAGTCTCAGGGTAAACGACGAAATGATTGACTTCCACCAGCTAGCCTGTACTATGACTCTTTTTTCGTTAATCTACAAAACATTATTTTACACATTATTGCATGTTGCAATGATTGATACTGATAGTTCATACTAAAAGCGAGTACCTATACATTCACATCATCATTTGCAAGTCGTCATAACTCAGTAGCTTGGATGCAGGTGTGATTTTAGTTAAATGCATAGCAATATGCGAGAAGGAATTAGACATACCTCTTGTGCCTAGGAATTGTATTGTAAGCCAATAAATAATGCACGTATAACTATAACTTGGGACTGCTTGGTTAAGATTCTTTCTGTCCTCCCTAATTTTTGCTTCATAATAGTTTCCTCGAACCTTCTTTGGCAACCAAATAATTAAATATTAGACTATACAATCATAAAATATGATATTTTTCTTCATGAAGTTATAAGCTATTAATTTTTGATTGTACTATTAAAATCAGCCTTTGTTTTTCTTTTTTTAGAAAGGGTTCTGCATGTGCTCGATGTAATTTCTATGCAATGCTAGCAAGAGAGAGCTCCCCTAATACATATCAGTTATAGCATTTCTTTAGGCTCACATACTGGCTGATACTAAATCATTTCAGATTATCAGGAAAATACTACATTCGTATGTTTTTCAAATGCACTTGTTTTTGTGGAAGAATTATGGGTCCATCGTACACACATTTCAAGCACAATTTCACCGCAAGAACGTTTTTTGATAGTAGGTTTGCCCACGTGGGGCAAAACTCGCATCAAAATGGATTTCATGCTGTGTTGCTATTACTTAAATTTGTGACCAATGACAGTGAAGTGTATTGGACCTGCTCTGTCCACATGACAGCGATACAGGGGGAGTTTGAATCATTATCATAAAAGCCTAACTTGTATCTCTAGACAGTTTAGGGTCTATCTGTGCAATATGACTTTCGACTGCATGGTTGCTGGACGTCATGCCTTGCAGTGTTGGCCTAGTGGCAGGGGCTGGATGTCTTTCAGCCGAGGTCAGGCCGTTCGACCGGAAGATCCCGAGAAGGTTGGCTCCTGGCTTGGTTCGGTTGGTGCCGTCACCTCCTCTTCCCCATCTGAGGGCACCGCATAGATTTCTTCAAGTAGTGCAGTGGCACTTTGGTCACCTTCGTCAGCTGCACAATAATGCCACAATGCAAGGCTTCCTCACAAACTTTAACTAAAAGGCAGCAATGAAGCTCATGCTACACAAATGCTATCATTTATTAGTAAACATTCCTATGGTTCTTTCAATCATCCTACATTCCCTCTGCTTTGTTCTGAGATGGCAGCCATTTAACGCTTAGTGGGATATACTATTGCAAAAAATATGAACTGAAACAGTCATTTATATTTCTTTGGCATACCTGCCAGTTTTTGGGTAAGTTGTGGCCTGAACTAGGAATGAAATGCGAAGTTAAGGTCCTATACTTACAACTATTTGACAGACTGAGCGAAAATGAAGCTTGTGAGGACCACACTCACAAGAAATTTCCGGATCGGGTGTTTCAGTTCATATTTTCTGTGGGGTACATCAAGATCCTACAACTTGTATGAGTGTCGATTATCTCATGAAGTCACAAGCCATGCTACAACCGCCTTGGCACAGGTGAATGCAGAATGTTTTTTCTGCATTCAAATGTTTTTTTTTTCTTTTAATGAACATAAAGATATTTTGCGTGACATATTTCCGACTCGGAATTCCCCACCAAAATCCAGGCTGGGATCCTTTGCCTTATTTGATTTATGCACGGAGGCAGTGTTTTTCAGATAGTTCGAGCTCGCTTGTGTTGTGATCCACTGCATCATCCAGAGCAGTGAGGAACATTAAGGAGCATCGGTCAGTCCTCGAGAAGTCGACCCCTCAGTGGCCGAAATGATTCCAGTAAATAATGGCAGGGCGGCAACAAAGAACAAAACGAGCTACACTAACTATAGGTTTATGTGATCCAAACAAGTACTTTACTTCTTGAGTTCTGTCACTGGTGAAACCACTCACCATGCCTCTGAATTTCACCAAACTCAAAAAAGACTAGGATGTCTTGATCATATCTGATAAACTCAGAGACACACAAAATGTGTAGTGAATGAGCTGGGCACATGCTATGTGTGTTTATGATGCCACATACATCACAGTGTCACATGACGTCATAGTGTCAAGCGACATCACAATTTCATGTGATTTCAGGTTGTAGAAGGGTTGAAAACTGGGCTAGTTGGCAAGTGTTCATTCTGGTTTAAAAGTGCACAACAGACGAGGACAAGGTCATCGTCTTTTGTGCGCTTTTAATTAATGTCAGGGTGTCACGTGACACCTTGATACGGGTCATGGAATATAGCCTCTATAGGTCTATATTCCTTATATAACCTTGACCTGTATGTCAGTCGAGCGTACCACTCGTGCGTAATGTGTCTCTTTTTTCATTAACCCAGACCTATAACACATTTTTTGTTAAAACGACACTAATGAAAAATCTCTAACAAGCGAAGGAATAAGGCAGGTGGCAGAAAACGTTCAACATCATGACTGCACATGACTTACCAGAATGAAAAGTTGTTTCGTGAAGCTGACCTATATCGTGGTTTCATCGTTTTTTAACTCCTCTATATGGTGCAGCTCTTCACAGCATGGGAAAACAATTGGTGTTAAAACCTTATATTAACATTGCCAATATTTAAAGGATCATAATCATAAAAAATAACAACATTCATGAAACAAAAATTTCATTGTAGAGTAACACCATGTGCTAAAGGCAACTACCTCCTCCTGTGCTCTCTTGCATGATCCAATTCACTGCCTCCTCCCGTTGTTGGCTGGCTGCATTACCTGTTGGCCTTTTACCCTTCGATGTTTTTGCTGCCAAAATAAAATAGAATCAACATAGTTGGCAAAAGTTAGTATAATAATTAGGGTTTACAGTAATCTCGCCATAATTCAAACTCAAATATTTCATACTTTTGGTTAAATGATATTCAAACAAATCTGAAAAGTTTGATTATCCCATTATGTTTTTAATAGGCCGCTTAATTCAAACGATGTTTTCGTGTATTTCATACTTTTTGTTCACGCGGCCCCGTTGAGCGCGCTTCTTTCCGGGCATCAGGTGCACTGCGGAGAAACAACACTCGCGGAGCTCGCTTTCGCGGGTGTTGCTTTCGGCAGTGAATCTTTGCTCGGTAAGAAGCGCGCTCAACGGTGCTAAAACAGGGGACACATGAGCGATGAAAACGGGTGCCGTGTGGCAGTTTCTATAGCACCTTACGCGGACCTAGGTCTACGTCACAGCAGCCGCGCAAGTTGCTGCCGCGCGGAACCCGTTTTTATCGCTTATCCGTCTCCTGCTTAATAGTCCACAATAGATAACTTTCTTCTTAGATGAACCAACTTAATTTTGTTTTGAGGTGTCATATGCTGTCTAAACAGTAAACGAAAAACAACATTTCTTTAGGAATGAATAAACCTATGTAATACATTTGATAAGGATAGATAGCTACCTAGGCAGGTTAATTGATAAGAGTTCATGCTGAAAAAACATGAACTCTTATCTTCGTCTTTTTGTCCTCGTCTCAGTTCCGCTGTTTTTTCAACATTAACTATGTCATACATTTTACCAATGTTCTATGTGTGGCATACCTGCATATGATATTAGTAAACCTTTGTAGAAGAAGTCATCAAATATCTGCTTTGTATGTGTAGCCAACAATATAGCAAATCATAATGTTATCTTGCATTAAATTTAGATGACTCTCTAATATAGTAAACTTATAATAATTGAAACAAAACTCTTTTTGGGGTTTGAATTAATGATTCTGCCTACTGGAAATGACTTCTCTTCTGAAGTGTAAGATATGAGAAATTATGAGCATTGTTAGTTAATTGCAACAGCCTAAACATATATGACAGAGGAGACATAGCTTGCAGGATGAACACTGTGTCAGTCTTTGAGCTCAACCGCCCCAGTCATGAAGCACCAAACAACGCACACTACAACAGTGAGGATAAGCTGTGCAGTAGACCGACAAACACTTGCAATAATATATGCCTACAAAGTTGCATGGATAGCTTGAAAGAATAACAGTGCCAAGAGACAATGGACAAGTAAGACAGCAACAAAGCTAGCGCGTTCCACTTACACAATGCCTCTTGGTGCTCTTACTCTTTTCAGGTTTGACTTACCTAGAAAGGATAGTCATCTACCTATTTGGTAGGCAGCTGAAGGTTATTACTCCACAGAAAGTAAACAAACAGAAAACAAAAAATGAAATATGGTGCAAAAACAAAAACAAGAAATGGTTGCCAAATGTACACACCTTAACGAAACTAATAAAACAAATTAATCATCAAACACAAGTCAATTCACACATAAGAGTAAAAAAATATGGTGCTACACAACTTAATTTCAATTAAAAAGGTAGCTTTCGAAATGGTCTTGCCTCTTTAGGTCGTTTCGTCAGCAGCATGGCCTCGGAATATGAAGCCCAAATACACTCGGACTGAATAGCCCGAGGCCACATAATTACATATCCAATTTCTGCAGAAATAACTTGTAAGCTTTTTTATTCTCAGACACAAACATTCTTGTGGTATATAAGGACCTCCTCAGAGAAACAACCTTGAGAATCAAAGCTGCACGAAACAAACCTGGCTTTCGTCCAAACTCATCATGAAGTGCTACGCACTCAAGCAGAAGGCGTGCCTTTTCATCAAATTGTTCTTCAGTTCGTGATCTGGAAGTGAAATACATGCCTGCTGCTTAAGAATATTCAAAAAAGCTTTTTATTAGCAATAGAAACATCATTGTACCTAAAAGTACACTGAAGCTTTTTTGCCTTTCTTATGATAAAAACATTTGGTGTCACTAAAAGAAAGTGAACTATTTCGGCCTAAACCTGCTATTAAAACATGTCTCCAGACCCTAGGTTTGACCAGTTAAGCACAAGTAGCACAAGCCTTACCTTTAGAAAATGTGTGGCAGTACACATGCAACTTTTTTCATCTAGCCTCTTTGCAGTGTCTAACTCAAAATGTTATGAAAAAGCCCATATGTCTACTTTTCACGAAATCATGCATGAGGTACTTCCGCATATACATGAACGATGTGTCAGATCAAATTTGTGGCAAAATGAGGAGTCCGAGGCTCAATATCAATACAGTTCACAGGTCTAATCTAGGAAATGTTTCAACTCCAAATTTGATCTGTGCTATTTTCTCTGTTTATTTCCACAAATTGTGATACAGTGATGTCTTCTTAATATGGACGCCTCCGTTCCCCCCAAAAATCGTCCGTAATGTGAGTTGTCCATATTAACGAGACAAAAATGCATGTATTTTCCCCGTTTGTTCCCGAAAATGGTGTCCATATAGCGGGGTATTCATATTAATGGGGTCCATATTAACGAGACATGACTGTATCTGACTCTCCACATACTCATATCCTAATCAGATATGAAGAAGTACTTATTAACAAAAGGTTATGAAGTGTTTTTAACTTACCCACTTTACCAACCACGAGTCATTTCTTTTACAAGTGTTTAGACCAAACAACATTTACTTTTGGAATTGTTAAGAGCTTGTGAAATGCTCATGAGATCAGCTACAAAAACATCATGAAGCATATTCTAGACTAGGAATTTGATGCGCAGGTATAGGAAACCGAGAAACAATTGGAGGTTCACTGCGAAACACCATAACCAAACAATAAATGTAATTACAATATAGAACCATGATTTGCTGAATATCTATGTCAAACACTGGTATCACATGTAATATACGGGCAGCTTGCACAGTGCGCTTTTTAATGTGAGTATCGTATGAAGTCTAATTTGCAGGCATTCCACTGGAAACTCGCTTGTGGGAGCACGAATACCAGAAGTGAAAAAGAAAAATATAGATCTCACCTAACTTTTTATATATTGAGTTTAGACATTACTTAAAACTGTAATTGTTGAGGAGACAGAATATGCAGTAAAAGTAAGGCTGTAAAGGTCTGACACATATGTGGAGTGCAAGTTCGTCTGCTTTTTTTGCCGGGGTTGTGGTGATGTAAGAACGCCCATCTCTGATTGGCTCTGACTGAAGATTAGTAGGTAGACCTCAAATCAAGTTGCCTTGAGGTCTACCCACTATTCTTTAATCAGAGCCAATCAGAGATGGGCGTTCTGACGTCACCACAACCCCTGCAAAAGAAGCAGACGAACTTGCGATTTGCATATGACACAGATAGTTGTTGCTAAAACTTCTAATACTCTCGGTGTGGCGGCAGTCAAAGTGTACTAGTCAATCATACAATGTACTTGAAAGCACAGTTCATTGGATGCTCTGGCAGCAAATGCTGTTTTATTTGTGGATACTGGCGTGGAAGCTTTGGTTAAAGCAGATTTATTCTTACACAAACGCTGCTCTGCCTGCCTGTAAGTGGTGCCTTCTCTGCATGTATATTGCAGAGAAGCCACTGATAAGGAGGACGGCACGCAAGGGTTCTTTTGCTGAAAGCTTTTAAGGAAACAAAAACGTGATACCACGAATGATGTGCGGCTCGTTTGCCACCGTATTTTTTTTTTCTTTTAGTATACCAGATTTATATACTCGAGAATAAAATAATGCCTCGACAGTACATGGTAACTTGTTTTCTAATAAGTCATACGTTCTCAGCGGGCAAGCTTTGGTGTTTTACATCAACCAAATATGATGTTTACACCAACCACGTCCTGATATGCTGAAAAGCTGCCGACAGCAAACTCGATTTGGCACATAAATAAGAACACGCTTGCACGCGCTTATCATCAACATTCGAAGTCGTCTGCTAGCGATCCTGTCTCTTTCCCTCGAGGCCCACTGCAGGGTCGAGTATTAAGAAAGCTATGGACAAATAAAACTAGGAATATTAAATCGCGAAGAAAATGCAAAAATAACCAAAATATACTCACTTTCTCAAGTTGATGAGGTCATTTTTTTTGTGCAAAGTTACGAGGAGGTCAACCCGTTCCCTCGCTCCTCGCAACGAGAAGTTCTTTTTTGACGCCGCGTTTAAGCCTTTAACGACGTCATTCCAAAGGGCTGGCGTAAAAAAAGGATTGGCGCCTAGCACCTCCCGAAGTAGAAATATATCGTCTTCCGCTGTAAACCGCTTGCGGGGAGGAGGCGGAGGGACGGAGGTCGATGCGGCGCTCATGTTGCTTACGGTACAGATAGCAGACGATCACGGTCGTACGCCCGCGCACCGATCGTTGCGCCGTGTACGGTACGACCACGAAGAAAACATAAAGGAAAACCTGTAACATTACTGCTGTGCACTTATTAAAACTAGCACCCAATATTCAAAGTGCTCGTATTATAGGATATATGTGATTAGCATTAGAACACAAATTTTTAATTCATGCAACATTTTTAAACTAAAAAGTATCCAGAGCCTTGATGCAGAAGGCTGTTGCTCACTCTGTTGACACTACAGATAACCCTCAGTCATAAAGCAGCTGTAAAAACGGGTGATAAGTGCTCGAAATGCACATCCCAACGTTTCTATGAAAAAAAAAAAATCTTACAATATAAAAAAAAACTTAAAATATGAAGAAAGACTTAAAATATAAAAAAACTTAAAATATAAAAAAAATCTTAAAATATAAAAACTTAGAATATAAAAAACTAAAACTATAAAAAAACTTAAAATATAAAAAAACTTAAAATATAAAAAACTTAAAAATATGAAAAAAAGCTTAAAATATGAAAAAACGTAAAATATGAAAAAACTTCAAATATAAAGAAAACCTTAAAACATGAAAAAAGCTTAAAATATAAAGAAAAGTTTAAATTATGAAAAAGAAACTTAAAATATAAAAAACTTAAATATATAAAAAAAACATAAAATATAAAAAAACGTAAAATATATATAAAAAAACAACTTACATTATAAAAAAAAATTTAAATATGAAAAGAAAACAAAAAAATGGCATTGGGGGCGACAGGATTTGAACTCTCTATTACCACTCCCCTGCGAGTTCACGAAAACGACGCTCCAATCCACTGAGCCACTGAGCAGACGGTTTCCACTGCTGCTAAAAAGTTATTTATTTCTATCAAGGATGTTTTATTGCATTTCGATCTGTATTTTCTGTTTTATTTGCTGATTGCAACTTTATGCACTTGCTGTCACATATGGCGCTCCTGCTAGGTACTACCACGAGTTATTTTATTTATGTTTGAAGCCACGGCACGCTCTCTCCGCCAGCGAAATAACCGTTTTGCTAACCAAGCGAGACTGTCCCTGTCGGCCATTGATCGTGCCGGTCGTGCCTTACGGTTCGACCAGCGCATTACGGTAAGATCGCAGAAGACAAGCGCATGCGCAGTTCGTACCGGAGGGCCCATCGTACCGTATCGGATGTGCAAAAACGGTTCCCTAAAACTCTCTATTATGTGATGTCCTCTAACGCGAAAGTACCAACGTAGAAGCGCTGTGAAGACGACATGAAAAAAAAAAATTAATTTTGAAGTGAACCAAGTCTTGTAGTGGAACGGGAAAAAAAAAATAAAAAGTTAACGACTTTTTACGGTAAACACTTCGCCTCCAAGTAGAGCTTCAACCAAGTGACGGTTACGCGCTCTCATGCCCATTTCAACGAAGTTGGGAGAACGATGTATTGCGCCTTGGGAATACACATGTGGAGCAGCATGTTTATGTTAGAAGCATTGTGTGTAATCGCTGCGCAGTACCTGCCAAAAGAAGATATTATTTGAGCACTAGTCTCAACCGTTTCCGTCTACGTGTGCTACGAGTACAGCAGCTCCCTTGATGATACGATTGTGATTATGAAATAAAATGTTTAATCAACCAATAATTGCAACCTGTCCGGTCGCCTGAGACCCCGACAAGTAATATCGTTCTCTGGAAAGTCCATTCTAATATTTACAAGTTTTGTGGAGTTCATCGAGCGAATAAGAATGTTCCAACAATGAGCTAAGCCTACACGAGTTCCCGAATCCAACACAGCGCTTTTGAATTTTAGCACTGTAGATAGTTCTGCGAACAGTGTATACCTGTGTGCAAATATTCGCCTAACAGCATTGCAACGTTGGAAAATATCGGAATGATTCAGAAATACTGTGTAGTTGATACTCGGGGAAGATAAGACGGGGACTTTGGTACTTGGGGGAAACAAACCGTGGCTTTTGAGACAGGGCACCTACCGCAAGTCAAACGTGCCACAATCACATACCCTTCCAAGGTCATAGCTTGGGCGACCGCGGGTGTCCAAAAAACCTTTTTTTTTTGGGGGGGGGGGGGGGTGGGGGGGGGGGGGAGTAGGCGCTGATTGTCTTCCTCCTTTGTGGCTTTTGACAGAAGCACAACGAGACTGGCAGAATAAGCGCGGGATTCATTCACGGGAAACAGTTCAAACCACAGGTTTGAACTGTTTCGGGAATCATGGCTGCTATCCGAGGTGTTATAATTGGCGACAGTCAGATGAAATTTTCGGAGCGCGACAGGCTTCGCCTCGTCCCAAGTGTTCAGGTGTGCACGTTCAGCTTTCCTGGTGCGTCCACATGGACGCTGCCCGGCGAAGTTGAACGTTTACACCTGCACGCAAAGGACTTCGTCGCCGTCTATGTGGACGGCAACGACCTATAAGGCGGGGATTCCGCGGAAGCTATTTCTTCACGGATCGAGGTGCGTTTCACTTTGTGTCATCTCTTCCTGTACTCTGTCCATAAAAACATCAAAAAAATTAATATCCCGCTCTGGTGGCCTGCTGGTATTGTAATTGTAATAATCGAGCGGCTATGTCAGGGTGGTTTCTCTCTATCTTTGACTTGCTCTGGGTGGACCTTGCAAGTCGAATTCTTGATGTAAGTACTTGCTATGGGTTGCACGCGACGTCATTCAAAGAGCGCTCCTAAGACCACCAGAGAAGAGGGGAAGAGGGAGCTCCCCTCTTATCAGGATCCTCTTTTATGCCTCCCGGATTTGCACAGACGTCGCTGTTCTTCTCCTAGAAGATTATAGAAGGTTAACCCGTCACTCAAAATTCTTACAAAAGCAGCTTCCCTCTCCTCCTCTTACATGGTGGTCAAAAGTATGCGATGTGACGGCAGTGCAACCCATGTAACCATACTCAATGTATTACCATTCAAATATCTTTTGCAGGAAAATGTAATTTCAGTGCACTACTGGATGATGGCAGGTTTCGTTTTTAATAAAAATAGAGAAGTTGTAAATTTATTTTCAGTCTTTACAATTTGCACAAAAAAAAACAACTCAAATATGGCTCTTCAAATTTGCGTGTTAAACAATTTTTGAATATACCAATCATACATACTCGAAACCATCTGAACAGATGCTGATTTTAAATAGCTGCAAGAGTTTTGTGCTATTGACAATAGCACAAAACTCTTGAAGCAGTTTTTTATGCAACAGTTTTGTAATTAGTGAATTAAGATGCTTGACATTCTAATGGCACCGCTTGCATAAGCGTGCTGGATAGCACAGCAGGGATCTTCAGCTCACTTTCATAGCAATAAATAAGAAAAAGGTACAGACACATGCTTTAAAACTCCTCATACTTGTTTTTATTGCTTCAGAATTCACCTTTTGTTTGGTCTCCTCACATCACTAAGCTTCTAGAATAATGCCTAAGATTCAGTCACTGGAGAAATTTAAGTAGACCAGATTTCAATACTTATATGGCAGTAGGTATGGCGACTTTCAGGTATATACGGCATGTGCAGTGCAGAGTACTGAATGTACCCTGCAGAGTGGTGAGTACAACAATTGTTTACATGGCATTTTTCTTCAATGCAGTCATATTTAATAGTTAAGTTAGAAGGTGTACAAAAAAAAGCTACTTGTTTCATTTTTACATAACTATGCTCGTGCAAATATTTCAACACTAAAAGCAGGTTAGCCTTCCCCACACCGCCGTAATATGTGTAGACTGTCCACTCTTTATACAGGGTGACCCAACCCGTACAAAAATGTCAGATGTGGCCCTGATATATTTTATATAAGGCCTTATATGATAATATAATTAGTTAAATACTGCCAGATTTGGCCATATAAGTGCGTAAATACGGCCATATTTCGCCATATAAGTGGGCAATATAGCCCCTGATAATGATATATGGACCAGTTTCGATCGTGCAAGCAATAAGTCATATGTACTCGCCAAGACACTAGTTGATTGATCTATATTGCATGAGTCTCATGTAATTGGTTAATGATTTTTAACATCCTTAAAGTGAAGTTATTCCAGGTATTTGGACCAATTAATCAATCGCGCATTTTGAAGATTGAACGACAAATGAAATTTGGTTGTATGTTTGACGTGTGCCAATATGACGAAGTGCATAAGATCGGAAAGCGAGTTAATCAAATAACGGATTTTAGATCGCAGCTCTTAAGCGCCCGTTTCCGAGTTCAGCGGTGTCGGCGTCGCCATCGGTGTAACCGCCCCGCTAAATTTAGCGAGAAATTGAATTGGTACGTATGTCACGTGACATCAATTTTCCCGCTAAATCTAGCAGTGAAACTAATTTTGTTCATGTTTCCCTGCTATATTGAGCGCGGAAACACGAACAGTTAGCTTACTGAAGATGCAAGACGCTACTTCGTCGTCCCGAATCCTTTTCCCTCCGACCGGTTGCGAAGCCGTTGCGCCCAGAGTACCACAGCATCATTAAAAAACCGTTCGCGCAGCATCGCAACATTCCGTTTGCGAGCGCTGCGATTCATCGTGTGTTGAAAGTCGTAAGATGTGCTGTCCGTGGTGTCTTTTATGTGTAACTCTTTTGTAAAAAGTTTGAAATTTAAAAACGCGAACCTAACAGTGTACACATAATTTTAAATTTATTGGTAAAAATATATACCTATTTATTTATCTATTTATTTGTGGACATCGTGCGAAAAAAAATAGTGGCGCTTATTTTTTCATTTAAAATTATAATGTGGGTTATACAGCGTAAAACATAGTATCTTCAAACTCGCATCGTTTTGGGTCACTTTTGAGCTGTACAGGTTCTTTGGAAGTTCAAAAGCTGGACTTCATAGAGCTGTATGTTCACTCGGTATTGACAGCAGAGTAGACGCTATGCGTGTTTTAGGCCAATGGTGTCTCCGGTTAGGGTAACGTGCCTACAGCCTATACTCTGTTTCATACTTAGCGTGCAACGCTGTCAAAGCTACTGGCGCGAGCGTGGGGCTTGATCTCGTTGATCATTTGCACGCGTTCTCGCGCAAACAAAGCCATAGATGAAGCCACGCGCTCGCGCCAGTAGCTTTGACAGCGTTGCACGCTAAGTATGAAACAGAGTATAGAAGCTGGTGAGAAGGCAGAACACGGCACCTGCCTCGAGCCCAAGGCCACACGTAGCATTCACTGCACTATCAACCTTGGGTACAAGGGACAAATCCTCTGATTGTGGTCATTGTTGGGATCAGGACCAGGTCCTGGTTGGGATGCCTTTAGAAGATAAGCCTTTTGTGTGTACACTCCCGTTTTGTCCTTTCCTTCTCTCCTTTTCTCTCTCTCCCTAAGCCGAAAGCGTGGAAGAAGGTGGTCACGTGGTTTGACGGATGACGCATTAGAAGTTTGCAATCTCGGAATGCGTTGGCGTGGCGTGCGTTGGCGTGCCGCGTGTGTTCGCCCTGCGTGGCTGCCGCGGATTTCTGCTTCTGCAAGCGATTTCTTCAAAGAAGCCCGAGCATTTTTTGTGATACGTTTAGTGTTCGGTTCTACAAATGACAGCTTGTGCTCCATCGTGTTGAATCTTCTTGGACACCTTCCTTCTCGTTACACCTTTCAAGTCCCGTCTCGTCAATCATAATGTAAAAACAGCGCAAACAAACACGCACGAAGGAGAAGAAACACGCAAACGAGACAAGCGCTGACTCGCAACTGAAACTTTATTACTTGAAAAAGGAAAAAGAAAATAAGATAAAAACACACACACCAGGAAGACCCCAAATCAGCACTCTCACTCTGACATGCACGTGTTAGCCCCTTCCCCTATCAGCACCATCACATCACCGCGTGGCCAACTTTCACCCTCTCGCGCATGAATTCAAATTCTTTTTGTGAAAGCGTTATTGAGGCCTCACTCACACACCGATCCCCCAGAGTGACAATGTGAAAGGCCTCGAGCACTTCTCTCGCCAAGCTATCTTTGTTTGGCAGTTTGATACTTTAGACCCATGTTGCGGATAAAAAAAAACAGGACGCGGGATGGCCAAAAAAACGTGCTTTTCGTGTAAGGCTCGTCAAATTATGAGGCGCTGGAGAAATTCAGCCTTCTGCGTTAAGTCCTTATTTCGAACTCTTTTTGTTCGCCTTCCGCCCGTCGTCTGCGTTCCTCGCCGTCACCATGGCAGCGAACGCCGAATGAATGGAAGCACGCAGGGTACCGCCGCGTGAAGGTGCTCGATCGCTGACGGCGATCGAGCACCCGCGGCGGAGGCGGTTGATCTGACATACCGCGTTCGGCTTTGGCTAGCAGACGGCGTTCGTAAAATGGCGTCAGCTGTTGCTGGCTTCACGCGGCGGTACGTGCGTGCTTCCATTCATCGGCGTTCGTTGCCATGGTGACGGCGAGGAAAGCAGACGTGCGGAAGAACGCTGCGGCGCAGCGATACCAGGTGCGTTCTAAGGCCCTTCCCGCATGCTTTTCAATGGGCGGAAGGCGAACAAAAAGAGTTCGAAGTAAGGACTTAACGCAGAAGGCTGAATTTCTCCAGCGCCTCATAATTTGACGAGCCTTACACGAAAAGCACGTTTTTTTGGCCATCCCGCGTCCTGTTTTTTTTTTTTTTATCCGCAACATGGGTCTAAAGTATCAATCTGCCCTTTGTTTCGTCCTAATACTGCAGTGTCAGGGAAGGACGGTTTACACTTGCATACGTTGCAGTGCAACGAGAGGCGCCCTCCAACCGTGGCACTAAGGGAGTAGTTATGCTCTCTAAGCCGATCGTTTAAACATTGTCCTGTCTGCCCGACGTACCACTTATTACACGAGAGGGGGATCTTATAAACAACCCCCTCACAGCATCTCACGAACGGTTTCGCACTCTCTTGCTTGGGTGCAGCCTTGAAAAAGTCGTGCCCTCATACGCTTTCTGAGAGCTTTGGGACACAGGTGCAAAGGTTACGAGCAGCGGGGTTTCCACCGGCGTTACTGTCTGACGTTGCAAGTGCATTATTGAAGCGGACTAAAGGATCCCAGGCGGATAAGCCCAGCGTAGAAAAGAAAAGGCCTGTAGTGATCCCGTATATCCACGAGATCTCTCATAGTCTAAAGAAGGTAGGAAGCCGATATAACATACCGGTGATGTTTTCAGCCCCCCTCAGACTTAAACAGGTCTGCTCTAGGATTGAAGCAAGAGCGGAAGGGCACCCAAAACGAGAGTGCAGAAAGAAACATGCGAAACCGTTCGTGAGATGCTGTGAGGGGGTTGTTTATAAGATCCCCCTCTCGTGTAACAACTGTTAGGTCGGGCAGACAGGACGATGTTTAAACGATCGGCTTAGAGAGCATAACTACTCCCTTAGTGCCACGGTTGGAGGGCACCTCTCGTTGCACTGCAACGCATGCAAGTGTAAACCGTCCTTCCCTGACACTGCAGTATTAGGACGAAACAAAGATAGCTTGGCGAGAGAAGTGCTTGAGGCCTTTCACATTGTCACTCTGGGGGATCGGTGTGTGAGTGAGGCCTCAATAACGCTTTCACAAAAAGAATTTGAATTTATGCGCGAGAGGGTGAAAGTTGGCCACGCGGTGATGTGATGGTGCTGATAGGGGAAGGGGCTAACACGTGCATGTCAGAGTGAGAGTGCTGATTTGGGGTCTTCCTGGTGTGTGTGTTTTTATCTTATTTTCTTTTTTTCTTTTTCAAGTAATAAAGTTTCAGTTGCGAGCCAGCGCTTGTCCCGTCTGCGTGTTTCTTCTCCCTCGTCCGTGTTTGTTTGCGCTGTTTTTACATTATGATCAACGAATACCAAGTAGCCCAACTCTCGACATTAATCCCGTCTCGTCAAAGTAAGTGCGCTGCAACCTACTTCGCGAGAATTGATCGTTTTCCTAACAGATACTTTTCCAGATTACGTCTAAAATTAGGCCGTGTCTATCTCCTGGCAGTTGGGAGAATAATTATTCCGAAATTCTCTAATCATGTCTTTTCGACCAAAACTAGGGGCTATTCTTATACTTTGGGGCTTTTGAAGCGCCGTAGGAATATTTTTTGTGTGTGTTTTAGTTCGTTTTTGTCGCTATCGGACACGTTCACCGCGGCCGCGTTTCTCGCTCGGCTCCATGCGGCGCTCTGTATCGCGCGCCGTGCCCACGGCGGTAGCTCTTGCAAGAACTGATTTTTCTACTTTGATGCTTTTGTAGCACGGTGTGACTACTCTTTGTTCTGTTTTGCTAGTTTCTTTATTGTTTTTCTTTAGCGGATTTTCTGCACTACGGCCGTGTAACCGTGTCTCCATCGCCTCCATGTCCTACGTCGTGCCTTCAGTGTTCGTTCTTGTGCAGAAACATTCCGTGCGGCTCACCGAGTGCGCAGCTTATGAAGAATGCGGCGCATTTTTCATTAGCCCAAGCGATTTAAAAACCGTATGTGCGTGATTTGGCGAGCGGCGAGACGAGCAACGGTGACCCCCTTCGCTGCCGCTCGGTCACTCGCTCGACGAGGCAAACCGCATGAAAGCGACGGGAGCAAACGACCAAGGCAATAAACGCCAAGTTTTCTAGAAATCCCAAAACCGAGCTACGCGACAGGCGACAGTGAAGGGTGAACCGCGTGTAAGCGATTTAGCGAGCGACAGCGACGGGAGTCGGCGACGAGCGACGGAGATTTCTCACGGTCGCACGTCGCGTCCCTTGGTTTTTGGATTTCTAGAAAACTTCGCTTATCGCCTTGGTCGCTTGCTCCCGTCGCTTTTATGCGGTTTGCCTCGTCGCGCGAGTGACCGAGCGACAGCGAAGCGGGTCTTCGTCGCTTGCCTCGTCGCTTCGCTCGACCCGTCGCTCGCTAAATTGCTTACATGCGGTTCAGCCTTTACAAACGGTACTCGGCGGCAACAAGGAAAACGGCCCGCCCCCGAGATCAACTTTGCTTCTCTCTTCTGTTCAACGAAGCTTCTTCAACGATATGAAATTAGCACACACTAGCAACAGTCAAACCGCGACATCGACGGTGGCCCTCCCTGGCAAAATTGAACCTGCAGGCTCAGTGAATACCACCTATTCTTGCAGTTTTGTTTTAAAAGAAGCCGTGAAAGCTACACTTATGCGGTTCGTGAGAGTGTGTTATACACCCAGGGGGACATTATGTGGTTTGCTAATCTTTGCGATAAGTCGGCTCATTAATTAAAATTCACTAATTAACTTTTAATTGGTGAAAATAGACATATGGTTTCAATTAGAAACTTGCTGAGCGTCGTCCAAAACTCCTAAATCAGTAATTTTTAGAAAGACTGAGCGCGTGTTAAGCCCAGTAGTGCGCTGAAGTTACCACTCGTGGAGCAGGTACAAGGCTGGGGCTACATAAGAGACGCAAAAATTGCGCGGGCGCCTTACCGAAACTGCTAGCCTTGTACATGCTCCACGAGTGGTAACTTTAGTGCACTACTAGGCTTCTCAGGCGCTGAAAGTCTTTCTGAAATGACTGATTTAGGGGTTTTGGCCGACGCTCAGCAAGTTTCTAATTGGAATCATATGTCTATTTTCTCTAAGTGAAAGTTAAGTAGGGAATTTCAATTAATTAGCCGACTTATCGCAAAAATTAGCCACCCACATAATGTCCCCCTGGGCGTATAATTCACTCGCACAAACCGCATAAGTGTAGCTTTCATGGCTTTTTTAAAACAAATCTGGAAGAATAAAAAAACACCCTGTATTTATAGGTTGCCTTATCTGATTGGGACATATCTGCCCTGATATGGGAGGCAGATATACCCCTATTTGGCAGACCCAGATATGGATATATAAAAAATTGGGCAGGTCTTGCCAGATAAGCCTTATATAAACTGATGTGCTTGATATGGTCAGATATGCCTAATTTTTTATATAACCCTATCTGGTTTTTTTTATATATATAAGTCCAGATCTGCCATTTTCGTAAGGGAAGTCACCAGGCTCAGTCTAAAATGAACCGTAAAAATTGACGCCTGCATGTAGCAATCTAAACTTTTTGTCAAAGGTGTATTTCACAGGTCGGTTTTTTTCTTGTAAAACTACAATGCGTAGCTCTTTTTTTGTAACAAATAGGGCTAAGCAACTTGCCAGGGTCTACGGCGGGCGGCGACGCAGACGTCCAAGTCGAGTAGCGGGTTGTGTTTGGCGTTCGTATTGATAGATGGCGTCGGGAGCAGCATTCGAAGGTGTAGCCGTTCAGTGAAAGAAAACAGACGACATGCTGACGTAATCCGTTGGCAGCAAAAGCCCCGTCGCTATGCAGACACATTTTTTTTACTTTATGTTTTGCTTTTATTGTCCGTATTTATTTTTTAACCAAACATCTACATTTCAAAAAGATTATATTAATTTTAATAAACCACGGTGGTCCCGAGCCATCGTGATAAGAAGGTAGCGTCATCTATTTTACGAACGCCAAACACACCCCGCAACTCGACTTGGTCGTCTGCGATGCCGCCTGCCGTAGACCCTGGCAAGTTCCTTGGCCCTATTTTTTACAGAAAGAGAGCCACCCTTTGTAATTTTACAAGAAAAAAGCGACCTGTGAAATACACCTTTCATGAAAAGTTTAGATTGCTATGTGCAGGCGTCGATTTTTACGGTCCATTTTAGATCGAGCCTGGTGACTTAGGTCACCCTATATATGGGTGACCTGATTCTTATATTTCCTCACGCAGAGACAATTTGTGCAAGCTCTTCCCTACCACTTCCAGAACTAACATCTCTAAATTATCTCCTCTACATTTTTTGGTGTTCAAGGGGATTTCCTTCCCTGACATTTTATAACCCAAGACGAGGCCTCCGAAAATGTCGTCTCTCA